>JARYHS010008074.1:265814790-266414790 GCA_031002005.1 Vandiemenella viatica | reverse complement strand
TTCGGTAGTAGAATCGTATCTCATGTAGTGCACTATGGTTGTTAGATGTCGGTAGCTATGGGGGTGTCGGACAAATGGGGGTTGATAGTGGTCGACCTGTGGCAATTTCATACTTCTGCCAAAGACAAAAGTGTCATGGTGTATCACTTTTCAGCGAAAACTATAGATTACAGATAACTGGCGTTTGTGTGTAGTAGTAGCACAGAGTCACCTTTTCGATCACAACAGTGGCCGAATTTCAGATACTGTGGTACTGTGGTAGATTATGGTGGTTGTAAGTGGCCGACCAAGGATATTTTCGTATTTCGACTGTCTCCGCATATGTCACTTTTCTGCCACAACTACATAGCATAGAGCATTGCTGTTTGTGTTTGGTAGTAGAATCGTATCTCATGTAGTGCACTATGGTTGTTAGATGTCGGTAGCTATGGGGGTGTGGGAGATATGGGGGTTGAAAGTGGTATGACCTGTGGCAATTTCATACTTCTGCCAAAGACAAAAGTGTCATGGTGTATCACTTTTCAGCGAAAATTATAGATTACAGATAACTGGCGTTTGTGTGTAGTAGTAGCACAGAGTCACCTTTCGATCACAACAGTGGCCGAATTTCAGGATACTGTGGTACTGTGGTAGATATGGTGGTTGCAAGTGGCCGACCAAGGATATTTTCGTATTTCCGACTGTCTCCGCATAAGTCACTTTTATGCCACAACTACATATCATAGAGCATTGATGTTGTGTTTGGTAGTAGAATCGTATCTCATGTAGTGCACTATAGTTGTTAGATGTCGGTAGCTATGGGGGTGTGGGAGAAATGGGGGTTGAAAGTGGTCGATCTGTGGCAATTCATACTTCTGCCAAAGACAAAAATTGTCATGGTGTATCACTTTTCAGCGAAAAACTATCGATCACCAGATCTCTGGCGTTTGTGTGTGGAAGTATCACAGAGTCACCTTTCGATCACAACAGCGCCCGAATTTCTGAAACTGTTCGTTGTGTGGGATATATGGTGGTTGTAAGTGGTCGACCAAGGATATTTTCGTATTTTGACGAAAGGCATGTGTCTCCGCAGATTTCTGTTTTCTGCCACGACTACATAGCATAGAGTATTGGTGTTTATTGTGTGGTGGTAGAATCGTGTCTGTTGTCGTGCACTATGGTTGTTAGATGTCTGTAGTTATGGGGGTGTTGAAGATATGGGGGATGAAAATGGTCGACGTGCGGTAATTTCATATTTCTGCCAAAGACGCATGTGTCACGGTGTATCACTTTTGAGTGAAAACTATCAATCGCAGATTACCGGCGTTTTTGTGTGGTAGTGACACAGAGTCACCCATTGATCACAACGTTGCCCGAAATTCGGTAACTGTGGGAGTGTGGGAGATATGGTGTTTGAAATTGGTCGATCATGAATATTTTCGTATTTCATCCAAATTTTACTTTGCTGCCGGAACTACATAGCGCAGAAGACTGGTATTTGTGTGTGGTAATAGTATCCAGTCTCCCATCGTGCACTATGGTGTTTAGATGTCTACAGCTGTGAATATGAATACATTACAATCACGAATGAAGTTGTGGATACCAGCTACTATATTATAATTGTGGAAGTAAGTTTCTGTGTTTTTGTTACGTTTTGATGACTAAATGGCTATATCAATATTGATGGAATTTAACAATGAAATAGTGTAGGAAGGACACAGGACATTTTTTTCGAAATGAATAACAGTTTTAGTCACGAAATTTTAAGAACTTATCGAATGATGAAAGACAGACAGATTCGTGTGTTAGTCTGTAATGTTACGTTGGTTGCTCAGTAGCGCAGTCTGTTAGTGTTTGATTTGTTAATAAATTTCGATAAGAAACAAAACTTATTATTTAGTATAGAAGTCAATTTGCTCTGCACTGTACTATTCATTTGTGTCTGTATAAAAGTTTCTGGCACCAATTTGTCTTCCTTTTTGACATGCCTTACGGACGTAAACCTGGCCTAAGGTGCAGGTCTAGAAGACAATGTGCTGCTATTAGATTATAAGATTCAGATGCTCAGGTTGAAGAAAGAAGAAAAAAACCAAGCTGAAATATAGCTGCCATCAGTTAACCCCCACCCCCTCCCCCCCCCCCTCACACACACACACACATCCCCGCACCTTCGCTTACTTTTCTGTTTTTAAATATGTTGTAAATTGATTCTCTTCATGAGACAGATTAGACGATAGGATGATATAATGATGGCTTTCCATCATATTATGTCGACTCGGTGTTGTTTGGGACAAATCTTACGTTACTAACAGTTTTCTATATCCAATTCTGGCAATGAAACTCCAAGTCCACGCGTACGAAGTCGCGGGTAACAGCTAGTTATGATTAAATAGAGAGCACCCCACACTAGAGTTAATTTTTTAATCAGTGACTTTATTCTTATTTTAAGCTTATTCAAAACAATTATACTGAATTTTGGGACATCCTAGTGCTGATGAACAAAATTTTTATATTTAAAGATTAATTTTAAACTTTTGGTTTACATTGCTACATCAGAGTGAATTTTAGTTTTTTTTTTTTTTTTTAAACTATTATCTCATTTTTAACATTTTAGTTTTGGTACTAAATAGTTTTTTCGGCTTTTTAAAACTATATCTTTAGTTTTGTACAATTTTTCAAACAATTTGGACATCTAGGGGCAAAATTTCAAGCAATTCAGACATCAGGAAGTGGGTGATCATTTAAATGAAAGATTCCATTGCATTTTATTATTTTTCTATTTCAAAGTAAGAAGAATATCAGGAAATTGTTTTGAAATTATTGTATTAGCATCAGTTTTCAGTACAGGTGCAAAATTTCAAATAATTCGGACATCTGGAATTTGGTTAAAAATCAATTGCGAAATTCCATCACATTTAATAAATTTTCTATTTTTACTGTCAAAGTTATAATAACATCTTTGCTATTAAATTATTGATTTGTCTCCAGTTCTTAATACACGTGCAAAATTTCAAACAACTCGGAAATCCAGAAGTGGATAAAAATTGAATAATTCCAATACATTCACATATATATACATGAAGTGTGTAAAAATAAGAGATCAATTTTATTTTTGTGCAAAATTTAAAATGACTTTGAAACTCAAATGCATTACATTCAACAGCTTTTCTATTCTTACTGCCAAAATAATGAGAATGTAAGGACATAGCTTTGAAATTATTGTTTGAAATTCTTATTACGTGTGCAAAATTTGAAACAATTCGGACGTCAGGAAGTTGGTGAACATTAAAATGAAATATTTCGTTGCATTCAATCATTTTTCCATGTCAAAGAAATAAGAATATCAGGACACAGCTATGAAATTATTGTACTATCACAGTTCTCATTACAAATGCAAAATTTCAAACAATGTGGACATATGCAATTTTGTTAAAATTCAATTACAAAATTCAATCACATTAAAAAAAAATTATTGTTACTATCAAAGTAATGATAATAGCAGAATGTTTCTGTGAAACTATTGTATCATATTTCTGGTTCTTAATATGTGTGCAAAATTTCAAACAACTCAAGCATGTTAATTACTGAAATTGAAATTTTCCCTAACATTCATAAACACTTATATAAAGGCTAAGTATAAAGCATGTAAAAATATGAGATCAATTTTATTTCTGTGCAAAATTTAAAACAATTTGGACATCTGGAAGTGGGTTGAAATTCAAATGCAAGATTGCTGGTGAGCGTTGAGATGAAAGATTCCATTTCATTCAACAATTTTCTACTCTTACTGCCAAAGTAGTTACAATATCAATACATAGCTATCAAATTATTGTATTGCCATTGGTTTTCAATACAGGTGCAAAATTTCAAACAATTTGGACACCGGGAAGTGGGCTAAAATTCATTTAGAAGATTTCATTGTATTCAACCACTTTTTATATTGTTACTGCCAAAGCATTCAGAATATCTTGACGAAGCTATGAAAGTACCATGTCGTCATCGGTTCTCAATACATGTGCAAAATTTCAGACAATTCAGTTAACTGGAATTGGGTTAAAATTCTATTGCAAAATTCAATTATATTCAACCATTTCTCTATTTTATTGTCAAAGTAATAAGAAAAGCAGGACACTTATAAAATTATCAGTTGTCGATACATGCGTAAAATTTCAAACATTTTGGACATCTGGAAGTGGGTTAAAATTCAACTGCAAGATTCCATTACATTCAACAGTTTTTCTATTGGTACTACCAAAGTAATCAAAACAGCAGTATGTTGCTATGAAATTACTGTATTGTCACCGGTTCTTAATATGTGTGCAAAATTTCAAACAACCTGGACATATGGAAGAGGGTGAAAATTGAATAGGAAAATTCCGTCACATTCATATATACAAACAGGTCAAGCTAATATAAAGTGTGAAAAAATTGGAAACAATCTCAGCAACAATGAAGCAGGAACTAATGCTTTGAGGCAATATTAATATACAAAGCACTGTTAATAGCTCAGCCAGAAGTTTACATTTTCACAAATAGCGGGCCTTAGCCAAAATTAAAGTTTTTTTTTTTTTTTTTTTTTTTTTTTTTTTTTTTTTTTTTTTTTTTTTTTTTTTTTTTACGTTATCAGAGTGTTTTTTGTTACTGCTGCCCACCTTCCTTCATGAAAGATAGGTGTTATTATCTTTTCTTTTGACATGACAACTGAAAACTAAAGACATTTTCTACACAGTTTATACGTGTTCATACAGATAAATTCAGCTACACACAACATTTCAAAAGCTTCACCAAGTAACATTTAAACGAGAATTATTTGGTAACTTACAATACCAATAGCTCACGATTTGCACTCATCTGTGTACAGGTGGTCAGTTGTGGGTGCATACTAGGCTTACTACTATAGATGGTCTTCTATTGGCTAGTTCTGTCAATTATGCTTTAAACAAGAGCCTCAAAGGTTTTACATGCTCTTGCTGGAGTTGGAGTTTATAAATAATGGGCCTCCATTCTTCACTCAAAAAGAAACTGCCATATCTGTTTATGTTGTTGTTACTCAGCTTATCTCCAATGACACTCTTATTACTGACTCCCAGAAACATGGAGTCAAGACCAGAACTTCAGTTAGACCAAATTTATTCTGTGGCAATTTTTCACAACACGTTCAGCTCATGTGGACTTGTCGAACAGTAGCAAGCAAAAGTAGCACTGGTGCAATACTCATTTTAGATTTTATCATTTGGTTCATGTGTATTTTCCCACATTCAGACATGATCAAAAAAACTCCAAGTGTTCTTAGACCAAAGATGTCCATCAAGGGCAGCGTATATTTGCTGGAAGCTAGTAGATGCTACTTATACCATGATGTGAAAGAATTCTTTCTATTTTCTCTGAAGTAAAAACATTGTGTACTGCAGAATTTATAAGGCTGAACATCCATAGAAACTATGTAAAATCAAATATGCTGGGAAAGACTTAATTTACACATTGAAACATCTGAACTCCCTCAGAACAGAGCCTATCACCTCATCAAATATTTATTATTTCTTCCGAAATACCATATGTATCTTTTAAACTTTTTTCTCTTCTGCTGCAAAGAAACTGTTGCAATCATCTGTACCAGAGTCCTTGCTAAGTTAAACTAAGACATTTAATTAAATATGTACATCCATCCTACAACATTCTACTCTATACATTTTTTTTAAAACTGCTTTACGTCTTTCAACAGCGAGGTCTTTAGAGACGGGAAATGATGGGGGGCAAGGATGGGGGCAAGGAATGGGAAGGAATTCGGCCATGGCCTTTTGAAGGAAGCATCCCGGCATTTGTCTGGAGTGATTTGGGAAACCATGGTAAACCCAAATCTGGATGCCTGGAAGGGGATTCGAACCGCCGTCCTCCCGAATGCGAGGCGAGAATGCTAACCGTTAAACCGCCATGCTCGGTCCTACTATATACTTGTGTCTACTGTACATGGTCAGGCAATATCATAATGAACTTCACAACTCCATTTCAAGCATTATTTTACAAATCAACAAAAGAACAATTTGAGAAAGCATGCTTGATCATAATTACCATTTACCCATATATATGTAGTAAACAATCCCCCTACTGAACAAAAAAAAACCTTTAAAAGCCAACAGAAAAACTGTATTGTAACTGAATACACCACAATATTATTATTTGACCATTCAATATAAGAGATGCAGTCATGCTGAAAAAAAAGAACTTATCACAATTAACTCTTACCAAAGAATTAAGTTGTGCCTCATCCAGGCTCTCGACATCAGGATCAGAATCATTCTAAAAATATGTAATAAAGAACTATAGATAAATTCACAATAAATGTTGCTAAATGGCATAAAAAAAAATAAAGTTAACCCTCTATCGCATGATGTTGCCAGGTGGGAACAAATTAAACATTCGCATATAATGGCAAGAAAAGCATGGTGTAGCTATGTGGCAAACCAGAGAAGATAGCTGTTACAGTGCCCAACAATTTATTTCTGTACTGTACAAAGGGGTACCCAAAAATAACCAGAATAGCATTGCCATGGGCAGAGTTGTGTAGTATGCATTTCTGCCAATAGGTATTTATAGTGCAATTCATTGCCAGAAAGAAAACTGATAATAACGTAGCTTTTAAAAAAATAGTAAATCCGTTTTTTTAGTACCCTCTTGTATTCAAAACAGCTGATAAACAAGTTTGAATGAAGATTGTTAGAGTTTTGAAGTGTGTAGCAGCCATTTTGAAAATAATTTTTTTTATAACTGCACACAGTAATGAGTTGAATTATTTTAACAGGGTTGGTAAATCTGACATTTAATTGCAGCAAATCACTGTTTTACTGCAACATGACTGTATACGTAATCTTCAATAGACATTTTGTGTCAATGTTTGGCAATAACATAAGCCTAAAATCATGAACATAATCTGCTGCACAGGAAGAAGTACCAAATTGTTGTATATATATATATATATATAATAACAATGAGCAGGAAAAAGCTTTAAGGCAATAAAACTAAGGAAGGATAGGGAAATATGACCCAACACTTACCACAGATGAAGGCGGCTGGGACGACGAACAAAAAACAAACACAAGAAAAGCACAATATTTCGGCCTACAGCAGGGGCTTCACCTTCTGCACGTTTAAGGCTGCTGTAGGCCGAAATATTGCGCTTTTCTTGGGTTTGTTTTTTGTTCGTCGTCCCAGCCGCCTTCATCTGTGGTAAGTGTTGGGTCATATTTACCTATCCTTCCTTAGTTATATATATATATATATATATATAGTAACAATGAAATCAAGACGCTAAGTAAAGTAGCGGAAAGGAATCAAATTAGGATAGGGAAATGAGCCACCACTTAAGATGATGGATGTGGGGCGCGAACAAACAGAAAAGACACAAACACAAATAATAAAGTAATTTTCGGGATAAACCCTTTGTCAACGGGAGAACATTATGAAAGGTGGGCGCAGCTGGAGACTGCCTCACAGAAAGACCGCCGGCCGGGAAGATGGTGGGGGTAAATTCAAACATCGGAAAAGTAGAGGGGCAGTGAATCAGAGCTAATACCCGACCATAGATAAATATCCAAACTAATCTCTGGTCAGTGGGAAGATCAAAATATAATTAGAACAAAATACGAAAAAAATGATATATATATATATATAATATTATGCAAATACAAATTAAAAATAATAATAATAATAAATAATAATTTTTATGAAGTAAACATCACCTTAAGTTAGTGTTCGTTCAATATAGGTAATGGAAAAGAGGATTAAAAAAGGTTAAACATATGTAACAATAATAATGAGCGGGTATTATCTCAAGTTGTGACCAGGTGGTTGCCTTGTGCCAAGTTTGTACTGGTAGGCAAGTTCCCACCTTCTGAGTTCAGAGAAACTGCTGCTAGTAGGGAGAACTCTGATAGAACGGACTGTGAAACAAGAGTTGAAATTATTCAGGTCATGGGTTATGGCAGGGCAGCAACTGGGAGCTTTGGGTTCTGTGTGAACACCGTCTGTCGGTGGCCATTCATTCTTATGGAGAGTGGATTTGTGGTCAAACCTATAGTCTCCAGCTGCACCCACCTTTCATACTGTTCTCCCATTGACGAAGGGTTTATCCTGAAAATTACTTTATTATTTGTGTTGTGTGTGTTCGCGCCCCACATTCATCATCTTAAGGTAAGTGATGGCTCAATTCTCTATCCTAATTTGATATATATATAGTGCAGACATTGCTACAATGCCAACATCTACCTTCTGAAACTATGAAGGCAGTAATGATTCAGAATTCTTGATGTGTGCTGAGAAGAAGAGACTACCACTGTTTTCTGAAAAAACTGATTGAAATTATATAATTATTCCAGAAAGTGATTATGATGAAGATGACATTGATGGTGTTGATTATGTGTATAGTGAAGTATTAGCTGAGGTGACTAGTGTGGTGACGAAGATGAAAGCAAAGTTCCACAGCAAGCCAAAAGAAACATTTCAGTTAAAGGGAGTGGGAAAAACTGAATGTGCCAAAGTGGAAAGGAAAACTACCAACATCTAGTCATATTTACACTCCAAACGAATATTTTTGAATGCCTATTATCAAATAAATTTTTGATTTTATTGTTGAGAAAGCAAAAAAGTTCTGCATTTCAAGAATATATTTCCTTTGACAAATTTTGTGAAAGCTATAACATGGAAAAAAATGCACCAGAAAGGAAAGGAAATTCCAAATCTCATTCAGTTGAGAAGTCGTATATAGCTAAGAAGGAAAGAGATCCAGCTACTGCACTGCCTGAAAAAATAAATGCAGTTAGATCGACCAGAAAGGTAAATAAAAGTTTCCTACATGCAATGGAATAATTAGAGTGAAATTAAATCTGTATTTCTATCTTAGTACAGATAAGAAACTGCTACCTGTAATTACATACAGAATAAAAGGAATGCAAATTTATATCATCTAATAGTGAAAGTTCAACTTTGTAGATGGCAAGACTGTTACATAAGCAATCTTTCGTGTAACCATTAGTTTTGATAATTTTTAATACAGTCAATATATATTTACAAGCCTATGTTTTAAAACTTTTAAGCATTATATTGTAGAAGTCTGCACTGTAACTCATGTTGTTGCCGTATGATAACAAACCTGAAGAATAAAATAAATCACTAAATCTGACAGAGTGAAAACTTTTTTTAATAGACTGTCATTTGTGACCAATATCTCACATTATGAACATTTTTTCACAAGGGGGGAAAAATGCTATGAAAACTGATGCAATAGAGGGTTACAGTGGAATAAATTCTTTATGTAAATGCATCACTGAACGTTAGTGTTGAAGCTTTTAAGCTTTATCTAAAACGAACAGCTGTTGATGAAAATGACAAAAAATTATTCACCTAATTTATTTACCAACATATTTAAAGGAATAAATACTTTGAGACCGATTTATTTATAATATATCCAACTCATTGAATTAATTCCAAAAAAAAAAAAAACCTGGCTGCACAGAACTACAAAGATGGGAAAGTAGAAGTGAGTATGAGGATCTTATTATCTGTTTTTCTACCATGATTTATTCATGTTTCTTCAAAATAATTAAAAAATAAAATTACTGTTATCAAAAAGCAAATATACGACAGTAGTTTCAAAAATAAAAGTAAGATTTGCATCTTTATGCCATGATAGCTTGATAAGTTTTTTTATGTTGTGTGGAAATGATCACTTAAGCATTTCAGATATTAAATAAATGAAAAGAAGTTGTATGCACCAACCAACACTAATGGAACATTATAAGAAAGGCAACAATTCATGTTAGATAAAGTACTTATCCGATAATACCATAAAAATATAGAAACTAGTTAAAAATTAAAAGAGGATGGAATTTCCAAAACAATAACAGCTATAGGTGCTTCCTCCCCCCCCCCCCCTCCCCCAGGTCCTGTTAATAAGTCTCACACAGCCAAATCACAAGAACATAATAATTCAAACATTAGTGTCCTGTTATCTAAATTACTGTATATTAAATTAAATATATTTTCAGCCTATGAAAACAAAAAATTAAGTATAATTACCTCTCGACCAAGTGCAGACATCCTCTCACCTAAAGCTTCAACAGCAGGACTTGAGCGGGCATTTGCAGGTTTCCCAAACCTGCTCAGCTAAAAAATAAAATGGTAAAAATAATTAAACTATTGTGTCACTTTGAAAGAAATTGTTTTCATAGTCCTGAGATTAGCTTCTGCAATAAAGGACATGGCTGTATAAAGCAGACACCATATAGCTTAAGACAAATTTTCAAAATTATGCAGGAACAGTCATTATCAAAATCTTTTGAATGTTTCTAGTTTAGTGGCTGTCTTGTACATCCTCTTCCAGAGTGTAAGGTACCACTCAGTTCACCTAAAGCATTTCCACTAGCTATCTGCAGCAGTAACATATTTTATTGTTCGATTTTGAAGTCACTTATGCAGAACTTAAAATTTTTGTGTAAGGTAATTTCAACTTGAATTGATTTTCCCGCATTCATTTCCACAGTTAAAACTCGTTATAATATTCATTTTAAAGTATATTCATTATGTTCGGAAAAATTTAGTTTCAGATATAATTTGGTTTGTTTATGTTTCAAACCATGCTGATAGGAAGGCAAATATTTAAGATTTGGAGTAACTTTGAGTTGAGTCAAGTCACAGCTGATCTTTTATCACCAGCTGTCTAGAATATTTTGATAGTAAAATTAAGTAATCTGTCAAAGTTTAATTAGTGGTTTTAATTAAGGGAAAAAATGAAGTTTTTAACCAAAAGGAATACAATGGAGAAATTTATATTAGTGGACAGCTTAAATTGAGAGGATTACAAATATATAATGGTTTCAGTAAAAAGTTTAACTGCCAGTGAGATAATTAAGATTTTGAAGATAGAGTGTCATTAATTATTGTTGGAGTGGGATAGCCAGTTGTGTAAGAGATTTCAAGGTTAATCTTATAGAAATCCTTTTGAAGGTTGAATTAAATTAAAACAGATAGAATAGGACCATAAGAAGCCTTTGTAGTAATTGCAAGTTACACTATTTAGTATATTGGGAGATATTAATTTCTGTAAAAAGTTACTGACGTTATAAGCCTTGGAAAGCTTATAAAAATCCTTGCAGCCATTTTGAATTTGCCCAGTCTTTCTCTAGAAATCAAACAGGTAACTTCGCGTCAGTTAGCAAAGCGCACTGCTCCACGCAGTAGTTGCAGGCACGTTGTAACATGCTGTACCCGATTCTCACCAAAGTTAAAGGGACTTAGTGAGTTTGTCTTCTTGTATGAATGTGCTTAGCCTGTAAATCTTCAAAGGAACTGTTGTCTGATGTCTTATCGATAATCCTGGCACTTACAATGTATGAGTGAACTTTTCAAGAATATAAGCATTATGTGATTCAAAAACTGTGTCAAGAGAACTTATTTAATCACACCCTTCATGTTTGGGGGGCTACACAGGTCATGAACTTTTATTTTCACAGTTTAGGCAATGTGTTGCAAAGCCCCATGCACATTTAGTCCAAACAAGAGGTTGTACTTACTGCAAAAGGAATTTAAAAAAAATCTGCTAACAGCTATCCAGGCCTGATGTATTTATGATGGAGGAGCAGATGTACTGTTACCTGTCTGTGAAATGTGTTAGCGGTGCTATGTGTTATAAGTGTGTGTGTTTTTTTTTTTTTTCTAATTTGTAGTTTATGAGGTGGAGATTTGCAATCACCCAAGCATTCATGTAACTGATTGCAGAACACAGCTAGAAACTGCAATGAGGACAGCCAGAATGCTGGGGCCAGGATTTGAAGGCTAACCCTGTTATACCTCACTGATCCAGTGTGGTTATGCTTTAATGTGTGCAACCACACTGGTGGATTACACAGGACCAGTAAATAAGGAAATAAATATCCAGTCCACACCTTTATTAATCTGCACTATAGAAGTTGATCAAAGAAATGTTATCTAATTTCTTTATGCTTGGAACTGTAGAGCTCACCAGTTAAGTAATTGAGTTGGAAATTTAAATACAGACGAGAAGTTGGAAGGAGATTTGCCATCACCTGTATTAGTTCATCTATTTCTGGGAAGTTGCACTGTGATTTACTTCTGCTCCTCCAAGAATCCAGAAAAAGAAAAAAATACTATGGGTGGTTGGACCAGAATATCAAATATATATATAAATATCAAGAATCTGAGCTCACATAAAAATTACTATTCATCTACCATTTTAGGAGATTTAACTCATTGCAAGGAGGGGGATGAAAAAAATGCGAATGGAGATCATCTGACTTGTACAATAACATTGGAGAAACATTTCCAATTTCAAATTACATAGGATCACTTTTGCTTAAACTTCTGGGTTTTGCTTTACATTCCACGTGGAAGTACTGCAGCAACGGCTTCTGACAATTTCTACTATACCAATAATACTATCAAAGATTCAAGGCAAGTTTTAAACTATCTAGTACTATGCGGTTATTGCACTTTGTATGGTTTCCATAACTCGTATGAACTATGCCAATATTATGACACAACATTAATTTAAATGACATTTGAGCTAGTAGAAAAATATTTGTTACTTAAAATAAGTGAATCAAATAAACATCTTGTTTGTTAAGGAATTTACAGTAATACACAATTTGTTTCTGTGATACATCTGGCTGAATGCTGGAAGCAAATGTCAGTACAGATGACAATTTTCAGTAATTATAATATACTTAAAAACTGTTTAGCTCAGTGAATAATAACAATAATAAAATATAAATTTATTAAATTATGGATTTTTGACATATGTTTGTAAAATCACTTCATAATTTCTTAGACTTATACTCATGTAACTGAAATGAGAAATATGGCTTGGTACATTTATAGTTGTAGCTAAATAAATTAAACATATGTTGATACAGTCTGCAAAATCATACAGGTTAAACTAACTGTAGCCAGGACAAAATTTCTTATAGGTGCCTTCTACGTTCCTCCAGATGTCGACATAAATGCTGCCAAGATATTAAGTAATAATATAAATAATATATACTGCATGATATCTTAGGCAGAAAGAACATGGTAGGGGCCAGGGGGGGGGGGGGGGTCTTTGGAGTAAAGAGGGAAATAGAGACCTTTAAGGGACCTTGGAGGTTGAGGAAAGAATGGATTTCTAGGCAGATCAAATTAACGATGTCAGTAGTGAAGGATCAGCATGTAGAGGTGTCAGTGTAGTCTAAGGACTTCTATCAGTAAACACTCCCATCCATGACTATATTGTTGCGGCCATTATTAGTTATAAAACTTATGATGTTTTGATTATTGAAAGTTTTCTCACTGTCAGCATTTCTGTGTGATTCAGGCTATTGGAGTAGGCGACTGAATTTAGAAAGGAAGGTGATGAGAGAATAGAAGCGAGGAACTCTTGGAATAGAAGATGGGGATGATTTGGGGGAGGGCAGGAGAATCTAATTTGTATGAGAGTAGGAATTGTCAGAGTTGGATTCCACTCATGTCAATATTAGTAAAATAATACTGCAAGCAAGAAGTGTGGCAGAATAAAAGAGCCCCCGATAACAGTAAGATGATTATCTTATCTCAGCATGACCAGTCATTAGTAAAATATGATGTGGAAATTTACACATAACAGCAATTGTTTACCAAGTAATAATATAAGAAAAATCATTTCTCAATTTTTACTAACAAAGGAAATTAATTTTTACTTAAAACATTTAAATTCAAATTTCAAAGAGAAGATTATTTTCGTAAACCTATGTATGTAAAAATATGACCAATGGTTGCAAATGTTACAAATACACAATTCAAAAATTATGACACAGTTATATAGCTTCACAGTTTATTTGGTTTTACATAAGTAATTTTATTTAGGTTATTTTCTTTATTCCATGACGATCCTGCAAGTAATTATCTGAAGTAAATGAAAACACGCAATAAAATATACTAATGAGAGTACAAAATTGTCAGCTTACAGCCAACAGCAGGAACAAATGCTAATGGTGCGATTAGCAGGGGGGCAGCATTTACCTCTTTCTACATTTTGTTTGACCAGCCTATAAGAGTGCAAAAGAGTAAGGTGTGTGAGCTATCAAGCAGGAAAAAACTTAATGTTAAACAAACTAAATATTATTGAAATATATTCTATGTGCATCGAATTAAACCAGATGGTATTAAGTGCTATCATGATTGGCAGCAAACTTTGTTCTGAACAGACAATGGGCACTGATCACGGAGAAAAGTGGGTACTCGGCCCTCAACTTCTGGACTCAAGAAGAAGACATCTGAAAATCACTGGTCAAGGCTTGTGATGACTAGCGTTGCAAGGTCCATAAATAGAGACTTGAGTTTGCTTGGTGCCACTACTAGACAGTTTTTGAGATAACAGTACATGCCTCTCATATAATTAGTTATAGTTGAATTGCACTACATGGATAGTAATATTCAAGGTGTTTTTCACCATCAGAATTGCTGGGCTGAGACCACCAATGAACTGGTAATTTGACAACAGCTAAATTATTCACTGCAAATGCTGAATTTTTTTCTTATTCTGATTTCAACTGAAACACTCTATTTGAGTAAAATCAACTACATAAGAGATTCATATTACCCTATTTAAGAAAAAGTATTAACTTCAGCGAAAGTGTTATCCCAACATGTACATATTGTTCCATGAATGTTTACTTTGTATATGAAGATCTTATATATGAAGATCTTGTATCTTACAAACCTAAAGACTAAATCAGAGTAAACAACGAGCTACAAGGGACGTGATTTACTGTTTTCAAAGTACCATCAAATGTGGTCTATTAATTAGTGATAGAAGGTCTCATAAAATTGATGTGATACAAGCCGAATATACTGTGGAAAATTTCCACAGCATAAACTTCGAAAAGACTAAGGTAGTGGCTCAGACATCATATTTCTTGGATTTTGTAATCAGAGAATCACTGGAGATTCAACTAAGCACCAACAACATCAATAGAGATGGCGGTCTCTTCTTGAGCGAAGCTTGGAAGCCAATCATCCAAGATCTGAAACAGCAATGGGTTAAACATTCATTCCAGAAGACAGCCGGCACACAGCCATCTGGGCGGACCCCGTGTGAGCCCGATTGATGCATCAACCAGCAGACATTCACAGTCGGTGCTGTATCGTCGCATCATCTCACCTGTTGAAAGCAGTGGAGGTTGCTGCCGAAACGTTATGGAAAGAAGAAATTATCTGGGAGAATACCTGTGAAGAATTCTTGTCTGCTATATGCTGGGAAAAACTTAATTCTCATGAAGTTTGTCAGTGAGGGAATAACCAAACTTACCGTGAACTGGAAAGGAGAACCAACTCTCATTTTGCATGTTAATCATTGCAAGAATGTGATTGTGATGGGGAACTTCAATGTAAAAGTATAAAGAAACCAAGTGGATATAAGACTGTATTAATTCCTAATATTTTGGAAATACAAATGTAGAAGATGAATACCTCCTTGAATTTTGAGGAGTAATAATGGAATGTTGGATGACGGATACAAACTATACTGGAGTGGGAACAAAACAGCGGCCAAAAATGGAGTTGGTTTAGTACTCCACAAAGACATTGACAGCATAACAGATGTCTCATTTATCAATGAAAGATTAATAAAAGCCAAAATATGCCTACAAGGAGAAACCATAACTGTGGTCCAGGTCTACGCCCCACAACAGGGATGCAGTGAGGACCAAAAAACAAGCTTTATAGAAGGACTAGAAAGTATCATCGATGAAGAGAATCTAGTGATAATGGGAGACTTCAATGCCCAAATAGGAACTGATAGGTCAGGCTATGAAGGAATTATGGGGCCATACGGATTTGGCAGTAGAAATGCTGAGGGAGACCTTCTGCTCGACTTATGCACAAGAAATAAACTTGTGGTGAAAAATTCATGGTTTCAGAAAAAAGATAGCCACAAAGTAACAAGATACAGCTGGGATCTATAATAGATTACATTGTAACAGATAAGCTAAGTGGAGAAAAAATGCAAGATGTGAAAGTAATACCCAGCGAAAGTCTCACCAGTGACCACAGACTACTTGTTGCTGATATGAGTGTTACTAAGGCTATTGCAAAGGTAACTAGGAAGAAAAGACCGAGAATGAAAGACTGGAAACTGAAAGACATGGACTGCAAACAGCAGTTTCAAGAGGAAATTAGAGCCAAAATACCAACAACAGATATACAAAAGGGCCACGAAGAATGGAATTATTTTAAGACAAGTCTTGTTGCAAGTGCAGAAAAAATATGTGGAAGAACAAGCAGGAGAGTTAAAGGACATCATGGTGGAACAACAGAGTAAAAGAAGCAATAGCCAAAAGAAATAAAGCCAAAAAACCTAGATATTGCCAAGTCCTACAGAAGAAACAACAATGATCTAGCAGATAATGGCAGATTGGAAGAGACGGCAAAAGACTATAGAAGCAGCAAATTGGAAGTTAAAAGAATTGTACAAGAAGAAAAGGAGAAAAGCTGGGAAGATTTTACATCTAAACTGGAAGAGGATAATAAAGGGAATATGAAAATGTTATATGGAATTGTAAAACACAAAAGATTGGATAAGGAAACAATTACAGCAATAGAGACAGCTGATGGAAATATAGTTCACAATATAAGAAGTATCAGGGAAGCCATGAAACAATATTTTGACAAACTACTAAATGGACCTAATGGGGTAAACGATGAAGAAACAAGTCAGAGGATAATAGATGAAGGCACCCCAATAACTTGGTCAGAGGTCGAGAGAGCTCTCCATAAGATGAAAAGTGGCAAGTCAGCAGGAGCCGACGAAGTTACAGCCGACATGATTAAAGCTGCCAGTCCACCAGGGATACAATGGCTGTATTGAGTCCTCAGAGCAATATGGAATGATAACCAAATACCAGAAGACTGGTCGAAAGGGGTGATAATTCCTATATTCAAGAAAGGGAACAGAAGGAAAAGTGAAAACTATAGAGGTATTACCCTCCTATCCATGGCCTCAAAATTATGGAAAAGATAGTTGAAGCCAGAGCCCGAACAATATTAGAGCCCATCTTAGAAGAGGAACAACATGGGTTTAGGGCTGGAAGAAGCACAACAGATCTAATATTTGCCTTGAGAATGCTGGTGGAAAAATATTGGGAAAGAGGGAAAAACCTAATTATTGTGTTTATGGACCTAGAAAAGGCATACGATAATGTTCCTAGAATCAACTATCTGGAAAAGTCTAAGAAAACTTGAAATACCAGAGTACCTCATTAGAAAGATCCAAATGCTGGACAATAACTGCAAGAGCTGTGTCAATGTTGGGGATGGTTACTCTGAATGGTTTAGTACAACCAAAGGAGTACAACAAGGAAGTGCCCTTTCACCCCTTCTGTTCATAGCGGTGATGGATAACATCTTAAAAGAACTAAAAAGAACATTCAATAGAGATCTACAGGCACTGGTGTTTGCAGATGATATAGCAGTATGGGATGAAACAGAAGAAGGAATACAAAACAAATTGAAGATGTGGAATGATAAGTTTGAAGAATATGGAATGAAATTGAATCAAAAAAAAACTGTAGCACTAAAAATAAGCCGAAAGAATACAGACTGTCATATAAAATTACAAGACCACGAAGTTGAAGTTGTTGACCAATTCAGCTACCTGGGGAGCATAATTGCCAATAATGGTAGAAGTGAGTTAGAAATAATGAGTAGAGTAACTAAAGGAGCCAACTTCTACAGTACCGTGCGAGGCTTACTATGGGACATGAAGGTTCCCAGAAGAACAAAAATTGTCTTGTACAAATCATATCTCATTCCTATTCTCACATATGCTTTGGAAACATGCACACTAACATCAAGGGACCTTAGTAAGATCCAAGCATGTGAAATGAAGTTTCTTAGAACGGCCCTCCAGAAAACTAGACTTGACCGCATAAAGAATGATGAAATTAGATCAAACCTAGAGCTAAGGGAATCCATGGAAGAGAGACTTAGGTCATCAAGACTTTGGTGGTTTGGGCATGTGAAGAGAATGACTAGTAAAAGACTGCCAAAAACTTATTTGGAAAAAAGGATACTGGGCAAAAGACCAGTGGGAAGACCAAGAAGAAGATGGACAGACCAACTGAAGGAGGACGTAGAGAGAATAGGCTGGAATTGGGAGTACATCACAGAGAAACCTTTCTGGACAGGAAAAGGTGGAGAACAATCGTCTATAACAGCCAAGGCTTGTAAACCACACCCGGGAAACTGGAGATGGTCCCCAACGATAATGATGATGAATAATTTCCCTGACATAGATCCTGGTGTGACTTGTGAGCCATGGTGCCTGGCTTATCTTTCTGATTTCTGCTTAAGTCTGACTCAAGGATGTTTGACACTGACCACTTGCATTCCATTGTGAATGTTAGAGCGTAACTGTAGCATCCTTGTGAGGCAATTCCCATATACCGTTGATCATCTCCGAAAATCACAGACGTCAGATGCAAATCTACAATGGTAAAGTGTTACGACCAAACCATCTGATGGTGCATTCCATGAAACTGAACCCTTAAGTATCTTTGAGAAGAAAGATCCATGTTCTAATTTTGTAGTTACATCCCCACTGAGATAATGGCATACTTTGCCAGAACTATTTGAATTATTTTCGAATGGCTTATTGCTCATTCATGGCACCTATGTTTCCATGTAAAGTCACAGTATTATGATACCTATGTCTGAGGCAATAATAACTTGTATAGCTCCCAATTATTATTCTTTCAGATATATTAATTTTGAGACTGATTCCAAAGTAAATCATGATCGTTTGTTGCTCACGACAGCTAACTGTACCTCTGAGCATTACTTTGTGATTTTCCTTCTTGTATTAATATTAATAGTAAATGTGTCCAGATTTATAATTGTCAGTGATACCAAATAAATGTCATATAGCGATAGTTTTCTTGTACTCCAAATATCATCAACATTCTTGCAAAAATCCATATTTGCATTCCCTCATAAAATCAAAATTAAATCCCCTTTATTAATGATCAATTCAACAATTAATGATCATAATTTACGTAAGACATAAGAACATGCAGTTACTTCATTCATTCCACATCACAATGAATATAAGGAAAATGCCGCATAATTCAAATCCAAGATTACAGTTAGTAATATTTGACCATGAACACAAACACTTCTTCTCTCTGAAATATTTGCTGAATTAGTTGCATGTCAAGCATGACGCATATCATGTTGCAGATTGTGATTAAATTATTCATTTGTATTGATATCAAATCCGTGCATTTAATGTTATTTTCCAGCCACTTTGACATTTGAGCCCCTTAAAGCCCAAGTGGTGTAACTCACATGAATCAAATTTTGAGAAAATTAATGTTTTACTGCAGTTTTAATAAAAAAAATCATTTTATATATTTTGAAGTTTTTTTTCTCATAATGTATCATTAAAGAGTTATTCTAACTTATGCTGGCAGTTTTAAAGACTTTTAAAATGTTTTCTTTTTTTTTGGGGGGGGGGGGGCTTTGTTTGGAGTTACACCACTTGTGATATAAACAGGGAACAGATTCTCTTTAAAGAAGGGGGAAAGAATACAGTATTTTACTGCAACATCTATTTTTTATTCTACTGTTTATACATTTCTTACTCTGCATCTAGTAGCCCAATGTCTGCAGCATAATCTTGAGTCGATAGACTATAAAAGTAAGGATGACAAATGGGTGGAATGAATGGTAACATGTCTTGCATATCCTTTTTCTTCTCTTTTGTTACAAATATTTGATTTCTGTACAGTTATTCTTGAGATACGTTAGTAAGATTAACAGGTCTGCCTCTTTTAGGTCTAGGTTTGAAGTTTAGTTCTAAAAAGGGCATTACTTTGGAAAGAGTTTCTTTGAAAAAAATTGAAAATGTTTCTTACTTTCGATACTGGATCCACTGCATTTGTAGCAATGATAAAGGATGTTTTTTCCGTATCAACCTTTCTTTTGGTGATATGTTGTAAAAGATTTCCAACAGACAAAAAGTCATCATGAGTCATCACTGTTATGTAAAAAGGATTTTTCTTCCTAGATTTTGCAACGACAGTATACCTGTACCAATCATTGGGACGATATATCTGCTAAATACTGCTGTAGTTTGCTATTGAGGCAAAATCACAGTCGTTGGGCAAATAAGAATAACCACTTCTCATAAACTTCTGGTCAATAACTTCAATGTTATTATCTTCACTCAGAACCAGTTTCATCGCCATGGCAACATTCCAGTTTCTATTTTGCTTGGCACAGGTGTCCCTATACATTAAAACATTTTTCGCAGCTGAAGCCCTGTTTTCAATGTGCTTGACCAAACATGCACTAATTTCTTGGGAACTTTGTGATCCATTTATTTCATTACAACAATACATAAATCCTAATTTTGAGGAAAGCTCATGGCATCCCAAATTATAAACATTATTGCATTTGTAATAGGGCACTTGACATGATAGTTTAGGAAAAGGAAGAGATTTTTCCAAATCATAGGAAAATGTATAGTAAGAGCTATTATTAATGGACTGTTGAGTGCCCTCGTTCATGGCATTATGAGCTTTTTCTGCTTGGCAAAGATGAATTCAGAATCTGCTGGAATACATTCATCACTTGCTCCAATATCTGCCAAAATGCTTGGCTCACTAACACTGCTCTCATCACTGCTCATAATGACACATCAAAACTTAAATCTTTTACATCTAGGTTATTAAAATGTTTTTTAGTTTACCTGGTTACAACATTTCTAGATGAGCAACAAGTGGTTGAATTGCAAACAGTTACAGGCACAGTGGTGTATCTCCAATATACACCACTTTAGCTTTTACCCAACAGATGGCTGCATTGACTGCATAAACTAGTGCTGCTAACTATAAGGTTGTTAAGGGAAGTAGAATTTACACCACTTGTGCTTTAAACAGAATGCAACTTGCTGAACACTTCTGAAACATCAACTCCAAAAAAAACAAAAATTGGACTTACACCACTTGGGCTTTAAGGGGCTCATTTATATGACTACTTTTTGAAGGCAGAATTATTTTTCAGTGCACCTGGGTGAAACCTGCTCACTAAATTGTATATACAATGTATAATTCAACCACTTGCTGCATCACTTTTTCTGATAATGTTTTGTTTTATTAATGTAATGCTAAGATTTGATGGAAGTTTCTTATAAGACTTTATTCAAACATGTCTGTATGTAATTTATTTTTATGTGTATTTTAGATTTGTGTTTAATGTAAGTTTGAATATGGGAAGGCTACCTGAATCACGTGCTTCTGTCTATAAAGAACTGTAAAACGGCCAAAGGACCATAAGCTCACATTATAAATTCACTTTACAAGGCAATAATCAGGATCCCATTTAAAATTTATATAACTGTAAAAATGCACGAGTTATTTTTAAGTTACAACAAAGCTAGAGTTAGGGTACATAACATAAAATTATTGTCATAATTTTATTTTCACCAGTGGATGGGCATATATAATGTCACTTTCTAAGGCACATTTTTTTATCATATAAATAATAATATTAGATTCATTTTCATAATGCTTGTGTGACCAAATGTATATATTTTGATAATTTCCTTAAAAGTACGTAAGATTCCATGTAAGAAGAACTATGATGCCAACAGTGAATATTCAGTTGATCTTGACACAATGAATATGAAACATTTATTAAGCTATACAGCCTTAGGAGGCATTCGTGGCCTTCCCGAGAGGCAATGACTGGTAGGACCATTAGGGACTGGCAACAGGGTGCAGCCTGCGGACAAAGCAATAAGATGGCTGGAAAGCCTTGTAACCTTGGGACAGGGATCACTCCTCCTAATAGACGAGAACCCACCCAAACCGAAAGATCGAAGCATCACATGAACTTTGTTGAGTCTTGTTGAATGACATGGTACTCAGGCGGTGGTGTTGAGGATGAATAAAATATCCATGATATCACATGACATCAGGTGGCCAACCTAACACCCAATCCAAGTGCTGCCTATAACTAAAATTCTTGGAATTTTCTGTTAAACATGATCTTCGAGACTGCAAGGGCAGAGCCAAAGTTTACCTCGGAGATGGAAGAGCGACAAGCTTCTTTTCTATTCTCTTTTGTTGTGGCTGGCCATTTCCAACACAGATTCTGGTATGAGCCATGGTGCCTGGATTCTCTTTCTGATTTCTGCGTAAGTCTGACTCATGGAAGTTTGACACTTACCACTGGCATTCCGTTCTGAATGCTGGAGCATAACTGTAACGGCCTTGTGAGACAAGTCTCATATACCATGGATCATCTCCGAACATCGAAGACTTCAGATGCAGAACTACAATGGTAAAGTGTTACATCTGATGGTGCATCCCGTGAAACTGAACCCTTAAGCATCATTGAGAAGAGAGATCCATGTTCTAACTTTGTAGATAAAAACCCAACTGAGATAACGGCATAATTTGCCAGAACTATTTGAATTATTTTTGAATGGCATATTGTTTCAATGTGAAGTCACAGTATTATGATATCTATATCTGAGGCCATCATAACTTGTATTATACATTGCTTCCAAGTGTCATTCTTTTGTATATATTAATTTTGTGATTGATTCCAAAGTTAATTACAATCGTTTGCTTGCTCACAACAGCTAATTGTACCTCTGAGTGTAGCTTTGTGATTTTGTCTTCTTGTATTAATATTAATGGTAAATTTGCTCAGATTTGTAATTGCCAGTGATACAAAATAAATGTTATATTATGACAGATTTCTTGTACTCCCTGTATGATCGAATTCTTGTAAAAATCCATATTTACATTCCATCATAAAATCAAAATTAAACTCCGTTTATTAATCATCAATTTCTAGATGACAACTATAATTTACTGTATTTCCCACACAGGGAACACCCCAATACAAAATGGCACCCAACTCTTGGTTTATATATGACATTATACTACAAGTTCTAAATTAGGAAAAGGGTAGATCCTTATTCAAATTCCTAAGGCCCTTCATTCATCATTGAGGAATTTTTCAATTTATAAGCTTTAAATCAATATTAGAAACATACCTTGACATTCAGTTCATCAGATTTGAAGCCCAGCAAATCTAAAAGTATTGCACGAGGGTTGGACTCGAAATTGGCTCCCAGAAAGCTCCAAATGGCCCTTTCATGTGATGATTTACTAGAAGCCACCTTGGACTGGCAGAAGTCTGAAAACTGCCCAAACTGTAAAGCCGTCTCAAGTTGATTAGAACGAGATACTAATTCAGGCTCTGTCACCACTTGACATAAAAGCACAGTGTGAGGATGTTGCCATGGCTGCTGTTGCTGTTGTTGCTGCTGCAATTGCTGCATCTGCTGCTGTCCTGAGCTGAGCTCATTTGAAAATGTCACCAGCTTTCCACCAAACTGGAAAAATAAAACAGCTTATGCAATTTGTGATAATATTATAACTAAAAAAGAATGCAGATGTGCACATAACATATGTAAATAAGGTGAACAGATATCCTCTGATTTAGTAGACAATGTTAACTGAAAGTGCTAGTAACAATGTTTTACTAGGATTAAAATCTGAATATAAGATGGATTATCTTTATAAAAGCAGTAAAGAAAAGTAATACTAACTACTTGATAATAAAATAAAGCAGCTAAATTAATTTCCAAGTTACAATCTTATTATTATTATTATATTTAAAAATACAAATAATACAACACTACTAAATATGTGTAAATGGCCTATTCACAGATTCTTAAGTGTTGAAACACAACAATCAGTTATACACCGAGCTTAAGGGTTTACACCAACCCTCTCCTTAACCGCCTTACTCTTCTACCACAGAAAAGCTTAACTCCTCTAATACATGGACTGAATTTGGAACTTGTGGATACCTCAACACAGTGGCGGATCTAGGATTTTTCCGAACCGGGGCAAAAACTTCATGCTGGCGCCCCCCCCCCCCCCGCCCAATTAAAACACCACACTCAGTTGGGTACTATTAAACTAACGTGATAAAAAATACCAAAAAAAACATTTTATTGCTTGCATTATATATAATTCACATAATCATAATATGTAACGCACGATCCAGACTGTACTCACAATTGCAGTCCTTAGGCCCTAGCAAAATTTGCACTAAATGTTCCTACAACTTCACTCGTCGAGCTTTCATTTCCGCGAAAGAGTCTGTAACTTCGTCAAAATTCGTCTCATAAGCTGTTCTATTTTCGATTGATAAGACCGTGAGGTTAAAAAGACGTTCCTGGCTCATTGTTGATCTCAGGTAGGTTTTTATGATTTTTAGTTTACTAAAACTCCGCTCGCAGCATGCGGACGTCGTTGGTAACGTGCAGTATATTCTCAGAGCTATACAAATATTAAGAAAGGCTTCCTGCAAGTCATTTTTACATATGTGTTGCAACAATTGGAATGGACTAGTTGTTTCATCGATTCCAGTTAAAAATGGAGCTTGTTGTTTAAACATGGCAAGTTCTTGCAGAAATCAATTGCGTTTAAGTCCTTGGAGTATCTGCTTGCTAGAACGGCTCCATTTTTTTTGGAGATCTTCTGTGGACATATTTACTAACGTGTGGCCACCAAGGAAGCCAAATTTTTCATTTAGTTTTATTGCACATTCTACCCTTATTCCTATTTCTGTTAAAATTCTGTCAAATACAACTTTTATATCTTTAGAAAACAGCTGTGTGGGGACTAATGCTCTTGATTCGTCCTCTCAGATTTAGTCGTGTTGCCTCTTTCGTTTGGAAATTCCTTTACTTTTGAGTATCGGAACGATTCCCAATTTTGGTGCTACAGGTGTAGCTTCTTTGATCCAATATTCTATCGGCTTTAGTCGCATTTCTTACAATATCTTAATAAGCCCTATCATTAGTGATACAGAACGCGAAAGGATTATGTCCTCCTTTTGTATTTCCACGTTTACTCTATTAATTTCTCGAAGAAAGTTAGCCCAAATTGTTAATTTGAGGATAAATTTAAAATCCAATACATCATGTAAAAGATGAGCGGATTAATACTTAGATTCTGCAGCCAGAGAAGATTCTTCAATTTCCTCCATTGCTTTGACAACTTCAGGTAAATTATTCAATAGGGCAAGGTGTTTGGTCGACCATCTTGTCTGGCTACTATTTTTAGGTTGGTTTTTGTACATTTTTTCATTATTTTCCACCTTGTAGTGGATCCAAAGAAGAAGCAATAAAGTTTTTGTACAAGTCCAAATAGACTAACCAAAAAAATTTCGATATTGTCTCGTCCACCAGAAGATTGTAAGCGAGAATAAGCTAATAATCCAAATTTTCTAAAAACAAATAATATTTCAACTACCATCAAAAAAACTGGTATTTTCAGGATATGGCTGCTTAACAGCCTATTCCCTAAACACGTTTTCGGAGAGCGACGTTTTATAAGTGCTTTATTGTGGGTTTATGTCTTAAGAAACAGCGCTATATGCTAATAACAATTGATAGGTTTGGTTCATAAATATACAGGGGTAAGAAGTAAGGCCCAAATAAGTTAATGATCCGAATTTTTTTACATTTTACTGGTACTCGGATTGACAAAGGATGAGAAACGCTGAGATATTTGATAACGATAGATTCTTCCTTACCTGTTAATGGTTCGTTTCCAGTAATATATATTTAAACTCGTTCAGCACAAAAGTATATATTAAAACAAAACCGGGCTAATCACTCGAACGCAGCTGCAAGAATACGAACATCAGATAGCAAAATTTATAAATCCAAGAATAATGCGAGTTCCCGCTAACAGTGACGGAATGAATTCCATTCCGTGAATAGTGCTTTGTTTTAAGGCCGCTCTGTCACAGAACAATGAATTTTACGTCCTTTCAAGTTGCCGCCGCGGTCAGTATACCACAGCGTTTTACCTAAAAAAAAAAGGGTTGGCAGCACATGAATATTTCGCCCTGGCGCTTATAAAAAGATGCCACCAACACGTGATTTTGGCGCCCCCCTGAAGTTGTCACCCGGGGCAAGAGCCCCGGTTTGACCCCCCCTAGATCCGGCACTGCCTCAACATCCATTATATTAACACTGAAGATGTTACCACATTTATTATTGCCTGTAGTATATAAGGTGAAAGATCACTACCCTCACAGGAAAGGGTCCACAGAAAATCTAACAAAAACACAAACTGCATCAAAATAAAAATCATTTGGAGCTAATATAAGTCAGCAATAATTCATGACATATATACTTGCAATATTCAAAACAATTTGTTATATTCTGACAGTTTAAGTTTCACAAAAATAATACTTTTTTTCATTGAAACTGCAGCAAACCAAAAATGTTAATAAGAGTTTCCTAATACAATTATTGCAAGAGGAACTGACAGCTGTGGTGTGGTCTGGGTAGATTATCTGCCTGCAAACTATGTACTGCTGTTGTTGGTAATCAGAGTGGATGAGCACGAAATAACTAAGCAATGGTAGAGGGCTACTAACAAGAGATGTAGCACATTGATCAGCAATTTGCAAGATTGTCAAGTGCTTATAATACTGCAAGCCTGTAAAATGACCTCATATAATAAGCCAGTGATGAGAATTTCCCTCCTCATGCTGCAGTAACAGGAAGGGGAAGAATCTACTTCAACCCTCTGGGCATCTCTAGCAGGGTCTATATGGACAAATTTTCCATACACCACATTGACACAGATACTGGGAGGATGTCATCAGGGAGGCTGTGCTACCTTCAGGAGAAGATGATAGCATCTGATACAAAGTTTTGCTCTGCTGAGAAATGAGGATGTGGTCTATAATGTGGTCTATAATGTGGTCACAGTCATGTAGGCATAATCCCATGTGTATAATTTCAATATTCCAGTTACTTTGTGCTGTGAGGCGCCCATAAATTATATGCTCGCCATTGCCCTCAGCCATACTTCTAACATTCATGACAAATGCGTTTCATTAGAAAGTCAAATAACCATGATATATATTCGCGTTTGTCATCAGGTCATTTCTTACATAAATAAATGTGTAAATATGTAACTGTTGTTGAGTATGATTTATCCACCATTACAACATATATATTTTAGATTACCCTGTCCACTCTTATTGCTCACTCTACAGGGTCGCTACATAATTTTGACTGTCAGGTGTTTAGTACATCAGAACATGGGGAGAGTTGGGGATTTGTAAGATTCATCCAAAGTAGGTTCATTACATCAGTTCAGGTTTTTCTTTCCCTCGGCCAGTCATATGTCAAACAGACGACATGGTTTGAGTGTAGTTACATGAAAATAAATTGCAATTGTCAACCTAATATCCCATGGAAAATAACAGTTAGAGCAGAGGAGGGGAGATCTGACATCAATCACACAGCAGATGCTGATTCACAAAGCACAACAACACCAGCAGTCAGGAGTCAGTGTCTCAAATTAGGTAATGTAGTAGTTATGCCAGCAGAGTTGACACCATCAACAGATGTACGTGCCACAACAAGTAGTTGGCATCATCAGTGATCCCAAACCCAGTCATAATGGTACTGTGAGTGTTGCAGTATTGTGAAAATCCAGCAGAAGTCTAAATAACCAGCAATGTGTTATCTAAGTATTTGTGTAATTAAAATGTAATTGTTTAATCGGAAAGAGAAAAGCAATAAAATAGTAGAAATGGTAAAATGGCATATAGTTATGTAATTAATTTAAGGATGAAATCAAAGCTAATGGGAGGAGAAAGATATCTGTGTTACAAGTATAGAACTAAGTAAAATTCATGTGAAGATACATAATTGAAATGTTACTCTGTAAATAGAATCTTGTTATTGCATGTACAGAAAAGATGTATAATAAATACAACCCCCCCCCCCCCAACCCTCCAACTTCAGGATAAAAAAGGGAACATGGCATATAGTAATAGGGGCAACTGCAAGATACTGGCAGACTACTTCAAGGAACTCCTAAATTGCGAAGAACCACTCCAAAAGATGGTGTTCGATGATGGAAAGAAGTCTTCCACCAACCCTGACTCTAAACCCCCATCTATAAGTGAGATCCAGACAATTCTGACTCACATGGAAAATTTTAAGGCATCAGGGGAAAATCAGATAACAGCCGAATTATGGAAATATGCTAGCAAAAATGCAATTATCTCAATCCAGAAATTTTTTGAAGAGATATGGAAGAAAGAATTGATTCCAGAGGAATGGAAAATGGCCCTTATACACCCTCTACACAAAAGAGGCTCTAAATCTGATCCGAACAACTACAGAGGGATTTCTCTGGTGGATGTGACCTATAAGATATTGTCCAGAGCATTACTTGAACGAGCAGAATCCCAGTTGGACTGCCAAATCGGGGAGTATCAAGCAGGGTTCAGGAAAGGAAGGTCTTGCCCTGAACAGATCCTAAACCTCAGAGACATTTTAGCATACCAGAAGCAATGGGCGAAACCATATATAGTGACTTTTGTGGACTTCCAAAAAGCTTACGATTCCATAGACAGAGGGTCGCTATTCAATATTTTGGAGGAATTTGGCTTGGACAGGAAAACCCTGAATATCATCAAAGAAACCCTCACAAGTACGACCTCAAAAGTTAGATTCATGGGTGAACTGTCAGAACCTTTTGAGATCAGAACAGGGATCCGGCAAGGGGATGGCCTCTCCCGCCTGTTGTTCAATTGTGCACTCGAAAAAGTTGTGAGAGAATGGAATTCAAGAACCAGAGGAGGAATTAGACTTGGAACAAAAAATAAAGGAGTTACGATTAAGTGTTTAGCATTCGCTGATGATATGGCAATGCTCGCAGAAACATGGGAGGAAGCCAAATAACAAATCGCCGAATTACAAGAGCAGACAGGGAAGTTAGGACTTAAGATTTCTTTCGAAAAAACAAAGATTATGACAAATATACCAGACACTCCTACGAGAGTCCGAGTAGGAGCTCATAAAATAGAGGTGGTTAGGAGTTTCAAGTACCTAGGGGAATGGATTGAATGGAACAACCTTGAAGGTAAAACAATGGAAGCGAGAAGGACCAAAATGGAATTAGCCTTCCAGAAGACCAAAAACACTTACAATAACAAAAGCCTCTCTTGGAACACAAAGATAAGACATTACAACACAGTAATGAGACACTAGTCATGGGGAGGAAAGGACAAATGGAGAAATTGGAAATCAAAGAGAGGAAAATTTTGAGGAAGATCATGGGTCCCAAATTCCAGAATAACAAACAAGTTTTCTACAGGAACGAAGCCCTTTACGCAAAGTCCGAGAGACTCTAGGAAACCATGAGAAAAAAAAGGATTGATTTCTATGGACACATATTCCGAATGAATCCTAACAGACTAACAAAAAAATCTTTGACTTCTTTTATGAAAAAAAGACTAAGCCCAACTGGTTTAAGGAAGTGGAAAAGGATCTGAGAGAACTCCAGATTACCGAAGAGATGTTAAAGAATGGTACAGCCAAGACCATGACCAAAGACAAAAGTAAGAGGTTCCAAGTTGCGATAAACACCAGAAAACCGATTCAAATATCAGAAGAGGAAAGAAGGAAGAGATCAGATAAAATGAAGAAATACTGGGAGAAGAAGAAAATGAAAGCATCCAAGAAGTGATTGATCTGACATACCCCAAAGATGGGTGATTCGGAAAAAAAAAAAAAAAAAATTAAATGCAGATGGTGAATAAATTGGGAGTAATTACAGAAGTCATTTGAAATGTGAGGGAATATATAATTCATAATGTATGACATTTTAGTTTTTCCCAGCATATTATTGAAATAATTAACTCTCAGGATTTCAGCCGGTTAATTGATTTATTTACATCATCTAACAACGTTTCGGCAACTGCCATCGTTGCCTTCATCAGGTTAACTCTTACTTACAAGGACAAGACACTGACTGACTCGCGAGCCAGTCCTGGCTCCTATAAATAGCCTGTTGCCAAGGGAAGCTTCACGCTGCTCTGTGATTGGTTGGCGATGCACACGGCCATAGACGGGGTCAAACCGGTTTGGTTGCATCTCTGCATCTCATGGCTGCATCCCGTAGCTCCACAACTGGATGGCATTTAATAGCTCCATGGCAGTATCTTGAGTGGACACCCATCCAAGTAAAAACCACACATAACGTTGTTTAACAGTTGGCATGTGCGGTCACCCATCCAAGTGCTCTCCACACTCATCGTTGCTTAACCGGCGGCATTACACGAGGGCTCTGGAACTGACCAATCACGAACGACTTATCTTCCATTGGTCGACGTGTCATGACGGCATCTGCTCGGAAGATTAACCTGATGAAGGAAACGATGGCAGTTGCCAAAACGTTGTTAGATGATGTAAATAAATCAATTAACCGGCTGAAAATCCGAGAGTTATTTATTTCAATTCATAATGTAGTCTATAAGCTTCCAATTTGTCTACTTAAGTGAAAAGTTTCAAATTAGCTAGGTGGTTAAATCTAATCACAAGGATATGTATAGGAGAGCTGCATTCAGAATTAATAGTGATCTCCGTCAGCAGTTATGAGACATTTGTAATAATTCAGTATATTCAGGGACGTTAATACTACTTGCCAGTGTAAATTATTTGTGATAAGAGGATCTAAGATCAAGTAATGTTTTGCAATTGGAACACTGAGAAACTGCATAACAACATTAAAAAAAGACATAATGTTGCAGTCAGAAAAGAGGGGTTAAACATTACAGTACGTGAAAAAATGGTACTAACAATTAAAATAAATTATAGTGTTGTAGAGGCACCAAGGAAGATAATTAATTATACAGAGAAGAAATTTCTAGAAGTAATATTCATAAGAAGCAATAGGAAAAATTTGCTTAATAGTAAAAAGTGGTAATATGCAGATGAAAATGAAATATCTTCTGAGAATTAACAAGGATTACATGGTGTTTAAGAAAAAAATCTACAGTAAACAACCTTAGGGACAGTTGAAAAAATTATATGGCAGAATCTGTATTGGAGAAACCCTTGGAGTGAATTTTGGTAATCACACCTAGAGTCAATGGTGATAACATGATATGAGAAGGTCTACATGCAGAAGTAATTTGTTAGGTATATGAAGGATGCATATAGATGTTGCCAATTGAGGCAACGGAGATCTGAAAGAATGTTCATTGGGGTTGAAGTTGTTAAGGGATCAAGAGTTGAAGAAGTGAATATAAGGAATGCAAAAAATCTGCCAAAAGGTAGGGGCTGAAAATAAACCTGGATGGTTGAAATGGAGGTTGTCAAGGAAGGCAAGAGTTAACAGTAAATGAGAAAACCTGCTTCAGACAACATTATTTACTCAGATGTGAAGGCTCAATAAAATGGAGTAAGATATGAAGCTAAAAGTGCAATTAGAAATGGTTTAACAGTTCAATAGTGTAGAGAGTAATGACATCACAAAAGGTTATCGGATGGGAATGCATTTTGTCAGTGACCAAGAGTGTTCGTAAGCTGACTAGACAATGTTATGAGAAGTGAGGCAGTACTTGTATTGTATGAAAGAATCTGATGCTTTAATGGGGGAAATGCTTTACAGGAAGTTGTGCATACACATGAGGTAAATATAACAAGTAGGAATCTTCTTCTTCTTCTTCTTCTTGTTTGAGACATGAAAGCAAAAATGTTTAGTCCAGCCAATTGGTTACTAGTAAAGAGGTAGCAAGTCTGACTGTAGGGCTGCCACACTGACACTTCCAGACCAGCGTTTGATTTTCTATTAGGGTTGACTCCCTTAGCCTTTGATAGTCCCCTATCAAACCTACAGGACTGCGGATTTCCCTCATCTGGTTTAGCCAGTGGACCAACACTGTTGCCCAGGTGATAGCTCTTCGAGACAACAAGTGAGGGTTGGATGTATGGTGTGGACCAATCTGCATGACTTGTCTTGAGTCATGACATGGTCAATCATACTTGAAAGGTACTACCACTCCCAGGCATCCCATATCATACATAAGTAATTGTCATGATTCAGTATTTGTCAGAACTATTCACAGTAGCACTAAGAAATATGAAAAAAAAAACTGATTAAGGGGGAGTCATGTTAAGTAGTTGTAAGCGATTGTTCCCATTAAGATGGAGCATGGCACTTGTCAACTTTTCATGAAAGTACAGTAGAGTACCGCTTCTGAACTAATTGGATTACCGATTTGTTCAGATTAGCCAGAATTACAGTGACCATTTTCTAGAATGAAGTATACTAAGCTAATAAGTAGGTATACCATGGTAACAACAGGGAACCAGAGGAGGGACAATGACTCACTCCCTCCCTTTCTTATTGAGATGTTTGAACTGTTCGAGGTCAGTATACTGTCAGCCGGCTCACAAACTGCTCAGTTAAGGTTAGCTGTCAATTGCTGGCACATTTGATAGACGTATTGTATGCATTCGTGTGTAGTGGTGTATTTTTCGTCATGAGCAAACTGAAATACACAGTGACGCAGCAGAAGCCCTTGATCTCGTGCTACGCTATTTGGAGCAACAGGCCACTGCTACACCTGCTGATTTAATTTTTATGAGAGGATGGCGTAACTTTGTGTCATATAACAGACTGCTTTAATTACGCCAAAAAACCATGACCGAGTTTTCATCTTCTAAGAAGTGAGAATAAAATCGGCACTTGTAAGCATTGTAACTATTGTTATAAGTTTGACAGTTTTTCTTTCACTGTTATGCATTGTTTAAACTTAATGTTTTCTTGCTAATTTTTCTAATACATGTGTACTGTACTGGGTAAATTAAAATTGTGTATATGTACAGCGGTTAACCACGCAATTAAATACAGTATGAACTGTATTTTCATGAACTGTGTTTTAATTCATTTACCATTTTCATACTTAATTGGGAACCATCAGACCTGTTCAGAATGGATTTCGATCCCCGAGTATATGTTGAAGGGTATTTACTCCATATGTCTGTGTTACAATTATTTCTTCAAAATGAGCCCTAGGTATGGAGAAATTAAAGCGCAAACATATGTGCATATCTTTTAAATATCATAATTTTACTACATTACTTTAAAGTATCAGTGTGGTGTATGCGGTAAGACGCTAACTTCCCATTTTGTGAACCCGGGTTCAAATCCCCATACTGCCAAATATTTTTATTTCTTTTTATATATGCAGTAATCATTGAGCAATGATTTTATTTCATTTAAAAAAAAAAACACACCACACACACACACATAAACAATAAACTTATCAACAATAAACAATGAAAAATTATTTTCTAAAAAAAAAAGTTGGGACTGTATATTCTCTAATATTTTATTTTAAAAGTTATTTCGCATAATAAAAATTCGTAAATGAATTTTAAATGAAAAAAAATCAATGCTCAATGATTACTGCATATAAAAAAGAAATAAAAATATTTGGCAGTATGGGGATTTGAAACCGGCTTCGCAAAATGGGAAGTTAGTGCCTTACCGCATACACCACGCTGACACTTTAAAGTAATGTACCAAAATTATAATATTTAAAAGATATGCACATATGTTTGCGTGTTAATTTCTCGATGTGTAGGACTCATTTTGAAGAAATAATTGTAACACAGACATATGGAGTAAATACCCTTCAACATATACTCGGGGGTCTAAAGTCTGACAGTCTACAAGTTAGACTAATTTTTTGCCATGTTCGGATTAACCAAATGTTTGGAATACCGGGATTTGTTAGTGGGACTCTGCTGTAATAAGCAAATTAGTACTTTGAAAAATGGAGGTAAAATGACACAAAAAAGAAAGTAAACATTCTGAAAGTTTAAAAATGGCCTGTTGCAGGAAGACAGTATTAAAGATCTGTACCCAAGAAGGTTGACTAAATGTCTAACACTATTAGAGAAACCAAAAAAAAGGAAGGTACATACAGAATGGCAAAACACAAAAGAATGTGTCACAAAAATAGCAGTTGAAGTGTTAGGTAAAACAAGAGTAAGCAGAAAAAGGAAGGGTATTAAGATATGGAATTAAGAGACAAAAGAAGTAGTGGAAGAGAAACAAAAGGCTTATGGCATTTATACAGAAGGGTACAGATAAAGCAAGAGAAAATTACAAGCAATAAAGAAATAAAACAAGATACAAAGTAAACAAAGCACACAGAGAAAGCTGGAATAAATTTGTCAGTTGGATAGAAAATTACGTTTTTGGGCACATGGACTTTTCCTTTATAATAGTAATAAGTTTGAACACCACTGAAAGTAATAGAACTACAAGAATGGATAAAACGCTACAAAAACATCTGGTTTAATGACAAAATGGTGATACAAGAAGACCCAATAGAAAGACTAGATCACATAATGATAGAAGAATTAAATGAAGCTTTAAGCAAAACAGAAAAGCAGCTGGATCAGAAGAAGTCATTGAAGAATTAGTTTTGGGGAGTGCTACTAAAGTATTGGCTTTTACATCCAATAAACATGTGCCGGTTTAAAAGTAAAATACCAGAACAGTGATTAATAGCAACTATAATCTCTATTTTCAAGAAATGAGGACACAAGCAATTACAGGGGAATAAGTGTTTCAATGCAGAATATAAAATCTGTACCAAGATTATTAGTGTTAGATTGTTTTTACAAATACCAGAAGCCAAACTACCAGAAGGGGAATAAGGAATGGGAAGGTATTCAACCATAGCCTTTTGAAGGAAACATCCCAGCATTTGCCTGGAGTGATCTGGAGCATGGAAAACCCAAATCTGGATGTGCGGACGGGGATTCGAACTGGCGTCCTCCCAAATGTGAGGCCAGAACGAGCAGAATTTCAAAATGGATTTAGACTAGGACATTCTTGTTCAGACAAAATATATATATATATATATATATATATAGATTGTTTGGAAACAAAGGCGCTGAGAGCGGATATATTAGACATTGGGATAGGAGAAAAACCACCGCTTACCAAAGATGAGGGCTCCAGCGGCGTCAAAACACGAAAAAACACACAAACACAAACATAATACAAATTTTCGAGCTTTGTAATATTTTCAATAATTTTGCATGTGGAATAATTCTTTATGGGGGCACTTATAGTTCGTTTTCAGTAGATTCCCCCCCCCCCCCCGTGTTTTCCTTGGTTTGTTTTATGCCAGTGACCTTATGACCGCAACCGCGTTTCCACTGTGCTTAGGTCCTTCCACCCCCACCCCCGCCTCCCGCCATGTTGTTTCTCCCCCCTCCATCTCCACCCCGACCAGCCGACCATGTGCACCCCGTGTGGTCTCCTCAGTTGGCTGCTAGCTTCCGCGGGGCAGCCACCTCATCCTACAACCTGATGAAGAGCTAAGCTCGAAAATTTGTATTATGTTTGTGTTTGTGTGTTTTTTCGTGTTTTGACGCCGCTGGAGCCCTCATCTTTGGTAAGCGGTGGTTTTTCTCCTATCCCAATGTCTAATATATATATATATATATAGAGAGAGAGAGAGAGAGAGAGAGAGAGAGAATGAGAGAGAAATACAGAGAAAAGGAGGGAATATAACTTAGCGACATTCATTGCTTTTGTGGACTTCGAGAAAGCTTTTGACAAAGTAGATAGAAAATTGCTGTGGGAAATCCTTCATAGAAACGGATATCCAAAACATATTATAGAATCAGTAAAGAGTTTATATTTTAATATTAAGATACTCCTTGGAAAAAGAAATAAACAGGAAATGTTAACAATTAACTAAGGCATGAGACAAGGGAGTAGGATTTCATCAACACTTTTTAACATGCCATTAATATGTGGCGGAATGAATATCCAATGAACAGTGTAAACTTATGACAAGGCATGTCCTTAAATGTACTTTGCTGATGACCTACCAGCAATAGAGGATACTGAAAATGGATTACAAAGAGCCCTCCACAAATTAAAAATCTGTTCAGAGCACTACAACCCGAAGATATCCACGAACAATAGTCCTCTGTGCTCAAGGCCCTATTAGAGAAAAATAGTTATAACTGGCTATCTGATTAAACAAGTTTTGACATTACTTACAGTCTAAGCAACGATACTGATAACCAAGTGAACAAATATCAGATGTAGGAACAATAGATAAAACCTTAGGAACTGAGAAACAAAGATGAAATTCTATAAAGTGATGGCAGTTCCTATATCTCTCTATGGAAGTGAGGCAAAGTGGTACTTCCAGCAAAGTATGAAGCAGAAAGATAAGTAGTTATGGATTAGGGTGGCATGATCAAATTTTCAGAATGTGAGTTCTTTAGATAGTACCAAAAGTTGGGATTCTGATAAAGGAGAAGAAAATAGATTCATAATTGACTGTTTGGGTTTTGTAGGTGAATTAAAGCTATATGGGTGGGATATCAAAGAGAGTTATTGAGCATTGTTGAGGAGTTTGGTAATGATGGTTGTAAGGAAATGACAGGCTGCTGCAGATTGGGTGGGAGACAATATTCTGCTATAAACCTTAATCCTGATTAGAGAAAGAACGTTAAGAGGATCAAATGTGTACACCTCAAGACTCAGCACAGTTTCAGTGAGTACACATTTGACACTCTTGTCATATGTCCTTCAATTATGATTAATGTTTAAACTTACATATTGTAAAAAAAAAAGTTCATATTTATGTGGTTGTTGTGAACCTATTGTCTTCATTTGTGGTGAGTAATGGGTTTATTTTTCCTATCATTTCTTATTTTCCGTTGCCTAACAGCAGTTTCATTGTTACTATTTTCCATACATACAAATGTCAATATCTTTAGTGCTCTTGTCTGTTACATGTATTCATACTGCACAACTGCCCCCTAATGTAAGCAGTGGTTCATTTCCCTACTCTAAATTTTCATTCCTTTTTGCTACTTAGCACTGATTATTTCAATATATATAAAATTAAGGAAGGATAGACAGGGTGGCCACAAGGTAATGATTTAAAAATTCCCTGATATTTCCAGGTTTTCCAGAGAAATTTGTCATATTTTTCCCTGATTTAGAAACTTCATTTGCATGGTTAAGATATTTAAAGTTTTAATTAGATTTTGATTCTAAATAATTAAATCTGATATAAAACTCAAAAACTTAGAAAAAGAAACATGTTTAAGAATGTTTATTTGAAAATTTTATAACTAATTCAGTAATCTTATGAAGCATAATTAAAAATGAGTAGCACAAAAATAAGATAGGTCAAATGACTAATATGAACTAAAACAAATTAGTAATCTTTTAATATTTGGTGGATAAAATAATTGAAGATTTTTAAATTGTTCATCAGTAACTTGACTCAGTCAACAGCTTAGCTTTTTTATGCCTTTTTTCATTTGCTACACTTTTCTTTTCAAATCTTCTGGTTCAGTTATTGTAGCTTTTTTTGTTCCATTTTCAATTTCTTCTAACACTTCTAACACTTTCGCGTAAGTTTCCGTGAGTCTACGCAAGATAGCATGAACACGAGTTTGTATAAACCAATCGTGTTGGTTCACTTTGTGTGGTTGCTTGCCTGTGCCGCTCGCCTTGGCAGCGGTTTATTTGGAGCAAGTCAAAGGCACGAGCGCGATGTTTATACTGTCACATCGATTCAGCATTTGAAAGAGCTCTGAATGACGCAAAACTTTATAAATCCTATCTATTTAGGATCTTACGTATTATTTTGTTCCTGCTTTAATTCGCCTTATATCATTAATACAAAAAAAGTTATAAAGCCGTATAATTATCGCTATTCACATTTTTGCTGGCATTGGTATATTGAATCTAGGCTTTTGTTTTGATATTAAAGTTTCAATTTTTCTCAGAAGAAGTTCAAAACCAGCTTGTGACATTCTACAGGACTTCGAAGACTCTCCACAAATTCAATTTATTTGGAACATCTGTTTCAAACTTTGCTTGAAATTGTAAAACTGTTTAGTGAAACATAAAAACATCTTTATATACTTACTCCTCTATGAATGCTGATTTATACAGTAAAAAATATAACTTCTGAGTTTACATGATTTAGATGTCATCCAACTTTTTTAAAATATAATTTCAAATGATGAGTTCCAGAGAGAGTTCATGTCAGCGCTCGCGCACAAACATCTCGTCGTCATATCTCGATGAGGTGCAAGACGAGATGCAAGTTGCTAGTGTAAATGCGGTATTTGTTGGTTATTTTATGTCAAAAATATATAAGCTGAATCATTTAATGCAAAAGTTCAATATTAAAATAAATGATCAAAAAATTATAAAATTTTGGGTTGTTGCAATTAAAATTCCCTGATAATTTTTTAAATTACTTGAATTCCCCTGATATTTCCATGATATTTCAAGGTGGCTTTAAATCCCCTGATAATTCCATATTTTCCAGGTTTTCCAGGTCTGTGGCCACCCTGATAGAGAAATATGACCCAACACTTACCACAGATGAAGGTGGCTGGGAACGACGAACACGAAAAAAAATATTTCGGCGTACAGTTGTCATCCCTCCCACATCAAATGTTTCCTTCCGTACAGTCTGGCCGTCCGTGGAAGGTGCATCTGCTCTGATGAAGAATCACTTTCCCAATACACACAAAACCTGTCTGCAGCTCTGATCTCGCACAGCTACCCCGACTTAGTACACAAACAAATCTTTCATGTTATAGCCCTTCCCATGCACAGCCACTCCAAGGCGGTAGCCCATGAAACTAACCGCAGCCCCACTTTCATCACTCAGTTCTTCTCTGGTCTTGTGTCTATTAACCTAATCCTTCGCCGTGGGCATGACTTCCTATGTTCCATCCCTGGAGTGTGCACCATTCTCCATAAAATCCTACCCACTGCCCCACACACGTGTTTTAGCAGACCACCAAATCTAAAAAAATCTTGGTTCACAAGTACTCACCCAGTAATTCACCCAAATTACCACAGGGATCGTTCCCATGCAACAGAGCAAACTGTAAAACATGCAGCATGCATCCTGCTATTACCACTTACTCCAACCCTACCAATGGTGAAACATTCCCCATCATTGGTAATGCAACTTGCATAACAAAACACTTCATATATCAACTTACATGCCTCCATTACTCTAGCTCATTTATTTAAAGGCCTCACTACTAACACACTCCCTATCAGAATGAATGGCCACAGGCAGATAGTATATACTAATAATGAGGCCCATCCAGTTGAAAAACAAGCCAGTTCCCAAAAACTGAATAATTTTAACATTTACTTCTCAGTTAGGGCAATCTAAGTTTTCCCCGATGCCACAACCTCCTCCGAACTATGAAGATGGGAACTAGCCTATCAGAATATCCTGGACACCAGACATCCTCCAGGCCTCAATCTCCAATAAATTCTTCCCACCAGACCCAGCACTTATTATCTCTACTATTTATATACACCAAAATATTGTACTTTTCTTGGGTGTGTATGTGTGTGGTTTTTTTTTTTTTGTCATTCCCAGCCTCTTTCATTTATGGTAAGTGCTGGGTCATATTTCCCTATCCTCCATTAGTTTTATTGCCTTAAAGCATTTTCCTGCTCATTTTTATTATTATAATACTAGCGGAGTTCCCGGCGTTGCCCAGTATAGTTGGCGTAGATTTACCCATGCCCTATTTTTATTCCCGCAATGAGAAACATTTACTCAAAGTTTCATAAAATTCGCACAAACTTTATTCATAATTAAAGCAAACCAAGCAAGATTCATCCGTCCCGTAGCAAGAAGCTGGTGGGTTGAAGTTCATTTGCACGTACACTATTTTCAGTCGTCTGAAAAGATTCATGTATATCAAGCTTCATTAATTTGGTTAAGAAATTGCATTATTAGGTTACTGAAAAACGCTAGATTATGCTGGAAACTCACATTCGATTCAACTGCGAAGTGAATATACTTTTTACTCGAAACGCCAGATACTTTAACTCCACAGATTCATCCTTTTATACAAATATCAAAAGTGAATCCAGAATAGTATCATCGTAGACAGAATACTATTGACGATAGCCAGATACACTGTCCAGAGATCATGCTTAAAAAAAAAAAAATCTGTTGTTTCTTCAGCTATCTACGGCGTTTAAAAATTGAACATCCCGAACTTATGGAAAGAATACTTCAAGTTTTGTTTAGTGTGCAAAATAGTTATTATTGTAAAGTTATTGCTATCATTAAAGGCTATGGTCAGAGACGTTGTAGTTGTATGTTTAGTGCGAAGTATGCAACATCTGATCCTTCCAACTTTGGGATTCGTCATCATGCATTCAGAATTTCATTTAATGCTCCTGCATTATTTAACATTGAAACGTAAGACGCCAAACTGAATTGAGATTCTAAGCTATAAAACAGTGAAAACTCCATCGAAATCCGCTCTGTAGTTTCCGAGTTATTATAAGACAAATTTATCCAGTTTTCGTTTTATAGATTTGGTGATATTTATATAAAATTTGATGTTGAGCTCCGGGCCCAAGGGGTATCCATCACATCCTGAGTATTTTGCTTGTGAAACCATGTAAAACCGAAAACTGGATGGGCAGATGGCGGACAGGGGATTTGAATACGGGTGTTCTCGAGTGCAATGCCTGAGCGCTACCATTCACCCATTCAAGCTGCGCTGTTATAGTTTGATTAATTGCAATAGAGCACCCCTGTAGCAATTTCTCTACACCCCCTTTTTCGCCTGACAGAGTATTTTTGCCATTTGAGTTAACTTTTTGTATCTCAGAAATGTTGAAATTACCATCGTGGATCATAAGAACAAATTTAAACTTTCTTCACAAGGAAACAAAAATCCATGTCGATTTACTACTATAAAAGTATTCGTCCAACCCAGAAACATGTGAATAATCTTTTATGAAAAATCTTTTAACTGGGGCGTTGCAATTTGATGGTGTATTCTTATGTACCACCACAAGACAAATCAAAATTGAAGATTTTATCTAAATATCTTGTTTACACTTCTCGTTAAACCAGACGATGGATTCTTATCTAACTTGACGAGACACATTGAAAGTGAAATCTAAAATATTGCTTTTTCCTTGTGATATTGTATCTCTAAATTGAAGTTGATAGTTTGAAATACAACCTGGACCAAAAAAATCCAGTCACAAGGTACTACAAGCTGGACATGTACAATGGGAGTTTTGTTTTCTTTCTAGCGGTTGTGGTCAAGTTGAAATTCAGTTTGAAAGAGAAGAAAATCGTTGTCAAAAGAAAAAGAAACTATAGGCCCTACCTATAAATAATTTTTGACTTTCGATATCTCGAGAGCTAAGCGATATGTGTATCTTTTTACTTTATATCTGTCTCATTGAGTTATATAAGAATTCATCATCAAATTGCGGCACAATGGTTTAGGTGAAACCTGCATTACTAAACAATTCAATAAATTATGAAATTAATAAAAGCTAGATTATGTCAGAAACTCAAGTGTATAACACTGAATGCAATGCCAAAAAAACAGTTGTCATAATAGGTTACTTTCCAACAGTAGGGACATAACAAACTTCTGTTTATGTTAAAAACCATTGCATTACTAAACAACGCGATAAAATATAAAATGAATAAAAGCTAAATTACACCAGAAACACGCGCGTATAGCGCAGAATTGCAGCTTAATACCAAAAAACCATCGGCGTAAATACCAAAAAAACATTCAGTTGTCCTAAGCCGTTATTATTCTCAACACTAAAGGTTTAATACATACTTCTAATGATAAAAAAAAACTATCAGTGCATGTATTAATTACGACGTTGCAATTCCGTGAGGATTCCTATGTAATACCGCAAGACAAATGAAAATTTAAGATTTTTTTATATATCTTGATTAAACTTCTCGTTAAATGTTATTTCACAGTTGACATGGCTAGGTTGAAATGCGGCTTGGATGTGAAAAAAATTGCGAATAAGCCAAATCGACGATGTAGTCTTATCTAACTGGACGAAACACAATGAAAGAGAAGAGTAAAATATTGGGATATCTTGCTTTGTTCTTGAGAATCTCTAAATTGAGGAGGTAAGTTTGAAATGCAACCTGGACAAGAAAAAAAATCTACAAGGCACTACACGCTGTACATGTATGAAGGGTGTTTTGTTTTCTTTCTAGCAGTTATGGTCAAGTTGAAACGTAGTTTCAAGCAGAAAACAATCGCCGTGAAAAAGAAAAGAAAACTATACCTATAAATAATTTTTTACATTCAATATCTCGAGAACTAAGCGAGATACGTAATTTGTTTTTACAATCTGTACTGAGAGTGGTGGTATAACGATTAGCGTTCTGGCCTCGCATTCAGGAGGACTGCGGTTCGAATCCCTGTACAGGCAACCAGATTTGTGTTTTCCATGGTTTTCCCAAATCACTCCAGGTGAATGCCGGGATGCTTCCTTCAAAAGGCCATGGCCGAATTTGTTCCCATTCCTTGCCCCCCCCCCCCATCCTTTCCCGTCTCTGAGACCTTGCTGTTAAGAGACATTAAGCAGTAAAAAAAATTCAATCTGTCTCATTCAGTTATATAAGAATTCATCATCAAATTACGCTGCCACGGTAGACGTAGAAACTGCTATATTGAACAAGGCAATACATTATAATATGAATTAAGGGAAGATTATGTCAGAAACTTAAATGTATAGTGCAGACTTTAATTCCAATAAACGCTCAGTTGTCATAATGGGTTACTTTCCAACAGTAAGGACATAACACAAACTTCTGTTGATGTTAAAAACTATTGCATTTCTAAATAACGCGATAAAATATAAAATGAATAATACCTAGATTATGTCACAAACACGCGCGTATAGCACAAAAGTGCAGCCTAATACCAAAAAGTGTTCAGTTGGCCTAAGCCGTTATTATTCTCAACACTAAAGAGTTAACACAAACTTCTAATGATAAAAAAAAAACATCACCGTACTTATTAATTACTGCGAACGGAATGAATCTATCAGCTCCAAACACCTGATGCCGTTATTATTCCTAACACTAAAGGTTGAATACACACTTTAAATAATAAAAAAAACATCAGCGTACGAATTAATTACCTGTATGAACGTAATTTATCCAGAAAATTATTATCGTAGAACACTAAGTAAGATAGATATCAGAGACAAATACTAAAGCTCATGGTCAAAGACATTGCCAGAAATGGGCAAAGAAAATCTCTACTGATTTCTTGTTATTAATTCCTCGCATTCAATACAGCCATCGAAGCATTTAAAAACTAAACACCCCATATTAAAGGAAATAATATTTCAAGTTTTGTTTATTGTAAAGTATGAAAAAATTGTTATTATTGTAAACTGCTCATTAAAGGCTATGGTCAGAGATATTGTATTGTAGTTGTGTGTTTGGTGCGATGTATGCGCCATCTGGTGATTACTCCTGTGGAATTCCTCACCATACGTTCAGAATTTCATTTAATGGTTCTACATTATTTAATGTTGAAACATAAGACATGTCAGACAAGTGAATTAAGGTTCTAAGCTTTAAAACAGTGAAAACCCCATCGAAATCTGCTCCATAGTTCCCGAGTTTTTATACTACAAATCTCTCTGGTTTTCGTTTTATAGATAAAGATATATATAAATGGAAACAAAGAAACTGCCATTGGGCACTAAAAATAAGATAGGTAATGGAGAGATGACCTGTCACTTACCACAGATGAAGGCAGAAGGACGAGATGAACACGTAAAAAAAAAAAAAAAAAAAAAACAATCTGCACAATATTTCGGTGAGAAACCTTATTCATGTGAGAGGCAAGACATATGGGGGGGAAAGGGGGGGGGAGATGTGATCACAACCCGCCCCACCACATGAATCATGTGCTGTGTTGTGATCACATGAATAAGGTTTCTCACCGAAATACTGTGCAGTTTGTTTTGTTTTTGTGTTTTTCACGTGTTTATCTCGCCCTCCTGCCTTCATCTGTGGTGACGGGTCATCTGTCCTTTTCCTATCTTATATGTATATAAATGCTAGCCTCCACAAGGCAACTACCTCACTATTTTGTTGAAGAAGGGATACGAGTACAAAAATTTAAGCACTATTTTTCCATGTTATGTTTAATGTACCCACTTTAGAGTGCCTTCACATAAATATTTTACAAAAAAAAATTGGAAAGGAAACCATTCGTTTCCTAGCAAGTTTATGTGGATCCACATGCCCAAGGTTATTATGTGAATGGCTGAGAAACAATAATTATAAAAACTTGACACCACTGGAAATGATTAAATAGATTTGAAATAATAAAAAAATAAAAAATATTAAACAAATTATTACTGAACAATGTGATCAGCTAACCAATGATAAAAAATTACTGGAGATTGAGGATAGGAGAGTATCTAGTCCTGACATTTATAAGTACCAAATGGGGAGTTTAGAAGGAGAGGATAAGTATAGTTTCTGGAAATACAATGATAGCTGATTGAAACTGGCATTGTCAGACAATGGATGGTCTAGATTATTCTCCTGCAACTCTTAAAACTGTTGGGCAAACTGTTCATGGTGAAACCTACATATGAACTTGGAGAAAGTGAAAGCAGGTAAAATGATATGAAAATATAAAATGGGGTGAGCATACATAGCAGGTCAAACAGTGGGACAGGTTTCCCCAGTTACATGACTGGACTAGGTTGTACAGGATTGATACATGCTAGAGTTCTCGAAGCACAGACTACCGCAAAGAAAGGTTACTCGAGATGTTCTGCTGGAGTAAGCATGAAGTGTTTATAGAAAAATATGTTCTTAAGGCTGGGTGTCTGCTGTAACACCTCAAGGGCTGATAAAAGTATTATGAGGAGGAGGACCGATCTTCAAAAGAAAGAAGTCATTCCCACAATATATATATATATAAATTTGCTTTTAGCTTTACACCTTGTCGAGATTATTACAGGCAGGAAAGGATAGGGGGCAAGTAACTGGAAGGAATTTGGCCATGGCCTTTTAAAGGAACCATCCCAGCATTCACCTGGAGTGGTTTGGGGAAACCATGGAAAGCCCAAATCTGGATACCCAGATGGGAATTTGAACCCACATCCTCCTGAATGCAAGGCCGACAATAAAGGATTTGGCTAACAGACATCAGAGCAGATGAGAACTGTAAGAAGAAAATGGGTGTATTTTTACTGGGCAGGATGAAAGTAGGGGTTTTTTTTGGGTTTTTTTACAATTAAGGAATTTTCAGAAAGCTTTGAGTGTCTCTACAGCATTTCTGTGGAAGGACATGAAAGACAAGCATCTGAACCTGTAAAATACTGTAAGGACTAAAAGGAAGGGATAATGTGGGGTTAAAAATAACATGTGTACTTAAAACAACAAAGTACCAATTGAGAAAAGGGGTGTTGCCCATCATTAACAACATGGAGAATGATAAGTAACAGTATTATACAAAAGATGGGAAGTTTTCACTATGTCTTTATCATGCTGATTATCAAGTAGTGATAACAGATTAACAGGGTGAAGTAGCAATACATTAATGTAATTAAAACACGAAAATGAAAAGGATAGATGCTCTGTCCACATGAACAAGTGTGAGTATACTTGAAGATTAATAATGATGAGCAAACTGACTAATAGTACATGGTGACCGTGAAGCCTTACACTTATCAAGGAAAATCAGAACACAGGAGTTTAAACAGGAGAGAATATGTGTTTTTTAATTAGTTTTTAATTTGACATGTTATTCCAACTAACTCCATTGTTTCATTCTTACTATGCTTGTAATGTTACAGTTCTGTAACCTTCCAGTATCAAAATTACATCAATTAAAGAGAAAGTCCAGTGTATGAATTGGTGCCATGAAGCAAAAATACCCGTTAAAGAACAATGAACATTCACATGTGACTAAAGTATGATCAGTGTCAGAATTTAATTGTTTTAGAGTGTGGTATTCAAATTTTATTGAGATTGTCTGTACTGGTAACTATGAAACCTGTGGCAAGCTTAATATGAGTGATAGGACTGTTGATACTGAACAAGATGTGTTAACGTGAATCCTAGTAAATTAATGTTTCTTCCCAAAATGTTTATTAAAATCAGAGTGCTTTTTGGCTTTATGCCTCTTAGACATCTAGATCATTAGAGGTGGGAATGGACTAGGAGTAATGAATGGGAAGGAATTTGGTCATCACCTTTTGAAGGAAGCATCCCAGCATTCATTTGGAGTGATTTAAGGAAACCATAGAAAATGAAATTGTACTGTGGGAAAGGGGATTTGAGCCGGCATCCTCCCAAATGTGGGGGCAGTGTGTTACCGCTCACCCACCACACTCAGTCATAAGACTTTAGACAAATAGCGAACCTACATGCTTAGGCAATATTCGTATCAGCCTTGGAAGAAGATGATTGCTCAATGAGCTTCTTTTGCTATATGAATTCTGTATCAAACTCTAGTTGATAACAATTATTTATCCAAAATTGTCTGTTATAGTATAATGCATAACAAAGTTATTGAGACTTCTTTTGCTGTTAAGTTGACCATTTTTACAAATATTTACCTCAACATGGAACATTACATTACACACTGTTTAGAGGAGCTTAAGCCTGGGATTAAAGAATGAGGTCATAAAAAAGAGTAATTCTGTGATAGAAAAGAATGGAATCAGGGGAAGGAGAAGTCTCAGAGGCCATAAAAAACTGATAGATATCTGTCAATATAGTATATAATATTTTACACTCTTACTCCAAAAGAGGCACCAATTGGTCTTCGGAGCCACTTAGGTGGCTTACGTAAATCAACAGTGACTTGCTGCTGAGTTGGTAATGGAGCCTGTACATACGTATCCATTCCTGGAAATGAATCTGCAATCTGCAAAAAAAAAAAATCAGTCTCATCATTAGAGTGATCAATTGCAGGGGTCTCGAACAGATGGTAGTACACTACTGCTGCACTGCTTTAAATACTTAATTAAATGTTTTAATAAAACTGCTGCAGGATTGAGCATATGACAATGTGTTCTTCATACAATATTCTTTTTAATATTGGAAAGTTTCAGGAGCTACCACAACCCATATCAAATTACAGTTTTTCTCAATTTAGTGAATGGTTTCAAAGTTTTGGCACTTGCCCATACAAACTATGTATTCTCAGTTAAGGTTCTGCCCTGATGTGATTAATGATTTTGACTAGTATATAACTTCTTCAAAATTTTTATGTTAATTTAAAACACCATGGCTTTTTAAACAATTTGATTTTTTTTCAGATTTAATCGCTTTTAGAAGTTATATAAATGCCAATTATAATTGGCATTGTTAACTCTTTACAGTAAGTTTGAATGTATGAACTCATTCATATTCCTACATTGATGGCAGTGATAAGGAAACAGGGTAGTTACTCATTTGGTTTAAACTGACTTTGCTGGAATACAGTAGAACTCCAATTATTGGAATCAATTGAGACTGGACCCCATTTGGATAATAAAAAATTTGGATAGTTGGATTTTTTTTCCAAAAAGGGTCTATTTTAATTAATTACTGTATGTATGTTCAAAATGGAAGAAGAAACTATTTTTAAAGAAAAAGAGCTTTTAATTAATTAAATGAGAAGGCAACACTTTTACATGTTAAGCGTACTTATAAGTGCTGTACAGTATGTATGTACCGTACTGTAAATAAAAGTCATTGCTTGCTAAACGTCTCTGTCAAAGTAAGCTGGTTGACTATATTCATCCGTTTTCAGACAACTGCATGAAAGTGGGAAGTTGCATGCGGTCATAATCAGGCTGATGCTCCATCCACTTCAACGCAGTTTCAAGACCAGCAAATGCTTCACTAGCTGATGGTCCCATGTCTGCTTCAACTTAGACATTAAGGTCATCTTCTTCCTCAACACTTTCTTCTCTCACACTTTCAATAAGCTAATCATCATTTAGATTTTCAAACCCAGTGTGTGATGAATAACACACCACCCACTCTCCTATATCTTCAGCACTAACTTCTGACCATCCAGGAACTTTCAAAAGAATGTTTCTGAATTCCTCAAGTGACACGTCATCCACATCTTCTCCTGTCTCTGCTGAGCTTCTTTTTCCTTTTTCTCCTTTTTTTTCTCTTCTTCAGTTGGTATGCATTTCAACTTGTTCCACGCGCATCTTAATGTGAGCTCCAAGCTTATTTATTTGTGGTTAGCGAACGCCCTCCACCAAAAGTTTCCCTAAAAGTTGCCTTCTGTAATGGTGTTTCATGGTTTCAATAACAGACTGGTACATTGGATGCAACAAGCGTGTGACGTTCGGCAGTAAAAACAATTCTTCGGTGAAACGAGTTAAAAAAACGATTCAGATATTCAGCGATTCGGATAGTCAGAGTTCGGATAATTGGAGTTCTACTGTACATCAATAAAATTTCAAAATCTTCAAGATCACCTGGTGTTATAAAACAGTCAATTGCTTGTGCACAACCTACAATGCATTTCCATTGATTATGTAAGAGTGCACTCATTATTTTCTACTATAAATGAACACAGGAAGAGTTAAACATCAGATAGCAAATAATTTCGATAAACTTATAACTAGGGTTCGGATCTTTATGACAAAAAACAGAAAAATATGCATACAAATATGACCTTAAAAATAGGTAAATATGACCTTAAAAAGAGGTAAATATGACCTAAAAGTAACAAAATATGAAAAAAAACATTTAAATTTACTATACATTAAAAGATGCTCAATTATACGTAATTTATTTTATCCAGTAGAGTTGCTTTCATGTAGTCAGCATAATTTGCTTCCATGCACTCACTGCACCAATGGAAAATTAAAATTTCAATCATTTTGTTGGGATCACATTAATTTCACATAATTTACAGAAAACAACTCTTTTGTCTGTACTAAAATACTCCACTCCAAATTTCTTTACATAACTCAATAATTTCGCGATTTAAAAAAATTTTGTTTTCGGAATGGCGGTACTTTCTGATCCAATGCAGATTTAATGATGACTGAGGATAGTTTTCAAAATTATTGGTGATAGTGAGACACTGATTGATGCCAATCAACACTGGCATGATGCTGCTACATTGTCAAGAATAAAAGGTGAGCAGAACATTAACTTTTAAGAGAGTGAAAATAATGTATTACTTTAATTCTTTATTTGTGAATTCTGACCAATTCAGTGACTATTAGATTTGTTTTTTCCCCTAATGTATAATAGGAGTACATTTCTGTGAATGATTATCTTAGTTTCTTCTCACCTACAACTTCTAGTGAATTCCACTCCTATTAAAAAATTAGCAGATTTTTCCTCAAAATATGACTGTAAATATTATTCTAATATGAACAAAATCAGGAAAATGGCCTAAGTATGGATTTATATACTGTATAGAATACATTTAAATACATTCAGAAATGTTTAACCGGTGTGTTTAATTGAGCATTAGAGATAAAAAGAAAGCAGGAAAAAAATATGACTAGTCATAAAGATCCAAACAATACTTATAACTAATAGTGAAAGCATGTTTCAAACTAATCACATTACTAAAACTTAGATTTACTACACACTGACCTTATTGCTTGTTTGAGCTTGTTGAGTACCCCCAGTAAGGGAATAGACACTGACATGTCCATCAAAGCTGGAACTTGCAATCAAAGCTGGGTTTCGAGGGCACCATGAAACATCAAAATGCCACTGATTCGTTGTTGCAATGTCACATACAACTTCTCCATTCTGAAACAGTTTACATCAAATAATAACTGGCAGATGAAATTGATGTGTAAACAATATTCTATTTTTAAGTAGTAACCAAACTTTGTGCCAAAGTGTATTCTTCTGTTTTTACAAAGTATGGTACAAATACATCTCATCTCAAGCAGCCTACTATTTAATTAGTTACTTTATGTATGAGAACCTGGTAAATGAACACTAGTACTGGTTTAAATATTCCCATTGCAATTGTGAGATTCTAGTTACGTATGACCTACACACATTTCTAGAATCTTCTAGCAAAATGTAAGTATTGTTCATCATTTCCACTGCAGTAACAGATTAACAAGTTAAAATGTCATTGCAACCTTAAACATTTAAAAGAAAATAAAATGAGCAATTACACAAAGGTTAATGGACAAGCTCCATATAAGGATTACAGCCCTCCTAACATAAGAAAGTAGAAGCAGGTTATTGCAACATGATCTCTGTTGTTTGTATATACTGACTACACCAAATTTCTCTCTTATAAAAAAAATCTTCATCTATGGCAAGTGACAGATTATTTTCACTGTCCTTCCTTATTTTCAATTGTAATTTTTATAAGAGGAAAGTTTGATGCAGTTAATACAAACAAATAAAATAATATCAATTAATTCATATTTAGTATTGCAAGGTTTTCAAATAAAGAAAATTGTATAAACTATTCATTTCTTACATTAGGAGTGCTATAATCCTTGTATCAAACTTGATCATTAAAGTTATCCAACCTTCGTCTGTGGTAAGGGAAAGATTATTTTCCCATCCTTCTTTATTTTCATTGCCTGACAACAGTTTTGTTGCCACCATTAACCAGAAATTACAACTGTGGAGATCATTTTGATCTAAATACAAACCACAGCTTTGAAACAGAAATGAAATAATGAATAATTGTTCATTTATTCTACTGTTCTGAATTTCACATAAACATTTGCATTAAAAAATTAATTCATGTCAAATAACACAATTTGGTTATAAAGAATCCTTTCATTTTAGCCTGGTTAAGCTAAAATTTTTCAGCAAGGTCGTGTATTACATTTACCGCACTACAAACAGCAATGGATTCTTCATTGCTCAGGTATGTGATGTGTTGGCATTCCATTGCACATGATAATGGGTTTTTTCCCCCCTCTATACCTAAAATATACTTTGTAATGGAAAATTTTAGGCAGGAATTGAAATAATAGATCAACAGCTTCTACAAAATCAATAACTCCAGGTTTTATATGAGAGAACCAAACAAATAGTCTATTACTCCCAGTGCATGTATTTTGTAGTATAACCTCTAGACTGAACTAACACCATGATCACTGACAACAGCTCTGGACTATTATTAGCTACCAGTAGGTTTGCTTTGTGTTGTTTGAGAGAATATGCTCTGAGACATACAGAAGCATACATATATATGAGTGGCAGTACGTTTCATTATATGTGTGCTAAGCAACCAGTCTAGATTCAATTCATCGCCAACAACAACAGCTTTCAGTCTCCCAAAAACACAGTTCTCTCTAAAATCTCCTATCCTTCCACAATTCCTTTTCTATCACTGCAGTTCAGTTTGTTACTCTGTCTTGCACCCTTTTCTACTGCCTTATTCCAGCTATCCCACAATTTTCCTTGAGGGGTCTTTCATTCCAATTCAAAATTATACAATCTCTTTGGCATCCTACCATTACTCATCCTCTTCATGTGTTCATACCCTGGAGTCTGGATCTTTCAATTTTATCCTGTACAGGTTCCTCTTTCCTTTTTCACTCACCAAAGTTGAAGGCAGCGACGAGAGAAGAACATATATCATGAACACACAAATAAACTCAATATTTCGGTTATTAAATCTTATTCATGACGGAGAAAATGAGTCATGAGGCTCAGGAGGTGTGCACACGCCGAGGGTTGCTAGATGACTAAGTGGATTATCAATATGGCAGTGGGACTGAGATATTTTATATAAATATGTAAATCGCAGATGGTGGTACAACTAATACTAGACAAAAAAAAAGGTGGGAGGGAAATAAAGTAAATAAATATGGACGGATAAATTTTGAAAAATAAAATAAGGTAATTAGTTAAATGACAATAATTCTACTACTAATCCCAACTTTGGTGAGTGATGAGTCATTTTCCCTTTCCTCGCAATTATATTTCCTAAAGCAGTTACCTTTTTCCTTAGTTTAATTAAAGTAATCCTTTTGGATTTCAGTGGCTTCTTCCTGCTCCAAATCAAGATTTTGATATTCCTGTAGAATTCTTGGGTTTTCTGAATCTTTCATATATTTTCTTTGTGTTTCTCATGTTCTCTTCTATCACACTTGACAAACACTTCTACAACCTTCAGTTTCTCACCTCCACATGACATTCCAATCAGCAGTATTCTCTTCCTTTTATGTTGTAATAACTACTTCACTCACGGTGGGTTTTTTTTATTTTATTATTATTAATTTTTATTTTGCAGAGAACTGGATTCTATAAAATTCAACCACTTTCTTCTGTTCTTGCATTTCTAGCTCAGTTTGCCAAAACCATTACATTGTCTGCAAATATCATGGCTTCATATTTTCCTCCCCAACTTTACAGGCCACCTTCTTTATTATTTCCTCCATATCAACAATGAATAGAAGAGGGGAGAGATCACTACCATGCCTTTGCTAATCTGAACCCTGTTGTGCTATCACAAAAATTTTACATATATTCTTAATGCCTTTAACCAATCATATGCTAATGCTTTTCACTTTCCATGCTTCCTTACCTATTTTCTGCAGATGCTATCATATGATTCCGCAATGCCAAAAAATGCCAGGATTATATTTTTACCAAACATAAAGTGCTTCTCTTATTTCCTTACGGCAAACCTAAGACAGTTGACTGGCAAAAATAAAATCACACTAATTTATTATCAAGCATGAGAATAACTGCATTATATTCAGAAGATTTTTTTCTTTTCATCACAAGAATATCTTTCAGATATTTATTCCAAGACTGCTGCAGTTACAACAAATCTCAACATTCAATATTACAAAGTATGAAAGTCTTTAACTACCAATCTTTAAATAACTCAAAAACTTTGATTTAATGGAACAGATGTTCATTTCATATAAAAAGAAATTTTCATTTGCCATATTTCTAACAGGTAATTGATTGAAAGATTTCTTCACTTCAAAGCATAATTATCCACCTCATCTACAGAAATAACAATTTCTGAATAATGAGATAACATTATCACCCATTCTTGCACAAACATTCTGATTGTTAATGAGTTTAAAGCCAGTGTTTAATTTTCAGTTTTATATCAGTTTGTAAACTAGTTTAGTCAGCCATTCACTGGCAAGAAACAACCAGTTCAACCCAGCAACAACAGCTGAGCACATACCAGAAATACCACGTTTTAAAAATGCATACAATCTGCATCAAAAATATGACACCGTTCAATGATACAAATGGAGTCTACTTTTTTGAATAATTTTACTGATATTATCCGGTAGTGAATCTAATTTTATACTCCTTGTATGCTTTGAATCGAAACACAAGAAAGCCCCAGTAGATTCTTCAAGAAGACCCCAGAATGAGGGTCGAAACGTCGGCTACGATGAACATGACGCGGCGCCACCCGGACAGCCAAGAATCAACTGACTCTGGCCGCGGAAGCCTACGATTCAAAGCCCCAGTAGTTTGAGAAACACTGAAGACAAACCGAAGACAGATATCAGACTTCTAACAGGAAAAATAGTTGTATAATACCGAGATAAAGTTTGTTAACTTAAACTATAAGCACACATCACAGGTTGTTACAGAAGCTGAATCTTTGTGAAGGGAAGAAGTACCAGGTAACAAGGTGTTCATGAAGCTTGCAGAATGATCGGCAGAGACAGAAGACTAGTTTGTGGAGAGATATTCAAATAGCACTTTGTTGTTAGTAGTATGTAACAGATGTGAGATGCTTCAATTACACTATTCTACAAGGATTTTTTTGTAATGGTAAATGCTTCTAAAGAAGATTCCTATCTGTGATTTAAATTTCTCATCAGAATCTAACTACCTAATTTATCACACATGCTTTGGTCCTACTCTCACTTATGGTGTTGGAACCTTGACAATGAAGAAGCAGGATATCAGAAAGATCCAACTGAATTAAATGAAATTTTTAAGAAGAAGAATAAGGGTTACAAAAATGGACTTAACAAGGAACAAAAAGGTTAGTGATGGAGAGTTGGTGGGAAGAAATCAGGAAATGGAGACACTTGTGCACAAAGCAGACCCATCCAGTAGCAGGAAACCGTGTATAACAATGTTTCAGATAGAAATAAAAAAATCTTATATATATAAAAGTAGACAGGTGTTTTCCTATATTTCACTTTTCATCCACCACTACCTAGCACAGATCACTGGTGTTTGTGTGTAGAAGTAGCATGGAGTTTCCTGTCATGCGCAACGTTGGCCGAATGCCGATAGCTGTGGGGATGTGGGAGATATGATGATTAAAGTTGGTCAATGTGGGGCGTTTTCATATTTCGAGCAAAAATTCGTGTCTCCTTCCTGCCACAACTATATAGCACAGCATATACCATTGATGTTTGCATGTGGTAGTAGAATCGTGTCTCCTGTCCTGCGCTATTGTTGGTAGATGTCATTAGCTATGGGGGTGTGGGTGATATGCGGGTTGAAACTGGTCGACCTGCGGCAATTTCATATTTCTGCCAAAGACGCATCTGTCTTGGTGTAATTCTTTTCAGCAAAAACTTTCTATCGCAGATCACTGGCGTTTGTGTGTGGTAGTAACACAGAGTAACCTTTCGATCACAACATTGGCCAAATTTCAGTAACTGTGGTAGTGTGGGAGATGTGGTGGTTGAAATTGGCCGATCAAGGATATTTTCCTATTTCAACGAATGTTTGTGTGTTGCAGTAGAATCATGTCTCCTGTCGTGCTCTATGGTTGTTAGATGGATGTGTGTAGGTATGGGGGTGTGGGAGATATAGGGGTTCACATTGGTCGACCTGCAGCAATCTCATATTTCTGCCAATGATGCATGTGTCTTGGTGTATCACTTTTCAGGGAAAACGATCTATCACAAATCACTGGCGTTTGTGTGTGGTAGTAACACAGAGTCACCTTTCGATCACAACGTCGACCAAATTTCAGTAACTGTGGTAGTGTGGGAGATATGGTGGCTGAAAATGGCCGATCAAGGATATTTTTGTATTTCGATGAAAGACATGTGCCTCCGCATATGTCACTTTTCAGCGACAACTACATAGCATAGACCATTGGTGTTTATGTGTGGTAGTAGTATCATGTCTCCTGTGGTGCACTATGGTTGTTAGATGTCAGTAGCTATGGTGGTGTGGGAGATATGGGGGCGTTGAAACTGGTCGACCTGCGCCACTTTCAAATTTCTACCAAAAACGTTTGTGTCCCTGTGTATCACTTTTCAGCCAATACTATCTAGCGCAGATCATTGGTCTTTGTGCATGGTAGTAACACAGTCATCCATCGATCACAACATTGGCCGAATTTCGATAACTTTGAGAGTGTTTGAGATATGGTTGTTGAAATTGGTCGATCAAGGTCGAATTTCCGTAAATTTTACTTTGCTGCCTGAACTACATAGCACGTATGACTGGCATTTGTGTGTGGTAATAGCATCGAGTCTCCCATCGTGCACTATGGATGTTAGATGTCAGTAGCTGTCAATCCAAATTCTTTACAAACACAAACGAAGTCGTGGGTATCAGCTAGATGAAACTTAAAAGGTACTGGATAGGAAATTCTGATCACCTACTCCACCACTGGATAGGAGAATAACCGCCACTTACCAAAGCTGAGGATTACTGCTGGGTTGAAACATGGAAAAATGCCTGCACAAATAGAGCGTTGTAATTCTTGGGCTCAGAACCCTTCTTTAACCATAGAGTGAGGTGGCCTGATGGATGCTGGTAGCTAACTCGGTTAACTAAGTTAGCTGCCAGCCTCCATCAAGCAGCTACCTCACTCTGATGCTGAAGAAGGATTATGAGCCAGGAAATTAAACTGTTATCTTTGTGTTCTTGCTTTTCCATGTTTTTTTGCCACAGCAATCATCAGATTTAGTAAGTGGTGGTTATACTCCTATCATAATGTTTATGTATCAGCTTTACAGTGCCTCTGTTTCCTAACAACAACTTACCTTAGATGATGGTGTGTGACGTGAACACAAAGTCAATTACACTAATTACTTAGTAATTTTTGGGTTTTTGCACTTTATCAACAAGAGAGCATTATTGAGGGTGGGTATTGTAGGAGCCTGCTTCACAGAATGACTGCTAGCCAGGAACATGGTGGGGACAAATTCAAATAGAGGACAGGGAGAGGGGTAGTGATTTGGATTTAAATGTGGCTAGGAGAAAAGGTTAGAATAAAGGTTTGAATTTACCATCACCACATTCCTGGCTAATAGTCAATCTGCGAGACAGTCTCAAACAATACCCATCATTCATAATGTTCCCTTCCTGATAAAGGGCTAAGGCCCAAAAATTACTGTCATTTCTGTTCTTGTCTTTTTTATGGGTTCACACCACACAACCATCATCCATCATCATGATTCATTTTTCCATCCTAATGTGTAATTCCTTTTCACTACTAAGCACCTGTCTTTTCATGGTTATTATCAACATTATATAAAAAAATAGTGTAAGCCCGGGACTGTTTTTTGCGTATCGTAACGGGTCTAGAATAGTTCCAGTTTTTATGATGAAAGAAGATTATGACAGGTTGATCCGATCTAGCCAAATATAAACTTGACCTGTGTTTCACCCTTACGTGGTGGTGGAAGGAGAACAAAGCCAGTTTAAATCAATTGAAGCAGGCGTACCCCAAGGTTCGGTCATAGCACCAATTCTCTACAGCATCTACACCAATGATATACCACACCAGACAGGAGGAGAAATCGCCCTGTTCGCAGACGACACTGCCATACACAGATCCTGTAGAAGTCAAAAATACATAATAAGAAAACTGTCGCAACACCTCCAACTTCTAAAACAATGGTGCAACAGGTGGAAAATTAAATTAAACACTGACAAATCTCAAGCCATTATGTTTTCTACTAAAAGGGAGCCACCCACCGAACAAGTAACTCTCGACGGCACAGCCCTCCCCTGGCAGGACACAGTCAAATACCTAGGCATACAGTTTGAAAAAAACTAACGTGGGGTGACCACATTAAAAATGCCTGCAACATAAGTAAAGCACGACTCTTCAAACTATACCCTCTCCTCAAGGGGAATGGACTAACCACCAAAACAAAACTTCAGATCTACAAAGCGGTCGTCAGGCCTGCAATGTTGTATGGCTCTGAACTATTCAGCATGGCGGCTGACACAAATCTAAAGAAACTACAAACTGTACAGAACAAGTACTTACGACTCATCTTCGACGCCCCTCGGTACATGACAAACACACAAATTCACCACGACTTGGGAATACAGACTATCACAGACTACATAAAAGACAAATCGACCAATTTTTATCAAAAATCACGTGCATCGCCCTACAACACAATCCAGAACCTAGGACTAGACCTGTACGACGCTAACTACAACCGACCAATACAAACAATAACCCGCAACTACAGATACTAATTAAAAAAAAAAAGTCAAATCATAAACACGACAAAAACACAAACTTAAAAAAAAAAAAACAGAGACGACACCACAGACTTGACTAAAACGACATGCTAACGACCACTAATCAGAAAGAAGTCAGGGAGCTCAGAGCTCTGGAACTTCAATTGTTACATGAGTTTCGACTCAAACAGACACGACGACGACGACCCTTAGAATGAACAAAATCTCTTGAGCTTGAAGAACTCAGAAGAATTAATAAAGGTAGGTATTAAACATGGACAGGAACGATCGCGCTATCGTGTAAGGCCTGTTACACACTGGGCGGTTTCGTCCACGCCAAATATTTCTCAATCGCCGTCGTTCAAGTAGTGGTGTTAGGGATTAAATGGGAGATTACACACTGGGCGGAGGGGAAAACCCATGGCAGCGCTGCCGTTGATGGCAGGTATGCAACCGTCCGTTGGAACTACATTCGACGGCTGTTTGACCGCCCCAGTCCAGACAGTGGCCCATGTGGCCGGTTGGGTGCTTGCAACCGCTTGTGCATTTTCAGTGTGTGTAAAGTAATCATTTTTTGAATTTAAAAATCGTAATATGAGTTAACTGGTGATAGATAATGATCTTCTCATTTCCCTAGTGGAAGCTAGACCAGTTTTAAGAGACAAAACAGTGGTTTCTTTTAAAGATTGGGACGCTACCAGGAACACTTGGAAAGAAGTGTGCCTTGAAAGTGGAATAATTTTGAAGAAAAGGAAACTTTGGAAAAATGCCTTTGGATAGTCCTTGATCACGTATTTACATAAATTTTTACCGCTTCAACTAGGACTAGAAAAACATTGAATCACATTTTATAGAAAGATTTTGATGTTTAATAGTATATAACTGTGTCCTTATATCTTAGACATTTGCCAAGGAACACTTTCAACATTCGAAATTCTGTCACTCGACATTTTGAGACCTTTCTTTTCCTTTTCTTTTTTTAACACAGCATTGACGAATACAGTGAGACAAGCTGTTCAGTAAATTCAGCATCATCTTCGCCATTTACTTTTGATTTTTCTTTGTAAAGCAATAATTTTTAAAACACTCAACATATTATAACTTAAGAAAAAATGTTTAACTAGTCGATTGTGCTTGTAAGAATAAAAGCAATGTAGAGTAAACTCAACAGTGATGAGTCGATTACACAGTGAAGTATATGTATTAGTTACAAATAAATGTAAGTATTGGCCATTATATGGCATAGTGTATTTTTCAAACTTTTCTTGTAAACCTATTCATATTCACCTAAAGGAGTTTTCACCCTAATTAACATAAAACAAATATAGGGGATTGGAATTACATAAAATTAAATGTTTATCTATAGTAGTTCCATGAGAAATCTGCTTACTTCAAGGTGCAGGGTTCTTACTCTTTTAGCAAAAGAAAAATTAAGGCCCTTTTAAGGCCTTTTTAAGGCAATTTTTCATATTTTTTAAGGCTATATTTAATGTATATTAAAACGTTATAAAAAATAATATGCAACTTACAGCAAAGAAATTAAAATATTCATGTTAAGATTATGATGAAATAAGCTTTAATTGAGTTTATAAATTAATTACAATAAATTTCTAATAAATTTACTTTTGTTTTCACACAATACAGTGAATATTGAAACTTTTTCCCTTTTCATATATTAAACATAAAATAAAAAAACTACTATAACCCAGAAAACTGACACAAGGGCAAAAAGAAATAGTACCACCTTACTAATAAGAATTACTAACATATAAATACATAATTTAACTTAATTTGTTTTTATACATTATAGCACATTAGCAGTTACATCAGAGAAAGGACTGCCAAATTGTCAGCTCAATTACTTATTACATTTCAGGTATAATGTTGAATGACAAATACTCACCCTCCCCCCTTTTTTGAATGCTACATGTAAAAGAACCTTTAAAGATGAAAAATTTTCCATAGGTTTAAGAAACAGGTTAAATACAACTTTTTCAACATCTTTTGAGTTACAGCAGTAGTTCCTATTGGGTATATTAGATCAAATATTTTCTTATATGAGTAAAGTTTACTTACCAGATGAGCTACAACATGTTATAAGGGTAAACATAAAACATACTGGTAAGAGTCATTAAAATGTATGCAGGTTAAATAAAAAATATATACACTTTTTTAAATGATTTTATTTATTTATTTTCACATTGTTTAAAAACAAAGGTCAATTCTCTTTTAAATCTTTCAATAGAGCCTTAATTTTACTTTCAACATCCTCAAATTCAGCTTTTTTAACTTTAGCGGTTCGTCGAAAACTATTGGACTGTGTGATGTACTTAACATCCCCTATAACCTCAGCTTTATCTGCTAGTTTATCAGCATTATCTTCAAGATCTTTAATTGCAGTTTCTAGATGTGGCTTTATACACTTCAAATCTTCCAAATCATCTAAAATAGATTTGCGTTTCACTCCCTGAATCCCTGTATTCTTTGCATTCTTTTTCTCTTCCAGGTACACAATATACTTTTGACGAGCCATAGCTGCATACATCCTTAACTCCTTAGTTATTAAAACTTATTTTTGCTGTTTTTGAAATGTTGACTGACTAATCATTGAGCCACTAAAGACTCTTTTAAATTTTCAACTTCCAACTGCTCGTTCACAGAGAAGCCTCGTTCAACATCAGCTTTTCCATGTGATAACAGCAACAATATTTTTATTACTTTGTGTACTCTGTTATAATCTTCTTTGCCTAGATACTTCTCTAAAAATATATCTAATCGTGAATGCTCATCATGCGGATTAAATGAGCTGAAGTGGTTTGAAGCATTTGAGGCAACTTGTGATAAAAAACTATGATACTGTATAAGAATTTCATCAGTCTCCTCCTCCAATTAAATTTATTTTTGACAAGTGAATCAGAAGATATTTCATCTTTACATAACAGTTGCTACTATTTAGCGCCATCTGTCTAGGATCAAGGCAAGTCATACTTCTTACAACTCTATAATTTATAGGAGATTTGTCCAGTATGTGCTTAATCATCATAAAAATGAAGTCTTTGACCTCCATTTTCATCTCGAAAACTTCTTTTTCAGACATTTTTCTGAGTTCAAAATCTTTACAGCAAATACTGCAATAGCCTTTGTATTTATCACGGGATGGAGCGAGCCAATGTTTGTAATCTTCGTTATTTAATCATAATACATTAAATGCACACTTTCCCATCGTAAATCATACAAAAAAAAAAGAAATTAACGTAAATTAAGCTGTAATATGCAATAAAACAATATATACATAAGAAACTTGTTAGAAATTTCCAAGAAATGTAAGACGCAGGCATGTACGAAGCAGAACTACATAAGATCTGTGCAAAGACTCTACTACTTGCTCGAAATATAAGCACTTTGACTCGCACTTGGTCAAGGTCGAGCCAGAGAGAAATCTGCCGATTGTCGCGTCGCCGGGATAGTGAAATTTACTACGGCGTATCTAGGCGTTAAAAAAATAAATCAGGCTTTTTCTAATATTTTAAGGCTTTTCAGGAAATTTTAGGGCCTTTTAAGGGTCCTTAAAAATTAAAATGAAAATTAAGGCCTTCTTAAGGCTTTTTAAGGCCCGTAAGAACCCTGAGGTGATTGGCAGCATTTCCACACATTAAATACCCTTCATCAACTGGGTATTTCTCTTTTGAATGCCGTACTTTAGTTTCACAAGCAATTGTCAAAATAAACATCCCAAAATAACTGAAAAACTTGGGGTCGTCATTCCTCAAATATTCTGTTCTCCTTTGGTTTTACCTTTTCCTATTTCCATGGCGACTGAACCGTCAAAATAACAATGTCAAAACCTAACTATGAAGTAATAAACGCTAAATTAACTAAATTAAATTCTAATTTCACAAAATGAAACTCAAGTCATAAAAAGCAAGGTACTGACGCCCAACCACATCATCTTTTACCAGCTCTTCAGAGCAGCGGAGGTCTTACCATTGAAATAACAGCAGACGTTCTATCGTTGAATGTGTAAACACCTCAAATTATTTAGGCGGCAGCGGATAAGTTTCCGCTACAGGAAAAACCGCCTAGTGTGTAACCGGCCTAACTGTTTCAAAGGTCATACACTCGAACTTGTTTAAATACGAACTAAGTTAACTCAGAAATTAAAAAAAAAAATCCCTTTTGCTTCAAAAGCATCACGATGTTTATTATTGAAATTTGGCAAACACTCATAATGTAAACATTGGTCATAGTACTCGTATCTGTGATGGCCAGAGAAGTTAATACACATTCCATATTATGAAACAGTTGAGCAACTCCGCAGAAATAAGTTGGCGGAATAGTCGATGCGGTGACACATTTGGTCTGATATCCACTTAAAATAACCTAATAACTCGCATACAGTGAACATGAATAAAGACCAATAACTAAAGTGGTCAGTAAAATGCCTAAAAAGCAAATAAACCGTAATGAATAAATTTTGGTCAAGCAACAACATTAGTGAAAGTTGTAGTTAAACTGAAATTTATCCTAAGCCAAATGACAATTGCCATTCGTGGTTACAGCAGAAACTGTGAGTAATTTAATTGTTTTTTTTAAGTTGCTTTAATTAGTAACATGTAACTGAAAAGCAGATCCACGTTTTTTCAGCCGCAAAATTTATTTAAAAATTTTTAACTATGAAACGCTATGAAAAGCAAACTTAAGGAATGTATTATGCCAATTAATTTGGTAGTAATTGCTTAGTTATTAAATTGTAGACATAACCACGAATTGCTTCTAATGGTATCTCTGGTTGCTGTTTGGTGGGCGAAGGCTGACACATTATAACAGCCTTCAAACCTAAAATTAAATTTGTAGTAAGCTAGAGTTTGGTTGAATATGATCTGGTAAGTTTGTTTTGCAATTTCCTGTAATCAGTGTATGTAGACTTTGTTTTATGAAAAGAAATTATTTAAAGGCCATTTAATATGTTTAAGAACCGAATTGTGCAAGAGAATTGCTAAAATGTTTATAATTCCAAGTATTAATGCAAGTTACGATGTCTAAAGGACAATTTGCTACAGTTTAAAATGATTTCTGTGAATAATTTTGTGTTTAAGTATCTTTAGTTTCAATTTCTGACCATTTTGTATTGATTGTATGTGATTATGTATTAATTCTGATTGTTTTTAATATGTTTCAATTGTTTAAGTATTGTTAATGTTTGAGACATATTTGGCGGAAGCTTTTGAAGTGTTCTAGAAATTTCGATGGAGTTTATATAAAGCGATCATCCAAGACAGAGTTAGTAGTTAGTTTTTCGGCAGAGTATTTCACCAACTGTAATATCTGTGGTAGTAGTGTTATATGCAATCTCTGGATTGTATCCATGCATGTAAACACTATCGTTCACATCGAGTTTCATTGAGAATAAAAACAAGTCTAAACTGAAAAACATTGAGGACTACTTAATTACGGTATTAATTCATCCATGAACAGTCTTATAACGTGACACTGTTCTCCAGCCAATAGCTATCAAGGTGAGTGGTTGACGTTATGAAATTATATAGTAGATATGGGAAGATTGGGGAAAGTAGATCAATCATTTATCAGATTCAGAGACAAGAGCGCAGAGACGACCACAGTAAAATAATTGTTTAAAAAACAAACAAAAAACACCTTCAAAAAACTCATACTAAAAATTTTAAAATAACTTTACGCCTTGCTTAGAAGAAAGTAAATCTAAATGGACAATATTTTACATTACTGTTATTGAAATTTTTACATTAATTAGTTATCTTTGGATTCGGTGCCAGCTGTCACATCGTGAAGATCGAAATACTAAACTTTATTTGGTGTTCAAGGTGAAACAGGGAGTACGAACAAAAATTCTAAATATTTTTCAGCATGTTATGAGGCAGATAGTGTTATTGCAGATGACAGTTCAGGGAAACAAAATAACAGTATTTTAATCTGTGGCTCGGCCTCATTGGTCGTCCAGGTATGTCTCTGGTGCTACAGTGTCAGTTGGTAGGATGCATTATGCAGTAACTTTTTACAGTTAGTATAATATCAGTGTATCATCTGTATGTTTCATTTTTGTTTAAACATGTTTCTAGCATTAACTGTAGGAAAGTAGTAACATGATTTTGTATGTATTATTGTTATTCATTATTGTTTTTATCTTCTCATTTTTCCTGCTTTGGCTGGCACCGACTCCAAAAATAACTAATTAATGTAAAATATTCTCCACTTAGATATATTTCTTCTAAGCAAGGTTGTTTTAAAATATTTAGTGTGGTTTTTTTAAAATGGTTTTTATGTTTTTTAAACATTTTATTTTTAAATTTTTAGTGACATTATACTCTTTTATTTATTTTAAATATGCCACAGCAGTTCTCATATAGCGAACTTCCCGGTAGCTCAGTTTTTCAAGTGCTTGCTTTCAAAAAACAAAAAAATCAGTCTTCCAGAACGGAGTGATTTGGATGCCGTGTTAAGGAATGTCAGTTTACTTTTTGGACCAGGCTGTGTTTCGACCTAATCATAACAACTGCGCACCCAACTGTTAAAGCTGCTGCTCGATAATTGAAACATTTAACATCTGGGCATTAATGCATACCACATACACAAATTTGTATCTGGAATATATCTTCCTTTTTTTTTACCTATGGCTTGACGCCTCGTCGACAGCTAAGGTCATTAGAGGGAGGTTGAGACTGGGGACAAGGAACGGTGTAACATTACAGTTACCTTCCGCCGGCTACAAAGAAATGTGTCTGGAGTGGAGAGATACATTTTTTCTAAGTCAGTCGTATGCGAATTGTCGCAGAGTGCGGCTCACGGAATGCGGCTCATGTAGTGAAGGCATTGGCCTATATACTTACTTACTATGTGATGTAGTTTCGTATGTGTAACTGTGTTTAAGAAGCGCTTTATGTTGTCGATAGTAACAGTGAATGTAAAAGTGAAGTTGGAACAGTGTTTAAATAAACAGTGAACCTCAAGTTGTGATAATAAATAGTTTAACTTCAAGCAGATATCAGCGATAATTTTCCTTTTGTCTCAAGAACTCTGAAATCTTTCGGATACGAAGTTTCAATTAGCCTTTACTTTGAAATTTGATGGTGGCCAAACCATTCACAAGTGTTGACGTGCTTTATCAATAAACCTGTCGTGGACATAATTATTCTTATTATTGAACTTAGTGACCTTTATTAATTGTTCTTATAATTTCTGCTTACTACGGCTTTGGTTTCATCATCTGGCGACCGACGGCACAACAAACTATATAAAATTTAATTAGTTCGCTTCTAGAACTGTGTCTTTGAGAGAACATATTTTTGCGAGTATTAATATACGGCTAATTATAAAAGAAAGCATAAAAGTGTTCTTACATGGCTGACAGGACTGAAAAATATTAAATAAAAGTTCTTACAATGGGGAGAAATTTGGTCATGGCCTTTTTTGAAGGAAGCATCCCGGCATTCGCCTGGAGTGATTTGGGGAAACCATGTAAAACCCAAATCTGGATGCACAGACGGGGATTCGAACCCGCATCCTCCCGAATGCAGGGCCAGTACGTTAATCGTTCACCCACCACACTCAGTCCCTTAGGGCCAAATATTTTTCTCAGTATCTAGATGTTATTACAGTCCTCGAGCTTAAAAACATTGAGAAACGTTCGTCTAAGATAAGCGGTGGTTAATGTAGATACCAGCAACGCTACTGGAAGTGATATACTAGTTATAACAAAATTGGATGCAACAAGAATTCAGAGCAGAGTGAGATTTTTAAGACATTTGGTAAAATAAAAAAATGTAGTAAACACATAAGGGAGGGATTAGAAATAACAGATCTAAAAGAGAAGAACAAAGGAAGAAATGAAAAAAGCAAATAAATGCCAAGAAAATAACAAAAAAAGCCATTGTAACCCTCTACTTACTTGGGAAAGCTTTATTATCATTCACATCAGGAATGTTTAAACAAATACACATGGTCCTACATATCATCAATACTTAAATACAGTGCAAGCCTATGAAATTCTTGCATTCCACTGAACAAATATAATGATGTGCCAGTAAACTACCAAAAGTATGGAAAGAGTAAAAGTATGAAGAAAGATTTCTAAAACTGGAATTGCCACTACTAGAAAAAAGAAGAGAAGGGGTAGTTGCAATCAAAGCACACAAGATCATTAACATATACTGTTACATAGCTAACTTCTGGTCATTGTTCCTAGTATTTGAATACGTGCACTTGAGAGAACATAACTACTAATTTAGAAGAAAAAAATGAGCAAGACATCACAGAGTGTATTAATTAGTAAATAGAGTATTTAATGTACCACAATCAGTGATAATTCCACAAATGTAAAAACCCTCAATTATAATTTTGACTGTTACCCTAACACAGAGATAAAATATGCTCATATAAATAAATATATATGGTTTGCCTTCAAAAAAAAAGATGAAGCAGATTGCCAACGCATCTCAACGGAATTTCACTCTTGTATAAGATCCACACTTAATAATAAGAAAAAGCACTACTTGGGGATCATGGAACATAAATCTCTCATTATTTCACCCCCTCCTCTCCCTCTTTTCTGTGAAAGGCCAAGAGGTTTTTCAAGCAATAATGCTGATTAAAGGCAAAGATGACCAGCTACTTCAACTGGTGACAGAAATGCAACTGTGAATATAATACCTATTACCCATTTATAACTAATTGTAATAACATTCAAACAGTACACTATTTATAAACTACAAAAACACAAGGTGTATTTTTAAGGCAAGTTCATTTAACAATTATAGCCGTTTCAATGCTGCGTTTGTTGTTGCTTGCAAGCATATTCTGTTCATCAATCGCTCTATTTGCTAAGCAATTTGTACATGCACTTTGTGATTACTACTCGTTGCATGTGGTTCGGGTAAGCGATTGAAATGTTCAAGGTATATAACTGGCTTACCAACTGAAAAATGCTCTGTTATCAGTTTCTTGAATGCGAGAAATGTCAAACTGGCTGACAATCATCGTGAAATTGGTGAGGTGTATGGGTGAAAGTGCCACGAGTTATGGAATGGTCAAGAGATGAGTACGGAAGTTCAATGAGGGCCGCAGCTTTGTGCATTACAAAAATCATGTGAGAAAGGTCAATGTGCTGGAAGCCTGCTTGGTTTTGTGTTCCTTGGTGAGCATCTTAAGGGGACCCACTGTGAACACCATTTTTGAAACCGCAATCGATAGGTCTCAATATTGTAAAGAAAACTCTGTAAAATTTGTGAAAACTATAATGGAAGTGCAGAAATTGTGAAGTTTCAGTCCTCACAAATATTTTGTTTTGACTGCACTCACAAATCGCTATTGACCAAAGACAGTCGACCATTACACTAATAAAGGTTATAACAAATGTGCTACTTTTAGAAATACTTACTGGCACGTTGCTATTTGGATTCCAGCACAATATTCGATTATCTTTGCCACAGCTGACAAGTAAGTCTGAATCCTGAGCACACCAAGCAATAGACAGCACACCCCTGTAAGAAATAGATACAAAAATATTACTGAAGTTCTTTATGTGATACTCATCACTATGCCTCTAGAAAGTTAGCTAATTTTGAAACTTGAGGTAATAGTCATTAACAATGAAAGAGGTTGTGGGACTAATAAACTATTAAAGCAATCAGTGCAAAACATGATAATCAAAACATATCTTCCAAACTTAGGTTTTTGTTTTCTTCATTTCCCAATATGACAAAGTTTTATCAGGAATAATAAGACTTAACTGTGTGCAAGAAGTTCATTGACAAATTATTCCACTGTTCAATTAAGTGCATATATATCATTGGTTTTCTCTGACAATTCTGAAAGCTCTTAGAACCCTATGGTTTCATACCTTGATTAGCTTGTGGTGGACAGTATTAGGTCAGCAATGTGCAGAAAGAGTGATAGGCAGTTGTAATGTACTTCGGTAGTATTGAGGGTTAAAAAAAAATTTGGAAGATAGCAAGAGAAATAAATAGGGTTAATTATTTGTAAAGGCTCAGTTGTTCCATGAAACACTGTTGAGTGTGGAAGAGCACAGTGTAGAAGTATTAAAATGATATTTGTAAGTGGTCTGAAGCTGGCAGTCATGACAGATGGAGGCAAAGCGATAGCACAGTGTACGTAAGAGTAACATGAGCTATGCTTCCGTTTATTGAGTATAAACTGGACAGAAAGCAACTTGATGCTATCCTTTCAGTATTTTAGACAGGTGTTTTGTGGAGAAATACGAGCTGTTAAGAATTAGTGGTCAGAACAGTGAGTGCAATATTGTCAGACTCTGCAATTGTAAGAGAAGAAGTATGGTGTGCCTTATCCACAGTCAAAGTAAGTAATATAACTAATGGTGATGATGGAAAACTTGTATGTGTTGTGTGAATAAAACCAGAATGAATTTTAAAGCGAACTGTGTTACAATTTCTAGATATATTAGAACCTGCAAGCCTAACAATCAGTGAGATAGACAGAATCAAGTACCCGCAAGTTTAGCTGAACCAGCTGCCACCTATTTTATCGTGACCTGGTGATTTACACTTATCATGACAACCTAAGTTTCATGTAGTTTTCAAAATCTTTTGCAATTCTTTCCAACATTTCATATTTTGTGGTGAAATTTTTAAGTAGCAAGTATTTTTGACTTTTTTGGACTCAGGCCAAAGTGCTGGATATATCTCTCCACCCTTATATGTGCATAGGACTAACATTGAGAATTGCTAAACTATTCAATCTACCCCTTTTGTCATTATAAATAAAAAAATAAACTAAAAGTGAATTTGAAAGTTTTGGACTAAAAGAAGAAAGCAACAAGAATGATGAATAGCTAGGAATCATCCAGGGTACAGCTTAAGAACTATTATTATTATTATTAATTTAATTGGAGGCAATTCTCCTAGTCATCCCATTACCCATTTTTTATTTTATTTTTAGTATCTTATATAATTTGAGTATTAAATTCCTGCCCCACCAATTTTAGCAATTTACAAATTTTAATTTTAATTCCTTGAATTTTGAATTATTCATCACTTCACTTGGTAATTCCTTCCAATCCCTGACACCCTTACCCACAAAAGAAAATTTTCCCAATCACTTCTAAATGAAATTGAGTGTCAATTTTCGGTCAAGGTCATCTTTTGCCTTCCATACACTATTCCTAATTCTTTGACCATTAACCTTTCATGCTCCATCAACAACATATGCCTTGTACATCCCCAGCACTCTCTTGACCCTCCTACTATCTTCCAATGACTCCCAATACAGCTCTCTTATCATATCAGTTATTGAGTGGGTTCTGCAATAATTTATACAAATAAATCTAGCTGCTCTTCTTTGCACACCCTCCTATTCTTGTATTTGATACCCAAAATGTGGATCCCACCACCATATTCAGCCAATGGTCTGACCGAAGTTTTGTAACCCAGTTTCCTTACCTCTGTGGAACATCCTCTCATCACCCTCTCCAGTAAATAAAGGATTTTGTAACATTTTCCTACCACCTGCCCAATCTGCTCTGCTCCGTTGAGTTTATTATCAAATGTCATGCCAAGATGTTTATACCTCATGCCTTCAACAACTAATTCTGACCCCGCCTTATAAACATAAACCTTTAGGTTTTTTATTTGTATTTTTATCTGTGTACATAATAGGCCTACTCTACTTGGAATTTAGCCTCATTCCATGTTGACCTACCCATTCAGATATTCTATGCAGGTCATCCCGCAGCTGTTCACAGTTTTGTCCTGTTTTGGTCCTATTGTATACCATTATGTCATCTGTAAACAATGTAAATCCTGACTGTAAAGAATCAACACAATTATTCATTACAATAATGAACAGCAATGGTCCCAATACACTACCCTGCGGCACTCATTTACTTCAACCTCTTTTGAAAATATGTTTCCTAATCAAATACTTTACTTACAGGCTTTTAAGAATTCCTCTACCCATCAAACAACTTTTTCATCCAATCTAATAGTTTTCAGTTTATTTAAAACCATTTTTAAGCTTACTCTATCATATGCCTTAGGAAGATTGCTGCTACACTATCAACTTTGCCTCCCTTATCCAATTCATCCAAAATATTTTGTATACAGCCTACCATCTGAGATTCAATATCCCTGCCTAAAGCCATGTTGTCAAAATGCCAACAATTTTCTTTCCTCTCAGACATTTCTGATATAGTTGCATATCAATCTCTCCATTATTTTACAATGTCAAACTAATTGGCCTATAATTATCAACCCTATTTGTCACCCCTGTTTTATTAACTGGTGCTATTATCACTCCTTGCCAGTCTTTAGGTAAGCAGCAATATTCCAGACTCAATTTAAATAAAATAAAGGTAATGTACAATATAGTTTACCATAATCTTTGATACATTTGTATAATATTATCTACACCAGCCCCTTTACATGTTATTATTATTTTAGCTAATTGAGTTTCTTCATACTTTCCTGAGAATCCATTTCAAATTTTGTAGTTTCCTCATTTATGTTTATAAGGAGACGCTTCTCTGATTTATTCCCTCCCATTACAAGATGATAGTTCCCAGTGATGTCATTAAACCAGTCATTCGATATCTCTGCCATTTTAAAATCCTCAATCACTTCAACTCCATTCTTATCTACAACTGTCTGAATGACTTCGTCCTCTTCAGTTTTCTAACATAATCACAGAAATTTCTAGACGTATCGTTCACTGATCCCCCTGCACCAATAATATTTTTCATAAAAGAATTGTTTTATAAAACATAAAAACCACCTTCAAAAAAAAATACACTAAAAAATTTAAAATAACTTTATACCTTGCTTAGAAGAAAGTAAATCTAAATGTTCAATATTTCACATTACTGTTATTGAGATTTTTACATTAATTAGTTATTTTTGGAGTCAGTGCCAGCTGTCACATCGCGAAGATCGAATTACTGAACTTTATTTGGTGTTAAAGGCGAAACGGGGAGTACGAACAAAAATTCCAAATAATTTACAGCATGTCGTTATTGCAGGAGACAGCTTAGGGAAACAAATTAACAGTATTCTAATCTGTGGCTCGGCCTTATTGGTCACCCAGGCAAACTGTATTATTAGTATTCATTATTGTTTTTATCTTTTTGTTTTTCTTGCTTTGGCTGGCTTACCTCCTTCTAAGCAAGGTATAAAGTTATTTTAAAAATTTTAGAGTGCTTTTTTTTTAAGGCGGTTTTTATGTTTTTTAAATATATATTTTATTTTTTAATTTTTTGTGGTATTTTATTTGTTTTGTAATTTAAATATGCCGCAGCAGTTCTAATTTAGCAAACTTCCCAGTAGCTCAGTAGTTAAAGCACTTGCTTTCAAAAAATATCTTCTTTTTATACCCCAAAAACTTCCAGAACAGGGTGATTTGGATGCTGTGCTAAGGAATGTCGGTTTACATTTTGGTCCAAGCTGTTTTTCCATCTAATCATTAAAGCTGCTGCTCGACAATCGAAACATGTAACATCTGGACATTAATACATACCACATACACAAATCTGTCTCTGGAATTTATCTGTTTGTTGCGGCATCACACAGAAAATATAGATTTTAAATTGGTTTCACAATGTGAAAGCTTGGGATCCAAGTAGAATTCTGAATTACATGTTGAGACATTAGGACACATTTATTTTATAAATATTCTGCCATGACAAAAATAGCTTAGTTGATTTTGATGGGATTTAAAACTGTGGATTTTTGTACAGAACATTAGAAATTAAAAGGGGTGGAGGTAAAGGGGAAGAGGGATTTAAAGTAGACGTGTGTAAATTTCTATTGATATCAGAAAGAAACTGTATGTATGTATAAAAAAACAATTAAGGGAGACGGAGAGTAGTTTGGTTTTTGTAAAGCTAGTGTGGAAAGTATTTTTCTCTTTGTTTTTAAGTATAGATGTGCAAAGTTCCTTTGAAACCAGATAAAAACTGTAGCTTTGTGTAAAGAACATTTGCAAAAATTAAATGGGGTGAGCAGTTGGGTTTTGTACACAGAATGTATGTAGACACAATGTTTCTCTTTGTTTTTAAATATACATGTATTGTGTTCCATCGAAATCGGATAAAAACTGTGGGTATCTATAAAGAACATTGGAAATTAGGAGGGGTGAGGGTAGAAGGGAAGAGGGGTTGGGCTTCTGCAACCTAATTTAAACACAATAGTTCTGTATGTTTTAAAGTATACATTTTTGACTATACATATCCAAATTTCCATCGAAATCGGATAAAAATGTGGGTTTGTACAAACATTAGGGGCAGAATGGGTGGTTTTGTAAGCACCTTTGAATTTGTTCTATAGATCGATTGTAAGAACCTTAGAATTTTGGCTGGACTTAGAAATTTCGAGAAGAGTAGTTTTCAACTTTAAGGAATTTCCCTGTAATCGTTCCTACAGTTACAATTCACCATAAAAATCATTTTAAAGTGTATTTATCATATCGTGAAATGTTTATTTTAAGAGATATTCCCGTTTGTTCACATTTTAAAACACGCGATCGGAAAAGTAAAATTCTAAGATTTGTAATATCTTTAAATCGAGTAAAGCGACAGCTGAACTTTTATCACCAGCTATAGTCAGCATTGTTCCAGATATTTTGGCAGTAAAATTAAATAATTTGGCAAAGTTTAACTAGCGATTTTAATTAAGAGAAAATAATGAACTTTTTAATTAAAAGGAATATTAATTTGAAATTTATATCAGTAGACACCCCTAATTAAGACGATTCTGAATATATAATGGCTTTAGGAAAAAGTTTTAGAATTTGTCTGGTAATTAAGTTTTTGAAGATAGATTGTCGTCGCTGTAAAAATTCAAACGTTCGGGTTAATCCCCTCACTTCAGAGCTTTGTATCACCACGCAGAATTAAATAAAACTTTAAAACTAATCACTCTAAATTTCCCACTAAACTGCCGTTGGACTTCTAGTAGATAAGTATAGATATTGTCAAAGTTTAAACATTTTTAATAATCTGGATAGTCAAATAAATTACACACACTTTTGATCTCGCGGAAGCGAAAAGATGTGATACAGCTGCTTACGTCACGGATTTTGGTAATCGCTAAATAAGGACCCCGCCACCATCATGCTTTGTCTTTTCCGTGGAGTGTGATGTGAAGTTAGCCTGCGCAAGTCTTGTGTCAGGGCGGGAGGAAATCTGTTGAAAGTGGATCCTACCGAGTCGGCCATGTTGGTACTTTGGAGTGATAGCCTGCGAGGATAACTGCTAACATGAACTTATAAATTTACAAAAAGGGTTTTTGTTTCAGTTGGTAATTTCTCTCCACAGTCTGCAATATTTTGGAAACGAGTGTTCGATTTGCCTACTCAACTGTTTAGTGCAAATTTTTGTAAATGTGACTTTGAAAATAAAACTTTAAATTTTCTGAAAGTGAACTGTTATAATTCAGTAGAAGTACCTTTTCTAGATTTGTAGTTTAGAAACAGATTAATGGTGACCTTCAAGCATTTTCGTTGAGTTTCTATTAGGCTACATGGTCAAATTCAAATTATTTTGTGAAAATTCCACAGAACTTTCCATCCACGTGATCTGTTAGTTAAGTCACCAAGGTGATACTATAAGCCCGGTGTCAGCCCTGGGTCTTACAATTTCTCAATGAAATTCATATGGGACCACTTTGGAGGTATACTCTATCCACTAAAAAAATCATTTTAATTGGTTCAAAATTGGTGAAGATATCGCTGAACATACATATGAAAAAAATAGACGAATTGAGAACATCCTGCTTTTTTTGAAGTTGTTTAATAAACCAATCTTTTGCTTCTCTCTTTGCTCTTATTAATTGCTTGTTTAGTTGTTTTAAGTTTTCCATACTGCCTTCCTGTCTCTTAACTCAGTTATGCTCCTGTCTCACTAGCCTTTTTAACCTTCTCGCCTCCCTATTGTAGGTTCTGTAATTCAATTTATTTTCTGCTTCAGAATAAACATTTCCTTGCCCTTTCTTACTATTTCAAACTATTCACACTTCACATCTACTGTATTTTGCTTGTTCGATACTTCAATTTGCTGAAGTTTTCCCATAAATATCTTCAATTCTAAACACTGTGCATTTTTATAACCATACCTATTCCCTCCCCCTTTTCAATTTTGGCCACTGGTTTACTGAACCCCTAACATCCATCAGTACCGCATTGTGATAACTTATTCCTTCAATTAATTGGCACCCCACAAGATTTTTATCAGGCTTTATTAGAAAGATATACAAGCTGTGAGGCAGTCTCCCACAAAACCCACCTCCCATAATGTTCTCCTGGTGACAAAGGGCTTGTTCCGAAAATTTCTGTATGATTTGTGTTTTCGTATTTTCTGTGTGTTCGCACCCCACATCCATCATCTAGTCTAATTCCTTTTCACAACCTAACACCTTTGATTTCATTGTTTACAATATATATAAAAGTCAATCCCACCTTCCATCATTTAAAAGTAACTGCCAGAGAGATGGTAAGGAGAAGAACTAAAATAACTGACTCAAAAATCAGAACAAGAGTTTGAAGAGCAGAATGGATTTAATTGTAAAAGGTCAAGTTTATGTAAACTGCATATGATGATATCCCAGTTAGTGAACTAGGCAATACAATGTAAGGACATATGATAAATAAATTCCATTAAAGAATTAAAGATATCACCTTCACCACCACCACCCCTCCCAAAACAAAACAAAAAATATATAACCTGTGCGATTCCCTTTCATAGAAATTAAAGATTTAAGGCAAAAATTATTCTAAATTACAAATAAAGTAAAAGAAAACAACAATACTTAACCACAGATGATAGAGGCACAGTATATAAACATTTAAAAAAGAAACTTGAATGTTGAACAATTTTGACATTTCCAGGCCTTCAGTTCATCAGCATTAGCATACAAAGCATAATGTGTGGGAGCAGGCCAGAAAGCAACTAAAAACTCTTACTTACTGCTGGCTTGCTATGTAAAAAGCAGAAGGAAAAAGTACGTAAGGTGGAGAGTTACAACATGGTAAAAATTAAACGGAATGAGGATGAAAATAAAAGAGAACAGAATCAAATAAAAACACACCAAAAATCAACCATTTCTACGAATATCACTGCGTCAATGCAAATGAATTTCTTTATTTCATATTAATTTTTCTAAACACATTTTATTTCATTCTCTGACCATCTTCAGCATTTCTATAGTTTTCATTGTTTCTCATTTGCATGTATTTATACAATGATAAAGTCTCAGTGGTTTTTTGGCTGCATTTTTTGCACTATATGTCATTTTTCTGTATCTTTGTTTTTCACTCTCACTTCACTGGTACTGCACTATAGTGTTCAAAATTCAACAAGTCAGCTGAGAAGTGGGGGGAGGAGGATACAAAGGAGCGTAGGAAGAAACTAGAAGAAATTAAAATAACATTTTATTGATGTCTTGTACCTGGTATGAATTGAAAGGCTAAATTTCAAAGCCTAAATACTCAGCTCTCAAGGATTTCCCAGTGTGGAAGTGAAAGTGTGGCTTTTAGTTCAAATTACATTTTTATTTTTATACATAGTTCTCATGCAGTACAATACACATAGCCAATGATTCTCTAATGAATGGATTCCATTCCTGAAGCATATTTTTGGAAGGTCTGAGAGATACCCATCTGTGGCTACTATCACCTCTTCATTTGACTCAAATTTTTTTCAAACCATAAATGTCTTTACATTTGCAAAAAATTAAAAGTCAAAGCGATCAAACCTGATGAACCATACATGCCTCAGATCCCTCAGTTTTCCCACTGCGAAAGCACATTTGTGGGAAGGTGCAGTGTCTTGGTGAAAGATTATCTATTTATTTTGTAATATAGGCTTCATTTAAGGAAATTTTCAACTGTTGATATACAACACTTTAGCAGATTGATAATTATTATTTATTTATTTTTACTTATGGCTTTATGCCTTGTTGATATCATTAGAGGTGGGAACAGACTGGGAGCAAGGAATGAGAAGGTATTCGGACATGGTTTTTTGAAGGAACCATCTAGGCATTTGCCTGGAGCGATTTGGGGAAATCATAGGTAAGCCAAATCTAGATGGCCGGATGGGGATTCGAGTGCAAGGCAAGAGCATTATTGCTCACCCACCACGCTCGGTAAAATTAATGCCTTCTACATCAAAATAAAACCAAATCGTGACTTTCCTGGCAGATGGAATCTACTTCACCTGTATCCACTCACTGTTTTTACTGCCATTTCATTTCATCTCATCCATAGCAACAAACCAACACACAAAATTGATAGCATATTTTTAAAATGGTTTAAACATTGTTGAAAAATTTATTTTTGCATCTATTCCTTCTCAGCATTTAACAAACATGGCACATGTTTTCCATTAAGCTTACTCATATTTAATTCCTAATGCAAAACATTATTTCTTCCGATACCCTATACTCTCAATTATGCTATAATCGCCAACTGCCCAATATCATGTTCTACACCTTCTCAATATTTTCATCTGTGGTTACAGGTTTTAATCATCCTGTATGTGGATCATCTTCAACAGATGTACAGCTACATTTAAATTCAACCAGCATTTCTTTACTTTTGAAAATGAATGAGCAGACTCCTGATAAACCATTACGAAGACTGCATGAATTTCTATTGGCAACAAACTGAAATGAAGGCTTTTAATCCAGTTTATTCATTTCAATAAGACACATAACTTAAGTTTAAAAAATCATATACAGAAAATATCAAAAATAAAGTTTAAGCTTGACATTCATTACTGCAAAATGTGAACCAATATCATGAAATACATAAATACACTCATAACAATCTTTGTGCCATGCTGAGTTCTTCTCACTTTATCTTTGTATGAAATGATAAACATAACAGAATGTGTCACAACAAGGGAGTCAGGATTTTGAGTACCATATTCCACTGACTATTCATTCTGACTGGTATGTATGAAGCATGACATTTGTTGCATGTTCACTGCTAAATGAAATGGAAACTTCCACAGATGACATGTTGGGCTGTACTGATGTAGCAACCAATAGTTTTTATTTGTGCAGGTCTTAACACCTAGTCAAACATGAGATGATTAGAAGTGTGAAAGTACTGAACACAAGGAGCAGGAAGGAATTTTTCCATGGTCTTTTGAAAGAACATCCTAGCATTTACGTAATTTTAGAAAACCAGGGAAAATTGAAAGCAGGATGCCAGGCAGGATTTGAACATGTGTCCTACCGAATGCCAGTGCTGAGTGTTACCATTTACCGACCAAATTCCATTTGTTTTTTTATACACCCGATATGTTGAACAATTGCAGACTATTAATGAAACACGTAAAAGCTGTTACAGTGAAGGACTGTTGAGCTTTTATTAATTTGATGCAGGTAGTGGCACTAATGTGGCTCTTCAAAAGAGATACATCAAAATTCAGGAAGCTAGTGTGGGCATGCGAGTAGAAGAAAGTGGGTTTCAGAATATTTTGAGAGTTAAGGTTGTCAAGGAAACTCAGAAGATTGTCTTACCCATGTGTACATTTTAAAAAATTAAATATCTCTGAATTTTAATCACAACATGGATTTTAGAGGCACTTGATATGAATGACAACTTAAGACAGCCAAGAAAGAAGTTGACCAGGTGTGGTGGTTGAATGGTAATGTTCTGGGCTCATATTCGGGAGAACACAGGTTAAGTCCCCATCTGGCCATCCAGGTTTAAATTTTTCGTGATATCTTGAAATCAATTCAGGTAAATGCCAGGACATTTGCATCAAAAGGCCATGACGTAGGTCCTACCTATTCCTTGTCCCCAGTCTTTCCTGCCTCTACTTACCTCAGTATGAACGAGATGTAAAGCAACGATCGGAAAGAAAAAAAACAAGTTTGGTGATGAAAACCATAGCCAAGTCACATATATGGTAATCAATCTGATTTGAAGTTGTTGTGATTGCTGTGGTTGTGGTTGTTGCTGTTGTTGTTGTTGTTGTTGTTGTTGTTGTTGTTGTTGTTGTTGTTGTTGTTGTTATTGCTTTAGGGCACATCAACAGCGAGGTCATTAGCACCCTTAAAATAACCAGCTAATACTGTGACTTAAAAATATACTAAAATACTGTCTGCTTGGTCGACTGTAAAGGGGTTGGCCACACAGACAGAAAAATAAAATAAATCACAAAAAAATGAAGTGGCTGTAAAGGGGCCACAAGTATCCAAGATTGTACAATGTCTGGATGGCTGTAGAGGGGCCAAACAGGTTTACAAACGAATTAAAAACACTACATGTCACGCTGGCTGTATAATGGCCAACGAGAGAGGAATAACACTACTACGAAAAACAATGCACATGGATGGGTTGATATAAAGATTCCACCAGTCCATCTTAAAATTAGGCTGATCTGCTTAAAATCTTAGGCACTAGACCGGTCAGTACACAAAATTTTAAAACACTCGCCACATTTCAGGTCACATTGTTTAAAATAGGGGACAGATCGTTGGCCAGGCCAATGTCTGCCCTTAAGTCCAAAAACAATACACAGTCAATTCAAATGTGGTGCACTGTCAGAAGTACACTACAGGCATCACATTCAGGTGGGTCCTCCAAGCATAGAAGAAAGCTATGCATAAGAGGGAAGTGCATTATACAGAGGCAAGTAAGGAGAACCTCATCCGTCCTCGCCCACTGGAAGGAGCTGCTCCATGGCTGAATTGTCAGTTTGACCAGCTGGAGCTTATTATGCTCTACCTCCAGCCACTGTCTCAGCCGCACATCACAAACAAATCTTTTGACAACTGAGGCAACGTCAGATTCTGGGACCGGGTCAAAGTCAATTCTAACCTTGTTGCAGGCTAACTTAGCAGCTTCATCAGCTGCCTCGTTCCCTGATTCCCACATGGGCAGGAACCCAGCAAAATACAACCTCATTTTCAAAAGATTTTTTTTTTTTTTACTGCTTAACATCTCTTAACAGTGAGGTCTTTATAGACGGGAAAGGATGGGGGGCAAGGAATGGGAAGGAATTTGGCCATGGCCTTTTGAAGGAAGCATCCCAGCATTTGCCTGGAGTGATTTGGGAAACCATGGAAAAACCAAATCTGGATGCCCGGAAGGGGATTCGAACCGCTGTCCTCCCGAATGCGAGGCCAGAATGCTAATGGTTACACCACCACGCTCGGTGACTCCGTTTCTTCTTTGATTTGTCTTCTCAGGCTGTCTGGATTCCAGTTGGTTGCTTTTAGACGACTGTTTTGATGTTGCATTATGGTGTGTTCATTCAGCTTGTACCCAAGAAGAGCATTCAACCCACTCCAGGGGTCAGGGACGAGTGAGGACGCCAAGTGTAGGATGAGTAGTTAATGTCCGATGGTAGCAAGCTGGCAGCGCATGTCTCTGATCCCTTTTCATACCAATGCAAGACTTGCTCTTCTGATTTGCTGCAGGTGTCTGGATGTGATGAACAACCCTGACAAAAGTTGGTACAATGCAGTTTCATGACATCTCTTCAGAATGGCAAGTGCGGACAGAAGGCATTGTTTCCTGTTTCGGAGCCCCTAGTAGGCACAATAGGTGCACCCACATACAGTTTTGCCAAATACCTGTCATCCGTCTGGAGTCTGTCAGTTGGCTGATGTGACCACCACATCAAGAACTCACCTCAGTTCATTGAATTTCTGCAACAACTGAGACTATGATCTCATGGTCAGTTTTGACGTAGTATCACTTTTCACGAGCGTTCCTCTCAAGGACTCAATTAAACTGATTGGCGAGAAATTTGGGCCTGAGCTCACAAAACTGTTCAACTTTGTTCTAACATCAACGTATCTTCTCTTCGATGGGCAGTATTACAAACAGACTGATAGAGTAGCTATGGGTAGCCCACTGTAACCTGTGGTTGCCAACATGTACATGGAGCAAGGATGAAGCATTGGAATCAGCAGAATTTAAACTGATGGTTTTCTACAGATATGTGGATGACACATTCGTTGTTTGGCCTCACAGAAAAGAACTACTTCAGTCTTTTCTGCAACACCTGAACTCCATCCACAAACGGATACAATTCACCATGGAGGTGGAAAATAAAGGCAAACTACCCTTCTTAGATGTGCTGGTAAAGAGGAGACCAGATGGCACATTAGGACATAGTGTTTACTGAAAGACCACTCACATGATTCTATATTTACATGCCTCCAGTGGCCACCACAAATCACAGAGAGAAGGAGTGCTAAATACACTGGTCCACAGAGCCCGCCTGTTTTCAGTCTGTCTGCAGAACTAACACACCTCAAGAATGTGTTCCAGAGTAATGACTATGACAATCACCAGATTCAGCATGCCTTCAGGCAAAAGACCACTAGAGAACCAACTGACGAGGATTACAAACCAAGAGCCACAGCCTTCATCCCGTACGTCAGTAATGTATTGAGCAAGATTGGCAGAATTCTATGGCGACACAACATCAAGTGCATTTACCGCCCGCCAGCCAAGATTAAGGCACTTCTAGACTTGGTTAAATATGATCTGGGACTTAGGAAACCAGGTGTATACCACATTCTGTGTGATTGTGGGAAAGCGTATGTCGGATAGACCTTTCACATGATTGAGGAATGCGGCACAGAAACCAAACATCACACCGAGCTACAGCAGCCGTCGAAATCAGCATCTGCTGAATATTGTCTAGAAACCCGGCATATGATCAAATATGAGGATACCTAAGTTCTGAGAAACACATCTCACATTTGGGACTGGGTATACAAGGAAACCGTTGAGATCCAGCTACGAAATAACCTCATCGACAAGGACAATGGGTTCCAACTAAGCCAAGTTGGAACCCAGCACTGAAGCAGGTCCACAAACAGCAGAGCCAATGTACTATGTATGACAATGATGGAAATCGGACTGAAGACCACTGCTCGATGCATGGAGTGTACGACCCCATAACCACTATCGGAGTGCCGCGACGGGAGGGGAGGGGAGGGGATGGGTTGAGGGTATAAATACCGCCCCAGTGGTTCCGGCACTGCAGTCGTGTCGCAGACTACGCTCCTCATGCCGGTTAGCAGACACAACCTGAAAGATGATGGTACCTTATACTGTTGAAAATTTGTTGAACTACCACCAATGGATCCTGCCGCATGCCGAGAGTTTTTCAAGCAATTGTTGCTTCAGCCGGCTCAGGAATAGGTAAGCATAGGACGGGACCATGCCTTTTGAACACCATACACAAGGAAGCCATTGAGATCTGGTTTCGGAATAACCTTATGAACAAGAAGAACAGGTTCCAACTAAGCCAAGCTTGGAACACAGAACTGAAGCAGATTGAAGACCACTGCTCGATGTGTAGGAGCGTACAACCCCCATCATCACTATTGGAGCACAGGAGTGGAAGGGATGGATCAAAGGGTATAAATACTACCCCAGTGGGTCTGGCATTGCAGTCACATCCCGAACTGTGCTCCTCACACAATCTGAAAATAATGGCATATTATGCTCTTGATAATTTGTTGAATAATTGCCAATTGATCCGGCCACATGCCCAATAGATCTTCAAGCAGCAGTTTTGCAGGGTAATCCTACGATTACATATGAAGCAACAATTTCTGAACACTATCGCACTCAACAGATCAGATACACAGATGATACTGTTATGTTCTTGATTCCCAGTAAATGCCACCTGTCAAACTTCCTCAAACCCCTAAACAGTAGTCATTCCATAAACTCTACTTGTACTTCCTCCCCTCCAAATATTTTCCTTTCATTGGTATGCACTCCTCTAATGGAGTGTCCAAACTCATGAAACATTCTTGAAGAGTTGCAGAGAAATGTCATTGTTTTTACATCATATATTCAGGCCTATTAATTGTTTGTGGTTTGTTGAAATAGACTTTGGATTTTTGACAACATGACAGATAAAAGTCACATGGGGTGAGATTGTGTACCCCATGAGCCAAAACTTCAGTATCACTTTTTGGGGTAAGTTTGCTTGTACCGTGCCCATAAACTCCTGAGCCTTATGGGCAATGACCCCATTCTGTTAAAACCATGTGCTTCTGCTAAATTGGGGGTCCCTTTCAGCAACAGAAACAAAAACAGCATCAATCATGTACCTGTATTATTCATAGGTGACAGTCACTGCTTGACCATTTTAATAATCAAATACAGACCAATTTTGTAGATGGTGGATATGGTGCAATAAAAGATTCAACTGTTTTTGATGTCTCTCTTTTGGGGTTTGTCAGGTTTTGCTTGTTGAAATACCTTTAAACATGAAAAGCTGCCTCAATATTACTGAAGATGTTAAAAATATAATATGAATAGGAGAAACTTCCAATATTAGCACAAGATTTTCTTTAAACTATCATTTTCATTCAATGCTTGCACTAATTGTATCTTGTGTGGTTGTTACTTGTATTTTTTCTTCAAATTATGTGAACAGTGGACTTAGGGATGCCTAAACTGACTGAGTGCTTCTGTATGGAATGCTGTGGATTTTCAAGGACCAAATCATTCACTCAATGCATGTTTTCTTTGCTTGAAACATGGGTCCTGTGATGGATTGGTTGATGGCACTATCCATTTCACAAAACTTTTTTTAATGTACTTTTTTAACAGGTTAACACTTCAGGCATCTCTTTGTTTGCTAATAATTATTGACAACAAAACTTCCAAAGGGCTGCAACATAAGAACCACCACTCTTGAAATAAGTTTCAGTCACAAAAGTACATTCCACTCTTGTCCAACGTTCCATTGTTGCTACTAAACACACACATCAGGCATGTCAATCAAGACTTCTACCTTCCTTCCTGCATCAACTGGTGCCATATAACTCAAATTTGAACTTTATCACTGGGCACCCAATATTTGCCACCTTATGCCTTTCAACATCTGTTGTCCTGATCAACAAAATATACATCTACAGTTAACACATTAACATATTATCAATGAAGACAAATTTAAGACTCGTTAATCATTTTTACGTATGATACAAATGATTACATAAGGAAACTATAAAAATATAAGGATGTCTTTAATTCTTACTGTGCTAGATATCTCAATCCATGGACACTTACTTTTGATGATTTTGCATCACTTTCAGTGGAGACGTAGCAAATCTTAAATCCCATAGCTGAATGACAGGATTCTGATCATCTTCAGAAGCAAGACAAAGTTGTGTTGCAACTTCAGGATGCCATGCAATGACACTCCATCGAACCTGAAATGCCAGTACCTATGAATACATGATTCTTTCCATCTTGGGATATGGGTAAAGAAACCTATCAATAGATATTAAAAATAAAGCTGTCGTATAGCTCTTGAAGATGTGCATTTGCAGTCAGCATTTTGACTCTTTCCTCCAGATATAAATGTTGGTCTTTCTTCCCTTAAATGGCCTATGAAAGGTGTGTGCAAACTACTGTACCAATGGCATATTGTACATATTCTTTTTTAAAACAATGTCCTGTGTTATCAAGGCAAATTAATGTTGAAACATTTACACAGAATTAGGTTTTTCTGCTGATAAGTATCCAAAAGATGAGAACAAATTCCGTTTCTGATAAATAAGGTTGAGGATAACAGGTAGCAAGTGTAATTAAACATAGTGTTACACTTAACCAGGGAAAAGGGGCTATACATTGTCTATGGTTTCTGCAAAGAAAGAGAAGTGATAGCATGGTGTGTGGGAAATATGAATGAGGGTTGCAATATATAAAAGCTGCATGACATACCTGGTCAGAGTTGAACCAGGTCCTGCATTGCTGTGATTCACTACAGTTAATCCTAGCTCTGATAAGGATAAAGATGGAGGTGGAGATACTCTTGAACATGTATAATCTGCAGTTAACAAAAGATTGCTTGGAAAATTGTGCTTTGCACAAAAACCCATATACAGTCGGTTTGTTGAAATCTGTAATGGCACACAGGGCTACAGCTATGCATTTGATTCATATGCAGTGGAGTCCAAAAACTACTGGCATGAGCTCCAGTGCTGCTGTGGAGCAATTGCGACCAGACTTCCTAAAAGCATGCAAGCTGCTTATCACTTTGTGACTAATATTTTCTAATGTTAATAGCCAGCTCCACTTATGGCTATAAAATACAGTGCTAGTGAAGCAAATAACTGCAAAGATGCTGGGAAAAATATTGTTTTATATCAATTAAATAATTTAGAAGCATGATCGAGAGATACACATGTAAGTGAACAAAATACTTTGTATTCATGGGCAAATGATCCTACATGGAGGAATGTACTAAGTTGGTAACCAAAACTATAAGGGAGTCCACTTTCAGTATAAGCAGACTTAGAACAGTACTTACTTTAATTCACATGTTGTTAGTGATGGTGTAACAATGGATAACAAACAAGACAGCATTGAGTATAGATAAACAAAGGGTGTTATCACTGATACTAAGTTGATGGAACAATAAAGGGTCCATATAAGGAAGATGAAGGATATCATAAAAAAGTCAGATAGGGAATACCAAAGAATATTTAATAGGTGTACTTCATCATTTAAGGTACACCGGAACGCTTCATGGTTTAGATTCCATAATAAGGTGTCGGTCCAAATACGATAGGGTTGGAATGCATGGTGAAATGAAACTATATAACCAGATCATAAAACCACTGAACAGTAAGAGTATAATTAACAAAATCATTCAGTTTGTTTATAGCTTTTCTTTGCTATGGCTTTACAGATCACTAATATTGAGGTAATTTTAGCTGTAAGAAGGTTAGGTAAAAGAAAAGAGAAGAAAGAAACAAGGTTGAAATGATTCTGGGAAACCATTAAAAACTGAAATCAGCATGGCTGGATCACAACTCAAAACCACATTTTTCCAAATGCTGTAACTTAGCAGAGATGCAATTATAGAGGGTGAGTGATGTGTAAGGATACTCGAGTTTATTTAGAGAGTTATTTGAGGAGTTTTAAGTCATTTTTTGTATATTTATCACATGGTGCAATGTTTACCATAGGTCATGAGGGGAAATTTTTACTCCAGAGGTGTTTAGTGGAAGAACCACACTCTGTAAATACATTAGCCAAGTTGCACTAGGTCGAGAAAGCTGAGAAAGAATAAGTAAAACTCAATCAAGTGAAGGCCTTTCATCATTAAAGAGAGGGAGCATATGATCGCTCCCTATATTTGAGAAGTAGCGGACAAATCTTTATTGGGAATAAAACATTAATTTTGCCTGGTAGCTGAATTCGTTCATCATCTGATAAGGAGTAACTGAAGTTTCGGTCGAGTATCAGTTGGTATGGTATCATCATCTACAAATTTACTGAGGGCTCAGAATATTGTATGGAGACCCGGTGTTTAACCTCCATATCTGTAACTGTAGGTGACTTTTAAAGTGTATTACAGGGTCAATAAAACTTTGGAAGTATTTAGATGTGATTCTGCAAAACTATATTTCAGTTTTAATTTTGTGTCATTTTACAGCAAGAAAGACAGGTTCGAGTGGAGAAATTAGTGGATGATATTTGAATACAAAAGTTCTGAATTCCTTATTATTGCTAAGGGTGAAGATAGTTAGAGGCATTATTTCATGTGAAATATTGAAGACCTTTAACCTGACCATCTATGCCACAGCTTGCTATATAATGTGGTTCCGATTCCACATTAAACTTGTAACATATCTTAGAATTTCGCGTAAAACAAAATCAGTTTCCCAAATAGCAAGCTTAGTTGAAGTATATGGTACCGCAATTTTAAAGTCAATTTTGGTAATAATTTCAAGTAATATATCTGATATAAGCAATAATCTATTGTGTGCAGCTGCAGACTGTATAAGATTTACTACTCCTTTTAACTACGCCGCAATCTGTAAGATTAATAAAGGGGAAGAGTATAGGTGGCTGATCCTATGTGTGTCAGTAATAGTTACAACTGGTTAAAGAAAAGTGTGTTAGGCAGTGGTTCTTTTAGTATCATAAACTGTACTCCAAAATAATGAAAGAATTGGTTGAAGAATTGTGAGTAACAATTACAACATTAGATCTTATATTATAACACCTAAACATGTTTCAATACATGGAATGTAGATTTGAATGAAATATATGAACAATACAAGGGAGCAGAGATATGCAGATACCTAAATGATGGAAAGAAGTGGTAGGGAAAAGCACAAATGATCAAATAACTATGATGTATTTCTAATAAAGCTATTTGACAACTATGTAGGATCTCACATCACAGGGGAAGAAAAAAAACTAACAAGTACCAGCTGTAATGGATATGTTAGTCTCAAAATGAGCGAAAAAAATTACCACAATGCACCATGGTTTCTTTAAAATGGCTACAACACATTGTGGCACTGACAAAAACAGCCAGAATGCATTGTGGCTATCTCAAAAAGACCACAACATGAAATTTGCTTTGTGGCTCTCATGATATTTGACCACAATGTGTTGTGGTTACTAAGAAAAGCCATAACGTGTTACGAACGTTAGTTGATGCAACCATGACACGACGGGCAGGTTGTAACTACATATTCTGAATGTTTATTAATAATTAGGTGATGTTAGCAAAATAAAACACTATTTTTCATTACTGTTTCTTTATCTTTAAACAGTGCCTGATATAAGTTGACAGTAAAATTATTAAAATAAAGAAAATTGTGACACAATTACCAATAATTTTGTGGAGTTATTTACTTTTACATGAACTATTATCATAACATTTTGAGTACATATTAATTTCTTTGAGCAATATTTGCATTTTTTATTAATACAGTGTCTATTACAGTGACACATTATGAAGCCTTGCAGACTTCCAGATTGTAACATAAATTCTAAGCAAATTGTTAAAGGAGTTGAGAGACTTCCTGAATGTTAAAGTTATTCTCTGAAACTGTATATTGATAAAGTCCATCAAGAAGACCTTCCTTCTTCACTAACTAATAGAGACCTGATGGATTAATGCTCATAACAACAGCTAAAACATTGCACATCCCCAACAACTTCGGGTACCCTAACTAAAACATTAGAACCAATTTCAACTACAGGAAATTTTTAGTTGGAAAGTGAAATTATTTTATGTTCCTTTTTCTCTTGGGCGGAATTGACACTTACTCTCTCAACATTGATGCTGTTCTTTCTTAAACACAGCTTACAAGTAAAATTTTCACCAAACTCCTAATTCTCGTTGTTTTCTCCAAAGATAACAACATATTCACGACACTTTTGAAAACCCATAAGCTCCTGAAGTGTCATTTTCGCAAATAACACAACTTTCTATTAAATTTTATCTTTTCTGCTTTTTCTAAGATAATGTGTCAATGTAAAAGACGCAGTTTGATAAAAATGCAAAAGTTGCTTACAAAGCATAAAACATAACCCAAAATGTTCTCTCTTTTTGCTTATGGTTTTACGCCACGCTGACATGGAGTTTTCATTAGAGGTGGGAAAATACTGGGGGCAAGGAATAGGGATCAATTCGGACATGGCCTTTTTAAAGAACCATCCTGATATTCACCTGGATTGATTTGGAAAACCATGGAATACTCAAAACTTGATGGCCGGATGAGATTTGAATGTAAGGCCAAAGCTTTCCTTCTTACCCACCATGCTTGGTAAAATGTCAAGGGAATATTTTTTGTAAAAATAAATAACACTGGAACATTTAAAAAAATAGCCAAACTGGTCCACACAAAAAAGTACTTACAGTTTTCCCAAATTTTCCAATTTTCTGGGCCATTTTCAAATTTTGCTTTCTCTAAAAACCTTATTAAAAAAGAATTAGTCAAATTGGTCTAGCCATTCTCAAGTTGTGTGTTTACCAATGATCACTGGAGAATAATGTACATTCAATTTTTCTTGAATTTTCCAACTTTCCAGACAACTTTTCCAATTCTTCTTTCTCTAAAAACCTTTTTCGGACTATTGCTAACATTTTTTAAAAAAAATAGCCAAATTCGACCATGCAAAAAAATACTTTCAGTTTTCCCAAATTTTTCAGACAACTTTTACAATTTTTGTCTGTAAAAACTTGATTCGGACTACTACAAACCTGTTAAAAAAGAATTAGCCAAATCGGTCCAGCCATTCTCAAGTGGTGTGCTTACCAACAAACAGAGAAAAATGTACATTCAGTTTTTCTTAAATGTCCCAATTTTATGGCCAACTTTTCCAATTTTTCTTTCTCTAAAAACCTTATTCATGATAGCAAAAACATTTTAAAAAAAAAAATGAATTAGCCAATCGATCCAATCGTTCTCAAGTAATGTGCAACAAAACTGCCACTAAGCATTGAAAATAAGATAGGATAGGAAAAAATAATCTGTCACTTGCCACAGATGAAGGCAGGAGAGCAAGATGAACAAAAGAGAAAACAAAAAATAATAATAATAATAAACACACTACACAATATTTTGGTTTGCAATATTAATCATGACAGAGGTACGACATATGGCAGGAGAAGATGCATACACATCAGGCCCTACCACATGATTCATGTGGTAGGTTTCAAAGTGTACACATCTAACTCCTGCCATATGTCTCACCTCCAACATGATAAAGATTGCAACACGAAATATTGTGTAGTTCAATATTTTTAAAATACTTACACGAGATGTTGTATCAGTGAGTTTAATGATGGGCTCATTTTTACGCAAATCCCAGACTACACATCGCTGAGCAAACGCTGATGCTAATATATGTTGCACTGAAATACAGAAATCAAACACACATAATTAAAAAACATCAATCACATATTTTTTTTTTAATTTTGTTAAACTTTACATCCTAACTACCATGAATTTAATCTGATGGAAGAAAGTGAGTTCTGGCTTCTGTCCCTGAACTACATAAGCCTTGTTAAAAAGATTTCTCTGCATTAGTATATTTAAATAACATATAGTTGAGATGGAAAGGCAGACCAGCTCAACACTCATCAGAGCAACAATGGAAAACTGTAACATAGTATATAGCAAAATTCCAGATTTTCCAGCAAGATTATTACAAAGCTGCATGCCAGCTGGAAACAAATAAAAATTAAAAATGTTATGCATCAAGGACATTCCACATCACTGCTTAGAAAAGAAAAATAAAAGAAAAAAAAAAGAAAATGCTCTTGCAGGTTCAGACTTATGAATAACATTTGTGTGACAGAACACACATCAGATGAACTTAAATTTTGTTGAGATTTCAAACTGAGCAACGCATTTTGTGTAAGATTTACTTTATTATAGAGATATAATATTTTTTATTAAAAAAAATGTGCTACTGTTTATCTGCAAAACAGCCATAACCACAAGCTGGCACTCAATTTCAGGGGCAAGGGAGTGGGAAAATTTCTTTTGTAGGAAAGGGATTGAAAAATTTGAATAAACTACCAAGTGCTGAATATTTTATAAAAAAAAACACTGAAAGAATTAAAAATTCTAATTTTTATAGGAGAGAAGAGAAGGAAAGAGTGGAAATTACACTCAAAGAATCTAAGATAAAAATTAACAATGAAAGGGAAAATGAGTGTTTATGGGAATTGGCACCAGAGCAGGTGTTCCATCTCAAATTCAACAAGCTCACAAGAATGCATTGAGGGGGTTTCTTAAAAAATCTGCTCGTTTACTAAATCATAGAATTTGGTGATATCCCACATACTTCTTCGATTTTTCACCATTCAATGTTTACTGTTAAAATGTTTTTGAGAAATACAATTGGAATTAAAATTAATTCTTAATATTAAAATTATTATAACATATATATTATTACAAAATTCAAAAATGTGTTTGGTACTCAGAAGGAAATTGAGATATGCATTTCTTATACAAAATGCAAAAACCATCTCTTGTGCTTAAAATCAGCATGCAGATTAATTTTCTCAAGTCTGTGCCACTCAAATTTGTTTGCAAAAACATATCCTTCTTATGTTTTAGATCTCACAACTGCACCTGAAGATGGCAATGGAGATTTATGGTGCCAAAATGTTGTGCATCAGTAATATTACTCGGTTTGTTTCCTGAGAAACATTTATAAGTAAACAACGCCAAGAAAATTGCATTCTTTGATAACCTTTATGGCTGAAAAAATGTGGAACTGATTTTCAATAAGATGTTGCTAATGAAAGCAACATAAAAAAAACTTAAACTACTCATGGACTCTGCCGTAACAATGAATGCCAATTGTCATTCCAGCCTAGGCTAAATTTCAATTTAAATAAAACTTTCGCTAATGTTGTTGCTTGACCAACCACTTTCTGACTTGACTGGCCACTTTTGCTAATGGTTATTGTTCATGTTTGCTGTACGTGAGTTATTAGGTTGTTTAAGTTGGGCATCGGACCAGATATGTTACCTAATCGAGTATTCTGGCAATTCTTTTGTTTAGAGTTGCTCAACTGGAATCTGTATTAAGTCCTCTGGCCGGTACAGACACTGACCGAAGACTACATTAAGAATGGCCAACTTCAAATTTTTTTAAAAAAGTGATATTTTCAAAACAAACAGAAGTACTTAAAATTTTGCAGAGTGAACTTTAAGGGTCAAATACAAGCCAAGTTTGTATTCAGCAAGTTCGAATCTATGACCGTTGAAACAATTATAGGATAGCGCAATTATCCCTGTCCGTGTTTGATACCTATATCTATTAATACTTCCAAGTTCTTCAAGCTCAAGAGATTTTATTCACCCTAAGGGGCAAACACAGGTCAAGTTCATATTTGGACAGATCAGGTCAACCTGTCACAACTTTTTACCCTAAAAACTGGAACCATGACGATACACAAAAAACAGTCACGGGCTTACACTAGTTTTTTTCAATTAACTGAGTTATCCTTTATTCAATTCTCCATAGTGAAAATAAAATGAGGATTTAAAAAAGCCCCACCCCCCAAGGTTGTTAGTTATAAAACCATACTTTAATTTTATTTTTGTTTTAAAAATTGTTTCTTCTTACACTTTTATAGCTCAGTGTTAATCATCAGAGATTGCATACCTGGTTTCATTTGTTATCAATTGTGCAGAGAGAAATAGGAAGGTCATGAAGATCTGTCACCCCTCCTAAACAATTCATATTGAGTAAAACTAACAAGTGTCAATTTTGTAACATTTGAGCAATCTTCACAGGATCTTGGAATCTATTCAAAGCCTTGTGCACCATATTTAAAATGTCTATCCTCATTGGTGTTTCCTCCCATCCTTCTACTGCCCCACTCAGAGGAGAAGTTATTCAGGGTCAAAGTGGAATATAAAAGAAGTTGATGAATAATGTGCGTAGCAACAATTCAAAATTTTAACTCCACCTATTTCATGGTTCTTTCCACATCCTCAAAATCCAATTTGAAATCTTTGACGTTTTTTTCTGGCATATTGCAACAGTTTTATAATATAACAGTATTTACCCACCGCTTTGCACGTGCGGATCATGAAATGTGTAGAAATGTGGGTGGTCTGCCTCTTTCTCCACCAATCCGAAACTGGTACTAACCTCCAAAAAATGTCCTCCTCACATTTTACACTCTACTTCTTCAGAAAAATTGTCAAATGTTACATTAAAAATGCCGAAATATAAGATTGAGCAACTGCTTAATGTTGCCAGCACTGTAAAAATTGCACAAAAATTATCGGCACAGGGATCATATCAACCTAAACAGTCTTGTTTTGTCATATAGGTCCTGGTTAGGTTGAAATTCGGCCTAGACCAAGAAAAATAATGTTTTGAAAAATTGTTCTGTGGCATCCATCTAAAACATTGGGTATTTGTTTACAACGGAAGAATTGTCTCCGATCGCTTTTATCGATTCTAAGATGGCAGTTGTTTTTGTAGGGTCTACTACATCTCGGACAAATATTTTTTATTTGTTAATTTCGTGCGACTTTTTACAACGGAGAGAAGCACAAATGGTAGGATTTAACCAACATTTCAATAGATTTTCATTAATTTTGCATTGTCATCTAATAGCTGGGTGTCTCTCTCATATTTTGGTATTCTTAATTTAAATTGTGGTAACATCCGAAATAGGAGAGCAAAACGTGAAGAGAATATTATAACAAAGCAGTTAATCCAAATTTCAAATGGTTAGTACCAGTAGTATGCAGCTTCCCCCCCCCCCCCCAAAAATGTTTTACCCTTTTTATTTCAGTGTCAAATATTAATGCAGAGAAGCAAAATATATAGATTTCTAGTTGAAAATATAACGCCAATGCAACTGTTTCATTTATTTATTTTGCGTCGTACGCGTTTCACCTCTCATCAAGGCATCATCAGCGAAGAATCTGTGTTACAGTTTTTATATACTATTATTACATAATTATGGGCATGAGATATTTCATAGCTAAAAGTTACTTACTATTTACATTTGTTACTATGGTATGCAGCTGCGCATCTCCGTTTTCATATGCTTTGTATATGAAAACGGAGATGCGGTTTTCGTACTGATGTTCAAAAGTTTGTTTTTTGTTTTTTTTTTTTTTTTTTTTTTTTAGGACTTATATTTTAACACAGTATAATATATGAAATAGAAGAAACTAAAGCTACATGAAACATTATCACTAACATTCCAGTAAGTACTAAGATCACTTGCAAGATTTTTTAAGGCAGTTCTATCATTACCGTGGCGCCACAATCTGATGATGGAATCTTATAGAACTCAGCAAAACAAATCAAAAATAAAGATTTTTTTTTCTTTATATCTTGCTTGGTTTTTGAAATATAGCACGTCAAAAATCAGTTATAGGGATAGTTCCTTGTGCTTTTGGTGGAGTTTCTTCTGCTCCGGGCTGTATTTCAATCTAACAACAACCACTAGGAAAAGAATAAAACACCTATAGAGCATTTCCACCATGTAGATATAGTGATTTCGGTGAATTTTTCTCTGGTATATGCCGGATATCACCATTGTGCAATACCCGTTACAGTAAAGAGACAAACGCAGCTTGCTTTCAGATATATAGTTTTTATAATATACAAGTAGATTATGAAGCAGCTTGGGAACTATTCAAAAGCTTTGGATCCATAATTAGATATTCCTCCTCACAATTTTCAAAAGAAATCAATTCAAAATTTTCAATTTCTATTGTGTGAAAAATGCAATAGTTGAGGAATAGTGTGTTCAATCAAGCAAAATTTTAATTATTATTATTCTCGTATCACAAACATCAAATTACTCAGTTAAATACATTGTGCAAATCAACAACCTTAAACACACTTAGCCCAGTACTTCGCAACCTCAATTGCATTGTGTGTTGCTTGAAACAAGTCTTCATTGTTGCAGGATGACGGGCACATAGAGCACTCGAGCATATGATTCACAGTTTGGTCTTCACCACATTCGCACTTAATATTTGTAGCATCAGTATAACCCCATCTGACTAGGTTTTCCTTGGAACTGCCCACTCCTGTTCGCAATCGATTTAAGGACCGCCAGACGTTTCAGTCCTCTGCATGACTAGGTGGCAAGCGCTCTGCACCTGCCAATGGTCCCAAAAGACGTGAATTCTCTAAATCTTTCTCCAATTTTGTTTTTTGGCAGACTGTGCCAGCGTTGGAACTTGTAAGTAGTTTCTTACGCACCTTGGGATCTATTCAAAAGGTCTTTGCACTGTATTTATGGACGTTCCTCCCCATAGTCCTAAAAAAAAAAAAAGACTTTGAGGGATGAAATAGGTCCATTTTCTGATATATTCCTTCTTTGTATTTGAGAAACTGATTTTTTTTTTTTTTAACTGCTTAACGTCTCCTATAACAACTATGTCTTTAGAGACGGGAAAGGATGGGGGCAAGGAATGGGAAGGAATTCGGCCATGGCCTTTTTAAGGAAGCATCCCGGCATTCACCTGGAGTAATTTGGGGAAACCATGGAAAACCCAAATCTGGATGCCCTGACGGGGATTCGAACCGCCGTCCTCCCGAATGTGAGGCCAGAACGCTAGCCGTTACACCACCACGCTCGGTAAGGGAAACTGAAGAACTCAATAATGGTTAAAAATTTCTATGCAAGATCTAAAGCTAACCAATCATCAATGTTAAAATTGTGGAGCTTTCTAGATATTTCTAAAGTTTCTTTTAATCTTCAAAGTTGCAATTTAATCTCCTTAAAGATCAGTTTGATTTTATTTAATATGATGATCATGTCTGCAACATATTTTCAATGATTAATTTGTCAACATTTTTATTTTTATAGTGTCCAATGCCTCTTGTGGTTTTTCAAGTACAGAAGATCCAGTTTCTCCTGTCCACAAACCTTTCCACATAAAACTCCACTTTTTATCTTTTGCAGAATGAATCCAATGACAAATGTTGACAAGAAAGCAGAATTTAATGTCCCTAAGACCCAGATCCCGCTATTATCTTTGTAATTAACTCGGTCCTTTTTTTTTTTTTTTTTAGATTTTTGTATGGCCATACATCTCACTGACAGAGAGGACATGGGAGGGCAAGAAATGGGGAGGAATTTTGACATTATCTATTTTTGATGGAACGAACCCAGCATTCACCTGGAGTGGGGTGGGGGGGGGGGAGGAAACAATGGAATATCAAAATATGAATGGCCAGTTAGTGATTCCAACTTGCATCCTCCCAAATGTTAACCTTTACCTAAAATACTCAGTATTTGAGAGAGAGAGAGAGAGAGAGAGAGAGAGAGAGAGAGAGAGAGAGAGAGAGAAAGTGAATGGTTGAAAATATGCATAATTATTTTATGGATGTGAGGGGTTTTATGGGTGAAAATGGTGTAAATGAACTGAATAAATGTTGTAGATGCAATAAAAGGTATCACAGTGCCTGGTATTCAAATTAAATGACTGCAATTGGCACTATTGCAGTGTTTAAACTGAGATTTTGACTCTTGAAATTTGTCAATAAGATAATTAATTATTGTAATTATTTCAGAACATTTATTTATAACTAGTGTAAGCCCGTGACCGTTTTTTGTGTATCGTCATGGGTCTAGAATAGTTCCAATTTTTAGGGTCAAAGATTATAACAGGTTGACCTGATCTGACCAAATATGAACCTGACCTGTGTTTCACTCTTAGGGTGAATAAAATCTCTTGAGCTTGAAAATCTCAGAAGCATTAATACAGGTACGGATTAATCACAAACAGGGACGGTAGCAGTCGTATATTTGTTTCGGAGGTAATAGATTCGAACTTGCTTAAATACAAAATTGACTTCTATTTGACCCTTAAGGGGAGACAGTCGCGAACAGGCTTAAAAAAATTGATTTTTTATTTTTCGACTTGTTCAATGCTTCTATTATTTAGCTACAAAATGCCGTTTGTTTCACGCAAATTTGACTATTAGATTCGGAGTTATTAATTTTTTCGTGATGCGTGGTAATAGTGTGTCTGTATTGTAATGCATGTTAGTTTCTCGTATGTAAAACTTTTAGTACAGTTTTTTCTCAAAACTACATTTTTTGATCTTCTGGTACAATTTTCTCAAAAACTAAGACTGATAAAGACATCAGACTTTCAGCATCTCTTGTTAATAAAACGATGATTAATCTAATAAAAAATGGGACCTGTCATAACAACAAGAGCAAACTTATAAGCTCCAAGGTATTTATAAAGGTAATAATTTTTTTGTCTTTTAGAACAAAAACTCATTATTCATAAACTATATACAATACAGTAACAAATCTTTATGTGATTTGCAGATGATGTTTTATCTGTATACTCCGCACGTTTAAGGTCTGTATCTCCATTAGTTTCTTCAGAAAGTGTACCTGAAATTTGCTTGTTTTAACATTGATTTCTTATGGGAGGTCCTTCGCGGCTGTGTCCCCTTAAAGTTCACTCTGCAAAATTTAAAATATTCCTGCTTGCTTCGAAAGCTTCATGTTGTTTTTTTTATTGAGACTGGGAAAACATACATAACGTAATTATTGGTAATAGTATCTGTAAAGGCCAGAGAACTTAATTCACATTCAATATCTTTAAACAGTTGAGCAACTCTGAAGAAATGGATTACCAGAATACTTGATTCGGTAACATATTTTGCCTGATTTTCACTTAAAATAACCTAATAACTCATGTACAGTGAACATGAATCAAGACCATCGACGAAAGTGGTCAGTAAAATACCTGAAAACAAATAAACCGTAATGCATAAACTTTGGTCAAGCAACAACAATAGTAAAAGTTTTAATTAAATTGAAATTTAAGCTAATTCGAAATGACAAATGGCATTCATGGTTACATTAGAGACCATGAGTAAATTAATTTTTTAATTATTTTTTTAAGTTGCTTTCATTAGCAACATGTTATTGAAAAGCAGATCAATGTTTTTTTCAGCCGCAAAATTTATAATTATTTTTTTAACTATGAAACGCTACGAAAAGCATACTTAATGAGTGTATTATGGCAATTAATTTGGTAGCAGTTGCTTAGCTATTAAATTGTGAACATAACCACGAATTTCTACTAATCGTATCTTTGGTCGTTGTTTTGCGAGCAAAGGCTAACACGTGACACCGTTCTTCAGCCAATAGCTATTCGAGGTGAGTGAATGAGCTTACAAAATTATATAGTAGATTGTTTATATACGATTTTAACTAATTTTGGATAAGTTTTAATTGTTTTTCACGATTTCAATTGTTTATAAAATTGTTAGCACACCCCAAGAGACAGTCAGTGTTTTTACTGTTTTCCAGAAAATTCCATACTGTGTATATAAGCACCTGATAACTGAAATTGGGAAAGCTAGCTGAGAACAGTGTTAATATAACCCAATATTATTTGCTGTACCTCTAAAATCTTTGTAATAAAGTCTGATGTATATTCTGACATGTGTTTTGTTTTGAAATAAAAGTCAGATAAAAAGATTGACAGTTAATTTATTTATTTAAAGCCATCTGTCATTTGAAAAGATCAAGGTGCTACTTTAATAGAAGTATAAATCGTTTGACGAGTGGATAGATATGCATATATTCAAATATTTATAAGATTGCTAAAAGTACTATACTCCAATGAGTTTCACATGACGAGTTCCGTTACAGGATTCAATTGATTGCAGTAGCATACAATGAAGTTTTTCACAAGAAGATACTCTTAATTCCATGCAGTACCAGTACATAGTGTTCTGGCAATTAATTTCTTTGGAGTTGCTTTCATAAATAGAATTGTTATAAAATAAAACTCAATGTAATTTCTAGTCCCTTGTGCTGTAGCAAAAAATTTCAGTTGTTAACTTGGTCCAGGTTGCATTTCAGCCCAACCACAACCTCCGCCAATATTGCCGCTAGAAAACCAAAGCTTCAATCACACGCAAATTAATACATTCCCTGCATTGCATGTCAATGTCATCATGCATCATGATATAAGCTTGATACAAAGCCTTCACCGTTTCTTACATCTTTCTTATTATCTATGATGACGATGGGTGTTTTAATGGCTGATTCAGCTTATATAAGGCTGAAATAATGACCCCAGCGAAAATGAAGGATGCTAAAAATAAATCTTAACAACTTATGTTATGTCTCGTAATATTACATTTAATTTTGGTTTAGGCCGCATAGATCGTGATCAATTAGGAAGTTCTTTCATTTAAATCAAGGAATGATTTCAGGGGGAAAAAAGCAACTGACAATTAATATGCGAATTTAAACAAATTACACGCTTTTCTTTCGTGTTCTAGCAATTCATTTCCTAGCAATTGCTTAAATAAATAGAATTGTTATAAAATAAAGCTCAATGCAATTCCTAGTAACCTGCGCAGTAACAAAAGGTTTCCCCTGCAATTTCAACCTAACCACATACTATGCCAAACTTGTCACCAGAGAAACAATACTGCAATCACACACATATTAATACATGTACTATATTGCAAATTAGTGGTAATAATGCATCGAGATACACACTAAATCAAAAATCTTTACGGGTTCTTCAATTTTTTATATGTGTGATTCATATAGATACCTTTGAATGGCTGACACAGTTACCTTTAGGCCAAATATTTTAATGAATACTTTTACATAAAATTAATATTAAATAAATATAAGCAACTAATAATTATTATGTTGATTTAAATGGAATTAGTGTTCTAGCAATTAATTTAATCGCGGTGTAAGACCCAAAGCTGACATCGGGGTTATAGTATCGCCTTGGTGACTTAACTAAAAGTTCACATGGATGGAAAGTTCTGTAGAATTTTCACAAAATAATTTGAATTTGACCATGTAGCCTAATAGAAACTCAACTTAAATGCTTGAAGGTTGCCACTAGATCTGTTTCTAAACTACAAATCTAGAAAAGGTTCTCAGTGTACAAAATTACAACAGTTCACTTTCAGAAAATTTAAAGTTTATTTTCAAAATCACATTTACTAAAATTTGCATTAAACAGTTGAGTAGGCAAATTGAACACTCGTTTTCAAAATATTGCAGATTGTGGAGATAAATAACCAACTGAAAACCCCTTTTCAGAATTTCAAAGTTCTAACAGACATTAACCTCACGGGCTATCACACCAAAGTCCCAACACGGCCAACTCGGTAGCGCCAAATTTCAACAGACTTCTCCCGCTCCGACACAAGACTTGCGCAGGCTCACTCACATAATGCTCCCAGGATACAGACAAAGCATGATGGCGGCGAGATCTTTTTATGGGAATCACCAAAATCAGTGACGTAAGCAGCTGTATCACATCTTTTCGCTTCCACGAGATCAAAAGTGTGTGTAATTTATTAGACGATCCAGATTATTAAAAGTGTTTAAACTTTGACAGTGTCTAGGCTTATCTACTGGAAGTCCAACGGCAGTTTAGTGAAAAATTTAGAGTAATTAGTTTTAAAGTTTCATTTAATTCCGGGTCGTGATACAAAGCTCTGAAGAGAGGGGATTAACCCGAAAGTTTGAATTTTTACAGCGACAATCAACAACAATCTATCTTCAAAAACTTAATTGCTAGACAAATGCTAAAACTTTTAACTAAAGCCATTATATATTCAGAATCGTCTTAATTAGGGCTGTCTACTGATATAAATTTCAAATTAATAATCCTTTTAATTAAAAAGTTCATTATTTTCTCTTAATTAAAATCGCTAATTAAACTTTGCCAAATTATTTAACTTTACTGCCAAAATATCCGGAACAATGCTGCCTATAGCTGGTGATAAAAGTTCAGCTGTCGCTTTACTCGATTTAAAGATATTACAAATCTTAGAATTTTACTATTCTGATCGCGTGTATCAAAACATGAACAAACCAGAATATCTCTTAAAATAAACGATTCTCGATAGGATAAATACACTTTAAAATGATTTTTATGGCGAATTGTAACTGTAGGAACGATTACAGGGAAATTCCTTAAAGTTGAAAACTAAGCAAAACTAGAATTTGCCAAAATTCTAAGGTTCTTACAGCAGATACTTAGCTAAATAGAACTGTTATTAAATAATGTGCATAACCTAGATCATCATCTCTGGTCGTAAGTTGTGCAACAATGGCGAAAAGTGTGACATCACCATTTGACAGAAAATGATCAAATAAGTGTTTTATAAGAATAGATTTAATTGCGATGGAATACCCACTCCAGAGGCAATTCACTTGGTCACCTAATTACCCATTTTTTTTTTTATTATTATCTTCCATAATTTGAGTGTTAAATTCCTCGCCCATCTACTTCTGTGATTTATGAATTTTAATTTTAAATTCTTTCAGTGCTTTTAGTAAATTACTCATCACTCCATTTGATAATTTTTTTTCCAATCCCTGAGACCTTTAACCACAAAATAAAGTTTCCTGACTCCCTTATGCATGAAACGGAGTGCCAGATTGTGGTAATGGTCATCTTTTCCCTTCCGTGCACTATTCCTAATTCTTTGACCAATATCCCTCCAATCCCAATCACCAACATATGCCTTCTACACTCGGAGCACTCTCTTAACCATCCTACTGTCCTCCAATGACTCCCGATCCAGCTCCTTTGCCATGTCACAAACTGACTGGGTCCTGCAATAATTTCCACAAAAAAATATAGCTGCTCTTTTGTGCGCATCCTCCAACTCCTGTATATACCCAAAATGTGGACCCCAAACTATTCCACCAATTGGTCTGAGCAAAGTTTCGTTACCCAATTCCATTTTTTTAATTATTATTTTTTAATTATTATTATTATTTCACAAACAGAGGATAACAAAGATGAAGATTTCAATTATTAGCCAAACATATGAATATGGGAAGGTTTGTAAGCTATATATGCCACCGAGACCCGCTGTACTGAACAGAAGTTGTTACAACTAAAGTGCACCATGGACACAGAACATTTAACTGATTTGAAACATTTTATTTGTGTGAACCTGTCATCTAAAAAGGTAACAACAAACATCTCGCAGCACCAAGATTAATGAAGATACAGGGTTTAATTTAACTGACATTGGAAACCAGCACTACCAATCCTTCAGAATCAACACAGTGAGTTTAGAGTTGATGAGACACAACCTTCCAATGGTGTTCAAAGGTCAGCTGACAGTGGACAGTGCATGGACCTGATCAACACAGTACATATGTATCACCCAGCTGAAGATGTGGCGAGTTTCCATATAAGCCTACAACAGCTCCAAAATCCATACATTTATTTATTTACTTCAGGCTTTACACCACGCCGATGCTGAGGTCATTAGAGGTGGGAAAAGGTGGAGGAAAAGGAAGGGTAAGAAATTTGGCTATGGGTTTTTGAAAAAACTATTCCAGAATTTGCCTAGAGTGATTTCAGGAAAACAGAAACCAATATCTAAATAGCAGGATGGGGATTCAAACCTGCATCCACTTGAATGCCAGGATAAAGCATTTTTGCTCACCTAGTGATCTTGGTGGGCAGAAATTGGGGTAGTGGAGAGGGACCAGTTGATTGGTGCAGACATTAGAAAGCATATCCTTTATGTGAACCACAAGAGTGAATCTGGATTTCGAGGAGATAATATAGTCTCATTCTTGTAATACTACCTGGCAGTAAACCAAAGAAGATTACATCACACTAACCTATCACAAAACCATTAAAACGTAAATGCTTCTGTCATAATAACAGTAATCTTATATAAATATAAAAATAGACGTGTTTTTTCATATATTTCACTTTTCAGCCAACACTACCTAGCACAGATCACTGATGTTTGTGGGTGGAAGTAGCCTGGAGTTTCCTGTAGTGCACAACGTTGGCCGAATGCCGATAGCTGTGGGGATGTGGGAGATATAATGATTAAAGTTGGTCAATGCAGGGCGTTTTCATATTTCGAAAAAAAATTCGTATCTCCGTATACTTCTCTTTCCTGCCACAACTAACATATCATAGACTTTTGGTGTTTGTGTGTGGTAGTAGAATCGTCTTTCCTGTAGTGCACTATGGTTGTTAGATGTCGGTAGCTATGGGGATGTGGGAGATATAGGGGTTGAAAGTGGTCGACCTGTGGCAATTTCATACTTCTGCCAAAGACAAAAGTGTCATGGTGTATCACTTTTCAGCGAAAACTATAGATCACAGAAAACTGGCGTTTGTGTGTAGTAGTAGCACAGAGTCACCTTTCGATCACAACAGCGGCCGAATTTCAGAAACTGTGGTACTGTGGTAGATATGGTGGTTGTTAGTGGCCGACCAAGTATATTTTCGTATTTCGACTGTCTCCGCATATGACACTATTCTGCCACAACTACATAGCATAGAGCATTGGTGTTTGTGTTTGGTAGTAGAATCGTATCTCATGTAGTGCACTATGGTTGTTAGATGTCGGTAGCTATGGGGGTGTGGAAGAAATGGGGGTTGAAAGTGGTCGACCTTTGGCAGTTTCATACTTCTGCCAAAGACAAAAGTGTCATGGTGTATCACGTTTCAGCGAAAACTACAGATCACAGATAACTGGCGTTTGTGTGTAGTAGTAGCACAGAGTCACCTTTCGATCACAACAGCGGCAGAATTTCAGAAACAGTGGTACTGTGGTAGATATGGTGGTTGTAAGTGGCCGACCAAGGATATTTTCGTATTTCGACTGCCTCCGCATTTGTCACTTTTCTGCCACAACTACATAGCATAGAGCATTGGTGTATGTGTGTGGTAGTAGAATCAATCTCATGTAGTGCACTATGGTTGTTAGATGTCGGTAACTATGGGGGTGTGGGAGAAATGGGGGTTGAAAGTGGTCGACCTGTGGCAGTTTCATACTGCTGCCAAAGATAAAAGTGTCATGGTGTATCACTTTTCAGCGAAAACTATAGATCACAGATAACTGGCATTTGTGTGTAGTAGTAGCACAGAGTCACCTTTCGATCACAACAGCGGCCGAATTTCAGAAACTGTGGTACTGTGGTAGATATGGTGGTTGTAAGTGGCCGACCAAGGATATTTTCGTTTTTCGACTGTCTCCGCATATGTCACTTTTCTGCCACAACTACTCAGCATAGAGCATTGGTGTATGTGTTTGGTAGTAGAATCGTATCTCATGTAGTGCACTATGGTTGTTAGATGTCGGTAGCAATGGGGGTGTAGGAGAAATGGGGGTTGAAAGTGGTCGACCTGTGGCAATTTCATACTTCTGCCAAAGACAAAAGTGTCATGGTGTATCACTTTTCAGCGAAAACTACAGATCACAGATAACTGGCGTTTGTGTGTAGTAGTAGCACAGAGTCACCTTTCGATCACAACAGCGGCAGAATTTCAGAAACTGTGGTACTGTGGTAAATATGGTGGTTGTAAGTGGCCGACCAAGGATATTTTCGTATTTCGACTGCCTCCGCATTTGTCACTTTTCTGCCACAACTACATAGCATAGAGCATTGGTGTTTGTGTGTGGTAGTAGAATCTTATCTCATGTAGTGCACTATGGTTGTTAGATGTCGGTAACTATGGGTGTGTGGGAGAAATGGGGGTTGAAAGTGGTCGACCTGTGGCAGTTTCATACTGCTGCCAAGGATAAAAGTGTCATGGTGTATCACTTTTCAGCGAAAACTATAGATCACAGATAACTGGCATTTGTGTGTAGTAGTAGCACAGAGTCACCTTTCGATCACAACAGCGGCAGAATTTCAGAAACTGTGGGTACTGTGGTAGATATGGTGGTAGTAAGTGGCCGACCAAGGATATTTTCGTATTTCGACTGTTTCCGCATTTGTCACTTTTCTGCCACAACTACATAGCATAGAGCATTGGTGTTTGTGTTTGGTAGTAGAATCGTATCTCATGTAGTGCACTATGGTTGTTAGATGTCGGTAGCTATGGGGGTGTGGAAGAAATGGGGGTTGAAAGTGGTCGACCTTTGGCAGTTTCATACTTCTGCCAAAGACAAAAGTGTCATGGTATATCACTTTTCAGCGAAAACTACAGATCACAGATAACTGGCGTTTGTGTGTAGTAGTAGCACAGAGTCACCTTTCGATCACAACAGCGGCAGAATTTCAGAAACAGTGGAACTGTGGTAGATATGGTGGTTGTAAGTGGCCGACCAAGGATATTTTCGTATTTCGACTGTCTCCGCATTTGTCACTTTTCTGCCACAACTACATAGCATAGAGCATTGGTGTTTGTGTTTGGTAGTAGAATCGTATCTCATGTTGTGCACTATGGTTGTTAGATGTCGGTAGCTATGGGGGTGTGGGAGAAATGGGGGTTGAAAGTGGTCGACCTGTGGCAATTTCATACTTCTGCCAAAGACAAAAGTGTCATGGTGTATCACTTTTACGTGAAAACTATCAATCGCAGATCACTGGCGTTTGTGTGTGGTAGTAACACAGAGTCTCCCATCGATCACAACGTTGGCCGAAATTCGGTAACTGTGGGAGTGTGTGAGATATGGTGTTTGAAATTGGTCGATCATGAATATTTTCGTGTTTCATCCAAAGACTTGTGTGTATCAGTAAATTTTACCTTGCTGCCGGAACTACATAGCGCAGAAGACTGGTACTTGTGTGTGGTAATATTATCGAGTCTCCCATCGTGCACTAGGGTGGTTAGATGTCTATAGCTGTCAATATGAATCCTTTACAATCACGAACGAAGTCGTGGGTACCAGCTAGTAAATCATAAACATCTAGTTTAGCACATGTCATTTTTTTCAAAAAGTAAATACCAAATACTAAAAACAAAATCCATGATGAAATACTAAAATAATTAAATCCAAGATGATATACACATACCTGTAAAATACAGATTTTTTAAAAAGATGTTTCTGAAATATGAAATGTTATGAAAGGCCCAGAAAGTGACTTCATTTTAATTAATATCAATTACATTAAATTACAGCTAGAAGTTAAATCATGGTACATAAAAAATATTTATAGCAAGGATGCAATCATGACAAAAGACACCATATAGTCCCCATCAGTTGTATAAGTAGCCTGGCCAAAATTCTTCCACGTCCAAAGGTCAACTGGCCATTTCAAGTATGAAAACTATGTATCCTTGTGCCGATTTTGTCATAATTTTTTTCAGTTCTGGCTCCCGCTACTCATAATGTTCTGAAACTTTAACAGTAGCTAGGATTTTAAGTAGATATAAATTTTGGTCCTTAAGAAAATTTTGTATCTTCCATATTTTAGCTGTAAAAAATGGTTTTCTGATTTACTCGAAACTGCTTCTAATTTCTACAATTATATAGTTATGAGGCTTTATTGTAACTTCTAATTTAATGCTCTTTCATTTGATACTAAGCAAGCCATGTTTACTATTTTCTAACAGTCTGATGTAAGGTATGGCACAATTGCAAAATTCGACCCCACTAATAACTTTCTGCTGTCTTTAAAACCTGCTTTAAATGATTCTATGTGTTCTCAAATGCCTGTTGAACGATTTTGAAGTCACTATCTGTTTTCACCGATTTACTATGAATTTCAAAAGTAAATGCTACTTCTGCCTGCTGCAACAGAAGTCCAGCCATATTTCCCAAAGTTGTAAAAATGTTTCATCCTAATCAAAATACTACATATCTCTTAACGAGGCTTACTGGAAACTGTTTCTAAAAATTATAGTATATTCTGAATATGTTTCCCCTCATTGAATTTACGTGTATTACTAAAATGATTAATTTTATCTTATTCAATGTGTCTAAAGCTACTATATAGTGTTTGAAAAACAACATTTAAACTTCACTGAGCTTTTCCAAGTTTTAGTATGTTAAGTAAGCAAAAATAACGTTTCTTTCTTGCTATAAGTTGACTTCCTATCTTTTCCAAAATGCGACTTCTCGAATTTAAAGTGTGTAATTGCATGTCAAGTTTCCATTCCAGCTTTTAGCTGTTAATGTATTCAAACTTTTTTGTCTGATTTCCTCGCTACAAGGCTTATAATATATTGACTATTTATTATCCTAAACATCTCTCAAAGTGAAGAAAATATTAACTTTAGTGAAATTATACTGAAACCAAATATTACATATGCTGATCTTCTGTGATCCTTCTATAGCTGTTTAATTAGATTTATAACTTGAATTTATTGTTTAAACTTGACTTATTGCCTGAACTGACTGTATTGCTTGATTTATTGTCTGAATCAACTACATAAATGACTCTAAAGCTGAGGTATCGTGTTGTTCAACTATATTATTCTGTAAACAAATTTCATTATGCAGTTTACGAAATTCTAGGTTAGCTTAATCCCATACCCAATCAAATTAGGTCAGGAGGTGAATCTGCTAGTAAAGTGAAATCTGACAAGCATTTTGCAATGTTTATAAGCATTTGTCACTTGTTCTTCCATTTCATTGCTGAGATCCATTTTTCATCTCTGATAAGCCATTTACAAGCAACCGTTCTTGGAAAAAATAGAGTGTAGAAGAAAGAAGAAAATAAACTATCTTCCCAATGCTACATATTCTGTTTAAATACTTCTTGATGATACACAAGTAAATAAACAACGAAGATGAAATAAATAAAATAATAGTAACTATTTGAATTGAAAACACACTGAAAAACAATGAACTTATTAACAAAAAGTGAAAAAATAAGTAAGAATTAGAGACTTTCCTGATGTATGATTGCAATGAAGTCTTCAAGGGTGTGAGGCTGATTTGTGTTGTGAAAAGACAATCCGTCGGTAGACCCGTGAATTCATTACAAAAATCAGGAAAAAATGACACTGAATTGTAGGCAATATGATTTGTTTTAAATATTATTTCATGCCATAAAAGTATAAAATGAAGTTTAAATAAAATTAAAAAGGTCATGTTTGACAATTTCTGAAGATAAAAATAAATAAAAGTAATTGATACCAAGGGGAATTGAATCCGGGTTAGAAAATTATGAAGCTAACACCTCATTGTATAGACCACACTGCCATTTGAAGACAGAGGGCAATAATTTAGTATATAGATGGCATTTAAAATGTTTTGTTTCTTTGCAAATCTCAAAAATTAGGGTTCATTTGAAGAAGCGATTATACCATAGACATATGTGGTATGTACCCTTCAACATATATGCAGGAGATCGAAATCTGTTCTTAACATGTCTGATGATTCCCAAATAAGTGCCATTTATACTAGAACTTTCCAGGTGTTAAATGTGCTAAAAAGATCATAAAACAATACCAGTTATACCTTGGCGATTCCATGCAATCCACATAACATCCTCCGCAGGTTGAGCTTTTGCTCCAGGGCTCATGGGAGTGTTCATATTATTGAGATCCCAAATGTATATTTCAGATTCTGCTGCACCTGTTGCCAAAAGATTAACCTAAACAAAAAAAAATCAATAGACAGCTTATATTCAACTTCAGTAGAAAAGCAGTTTTTTATTGTCAGTCATCAAAATTATTTACGTTTCCTTGCAATCATTTAAAAGGTCATTGAAGGATAATGGAGAGTTTAAATATCAAACTAAAAAAAGCATCAAAATAAAGAAAATTTCAATTTTAAGGCCTTGTTGATCAAATAGAACAGGAAAGTAATGGGAAACTACAAAAAATAATCATGATCTAACAAGTGTCATAACAATACATCAGAGAAAGTAACCTCTGTTATATAAACTGAGAAGCTCAAAATGGGGAATTAAAAGGCACTAAGTTAGAAAGGGAGATGATAAAAGAGAAGAGAAATAAAAACTATACCAACCCGCAGTTTTATTACTAAACCAGAATTTGCCTGCAGCTTCAGCCACGTGGACTCAAACATGTGGACGAATGTTTGTTGGGTAATTGTTTGGATTTTCAAGTGGCAATATTAGCAAAAGCTATTGATGTTGAAATGAACCTTGGGCCAAAAAGAGAAATAAAATTCTGCATTACAGAATAGACATGATTAGTTTTTAATAATTTAAGTTGGCTTCACGAGATCCATGTTACTTAAGCTTTGCTCACATTATTAAAGAAGGCATCTTCCTTCATTCTGAAAAGATCGACCCACATTTTCCTTGTATTTTAATGTACTATAATTCAGAAAACTAATGAAAAAATAACTACACTTATGCAGTCCACAATAATATTAAATGAATACAAAGAGTGCGGTTTTTATCTCCAATGTGGTGTGATCTCTGGTGTGTATTTGTTTAGATTAAGAAATTAGTGCGGTTTTTTTTTTTTTTTTTTTTTTTTTTTTGTGCTATCTGTTGAAGTTAATACTTCCTGCTCTGTCCACAATTGAAGAGCAGCAAGACAGACCAAAGTTTTTAAATTAGATTCAAAGCTTGCAAACTGTGAAATCCCTCCAAAATTGGTTTGATAGTTTTTTTTTACATGATACCATAAAAATCACAATGAAGCAACCACTAAAAATTTATAGATGTAGGGTGTAATATAAGTGTATATCTTTCCAAAACCTGCTGAGGTGGTCTATCCCACAACTTTTAGTGTACAGTAAATAAGTTTCATCTACATTTCATTAATAACAAAACAACTTTCTGCTTGGAAATAAAATGATATCATAAAGAAATATGAAATTTAGAAAGTCAAAGCTGGAAAGTTGCTCCTTTTCATTGCATTCATTTTCACTGGTAGGGCTTAAAATTAAGATCGTTTTGAGGTACAGATTATATAGCCTAAAATGTTTATTTAAAGAGATCTAGCAACTTTAAGGGTAACTGCACTATGTGAGTCAACAAGAAGGAAAATTATGTTAATGATTATTACTCAGTTTTAAAGATAACTTGACTTTAACGCTGACAGTATTTTTTCAGCATAGAGACAAACATTATAAATAAAAGTAGACGTCTTAGACAAAATAGAAATATTTTTTGTCACATAATATGCAATTAAAAAAAAAAAAAAGTGAAAGGACAAAGATAAAAGTGAGTTCAGATGAAAGACAAAAATTCGTAGAACAAGAATATAATATTGGTTTGTAGAGAAATGGAAAATTTAGTAGTAAAAGTGGAATTGCAGTTTTTAATAATTTAAGTTGGCTTCACAAGAGCCATGTTAATTAAGTCCTACCTAGTTTTGCAGCTTTGTTCACATTATTAACCAAGTAAGGAAAAAAACCTAGATTATACAAAAGAAGCTTGCACAGAGCTAGGCACTTTCCTTCACTCTATAAAGATTGATCCACATTTTCCTCGTAGTTTAACGTACTATAATTCAGTAATAATTGTAGGTTTTTTTTTTTGTTTTTTTTTAGGGCCACATTATTAGTCCAACAACTCACTAAAGACAGGTGCACAATCGTGATGATAAAGAATGATTTTAGAAGAGAAAGATAAATATTAGAATTTAAAAAAAAAGTGCTTATATCATTTCAAACCAAAATTTAGTTAACGAGAAATTAATTCATGAAGATTTTGACATTACGTTATTCAGGTGGGAAATGAAGGATTTTGAGGCAGATGATATGCCAGATGATAGGGAAAACCTTAAGAAATGCAATGATTCAAAGGTCTCAGTGAGAGAATAAATATTTCAAAAGTTATTAGCTGCTATCAGAAATACAACTTCTCAAATTAATAACAAGAAAACTATGTGATTTAAGTTGTAATAGAATCAAACATTCAGAAAAATAAGGACTACAACATACCTAAATTTCAGTCAGATCTGAGAAAGTTAGTGGATCAAGAAAGAAGTGCCCAAAGTTTTTCCTTTATAAACTCTCCCTTTTTTTCCTTATTCACTAAGCATTCTATCACCACGCACAGACTGTACTGGACATTTGTGTGTTGTTTCAGTGTTTTGTTGAAAATGTAGGCAGTCATAATTTAACAGTCAATCAGTACATGTTGTTTCAGGAGTGATATTTCAAAATGTAGACCTTAAAAGTTTAATTCTCTCGCCTCGGACGTTAATTTGTTCTAGTAAAAGGAGGTCATTTTGAAATCAGTGAAAGAAACTTTATTTTTCAATATGTTTTCAACATCTACAATAGGAGTGCATAAACTGTTCAACAAAGCTCACTCCAACTGGGGTTGCATTTTAAGTATGATTGCACCATTGAATATTTTTCTACAGTGTTGTAAACCTTGGAATAACCTGCAATTTTCATATGTGATTTCAAATGCCCGATTCAGCTTTAAATGATCTTTCAAAAATGTGATCTGATACCAGTGTTAGATTCATCAACCTTTCAAGAATAAATCAAATTAGTGACAACAGTGACTTTTGCGTTTCATTATGTTTACCCATTATCTGTTGCAGGATTATTCAAATAGATGGGTGACATTATCCATGAATCCTAGCAGCTTCAGGAAAGGTATCAGAAGAGGCATCAAGAACAATAACAATCACGGTTAAGTTAGTGTCAGAAATTTGTATAACCCCAATGTACATTACATCACCACAAGTGAAGCAACATCTTTTTTCCTTCACATTATTAGAATCTTAGTCTCATAGATGCAAACAGGTATCCCAGAACATACTACTGGTGACAAAGCTGGGCAGAAAACCATTAATACATTAATCCTTAGTTAAAAAATATAACTAAATTGAAAAAAATGTAGCTTTTAAGTTAACCTGAAAATCAATAATGGTCTTCTTAACTTTACTCCGTTCAGTTACATTGGTTGTTAAAATCATTTCGCCATTTGAATTGTGAGCCATGCCATGTCACACTTGTATGTTCCACAAGTTGAATGGCGAACAAATTACGTAATGTGAAATGCAATGTGCAAGTGTGATGCATATATAACTGATATGCTAAGTTGGTGTGAGCAGGAACATTATAGGTGTTGAGTGTTTGTATTTTATGTCAGCAAACTGGTGCTTAGTACTCGTTTCAAATTTGACTGTTGATTGATTTTGATATTTTTATAACTTAGCGTTTTTACTAGAAAATTGTGTTACTTTTTAGTTTGTGTTGATTTGGTTTTCGTTAGTGAAATAAATTAAATTGATATAGATTACATTAAGGAAACTGAAGATCTACAATCTGTTACTAAAAGCAGCAATGCTAGCAATAGCAATGAGAAGATTAAATATATGGCTTTCGGATGGTTAGCTTTCACTTGTTTTAAATTTCTAAAAGTGTAATGTTTCAATGTTTATTGAAGTTAACTTTTGAATTGATAAAAGTGAAACAAAATAATCTTTGTGTAGCATAATTCAAAAAGTTATAATTTTATTTGGATTGGTTATAGAAGAAAATAAAGGGAGATAGAAATATGAAAATATATAAAACGAATAGATGAAATGTACATATATAAGTAACTGACTGTTAAATGAAATGATAGATAGCAAGTGACAGGTTTAATGTAGGTTTAGGCCAGGGGTGTATCTGGTGTTAAGGATATGTTGGTAGGCTAGTTCCCATCTGTGAAGTTCTGAAGGAGTGGTGGTATTTGGAAAAAAAAACTCTAATAGCTCTAACTGTGAAACAGGTGTTCAGGTTGTTCAAATTATGTGAGTTTGCATGAATTGCCACTGGATGGTCTGGGTTGGAGGTAAAAACTGTTTGCCTGTGGCCATTTATCCTGTAGGATAGTTGTTGAGTGGTGAGATCAATGTAAGAGGCAGTGGAGGCAGATGGTAAATAAGGTGAGTGGTAGCACACGTAGCATGTCCAATAATAGGGAAAGATTTGCTTTTGACAGGATTAGCGTTAGTAGTGATGGCAGGGTGCATGCTGTAAGTTTTGCAGCGGGGTCTGTTACAAGGGAAAGATCCCTGTGGAGGTCTAGGAGAGTCGGCAGGTAATTACTTGTGAACCAAGATGTTATACAGATTGGGTGGTCTGCTGAAACAAGTGAGGGAACAGTGGGTAGGATTTTGGGAAGGAGGAGACACATTTCAGGGAAGGACCGTAGGAAATCATGCCCATGGCGGAGTATCTGGTTGACAGATTCCAAGCCAGGAAAGAACTGGGTGACAAGTGTTGGTCCATGGTCAGTTTTAGAAGGTGCAGAACAAGGGTTGTGGGTGATTGCACAGGAAATTTGTTTTTCCACGAGTTCATGGGGGTATCGATGGGAAACAAATGCTTGGGATAGTTTTTGGGAGTAACTGGAGATTGATTCATGATCGGAACAGATGCGTTTGCCACGGATCGCAAGGCTGTATGGGAGGGAATGTTTGATGTGGAAGGGGTCACAACTGTCAAAATGTACGTATTGTTGTAAATTGGTTGGTTTGATGTGTACTGAGGTATGGAAGGCCCCCTGTTGTAGAGTGATATCTACGTCAAGGAAGGTGATACAGTTGTGGGAATATGACTATGTGAAATTGATGGAATGATTGTCATTGAATGAGTTGAGGAAGTCTAGGAGGTGGTCCTCCCTGTGGGTCCAGATCATAAATATATCATCTACGTATCTGAACCTCACGAGGGGACTGAGGGGGCAGTTCTTCAGAAAAATATTTTCCAGACGGCCCAGGAAGAGGTTGGCATACGATGGGGCCATGCACGTACCCATTGCAGTGCCGCATATCTGGTGATAAATCTTGGAGTTGAAGGAGAAATAGGAAGGTTCTCCACAAAAGGTTGGAGGTGTTGATCCACCAAGGCTGAAATCCGTTCAGTGGGGGAACCATAGGCTACAACCTTCCTTCTTACATCAAAGACCGCCACATTTTTTGGAGCGTCTGTCGAAAGTCCCCAGTCCTCTACCACCAGACTCACTCCTTGTTTCCATTAACGTAACCTCCTTGTACACCAATATTCCCCACATAGAAGGCCTCAGTTCCCTTCAACACTACCTGGATATGTGCCCTCCAAACAGTCTTGCCAGAACATCCTTTCTCATGTTCCTAGCCAACTTTATCCTCTCCAAAAACTATTTCTCCTTCAATTCCCAGATTTATCACCAGATACGCAGCACTGCCATGGATACCCGTGAGAGGCAAGACATATGGCATATATCTAGCCTCTCACATGATTAAGCCTCATGCCGAAATATTGTGCAATTTGTTTGTTTTTGTGTTTTTTACGTGTTGTTCTCACCCTTCTGCCTTCATCTGCAGTAAGTGACGGGTACTTTTTCCCTATCTCATCTAATTCTTACTGTGCAACGGCAGTTTCTTTGTTTCCATTATCCATAATCTTTTGTTATGGAATAATCAAAACTATATCCATTAGTTTACTGTTATAGTTAGATAGTAAACTATTTAATATTTTGATATATATATATATATATATATATATATATATATATATATATATATATATATTTGTTAATTTTTTTGGACTTACCAACTTATAAACAAGCACTCTTTTCCAGCAAATTGAAATGCAGATGTATAAGGACAGAAGATTATTCAATGAACTTTACCTCATTTTGCAATGACAAACATAAAGCAGCCTTACCAGCCGATGTAGTATAACTATTAAGAATAATAAAATAATTGTTTAAAAAAACATAAAAACCGACTTCAAAAAAAAGCACTAAAAATTTTAAAATAACTTTATACCTTGCTTAGGAAAAAGTAAATATAAATAGACAATATTTTACATTACTTTCATTTCGGTACCAGCTGTCACATCGCGAAGATCGAATTACTGAACTTCTTTTGGCGTTAGAGGCAAAACGGGGAGTACGAACAAAAATTCCCAATATTTTACAGCATGTCGTGAGTCAGATAGTGTTATTGCGGGAGACAGCTTAGGGAAACAAATTAACAGTATTTTAATCTGTGGCTTGGCCTTATTGGTCATCGAGGCATATCTCTGGTGCTACAGTGTCAGTTGGTAGGTTGCATCATGAAGTAAACGATTTACAGAGTATAATATCGGCGTATCATCTGTATGTTTCAGTTTGTTGAAACATGTTTCTAGCATTAATTGTAGGTAAGCAGTAACATGATTTTTTTATATATTATTGTTATTCCTTATTGTTTTTATCTTTTTGTTTTACTTGCTTTCGCTGGCACCGACTCCAAAAATAAATAATTAATGTCAAAATTTCAATGAAAGTAATGTTAAATGTTGTCTATTTAGATTTACTTTTTCCTAAGCAAGGTATAAAGTTATTTTAAAATTTTTAGTGCTTTTTTTTGAAGTCGGTTTTTATGTTTTTTTAACAATTATTTTATTTTTAAATTTTTAGTGGTATTATACTTCGTTTAGTATTTTAAATATGCCGCAGCAGTTCCAATTTGGCGAACTTCCTGGTAGCTCAGAGATTAAAGCGCTTGCTTTCAAAGAAGAATTCTGTCTTTATATACCACAACCACTTCCAGAACGAGGTGAATTGGGCGTTGTGTTAAGGATTGTCAGGCTATGTTTCGATCTTATCATAACATCTGTTAAAGCTGCTGCTCGATTACTGAAACATGTAACATCTGGGCATTAATACATACCGGCATCACACAAAAAATATAGATTTTTAATTGGTGAAAGCTTGGGATCAAAGTTGAAATCTGAAGCACATGTTGAGACATTACGACACATTTATTTTATAAATATTATGCCATGACTTAAAAATAGCTTAACTGATTTTGACGGGATTTAAAACTGTGGATATTTTGTAAAGAACATTGGAAATTAAAAGGGGTGAGGGTAAAGGGGAAGAGGGATTGAGCTTTTGTATATCAAATGTAGACTGCCTTTTCTGATCGATTTAAAGTATACATGTGTAAATTTCTATTGATATCAGATAAAACTGTAGGTATGTATAAAAAAAAACAATTAAGGGGTGTGGTGACGAAGAGTAGTTTGGTTTTTGTAAAGCTAGTGTGGGCAGTATTTTGCTCTTTGTTTTAAAATATAAACGTGCAAATTTCCATCGAAACCAGATAAAAACTGTAGCTTTGTGTAAAGAACATTTGCCAAAATTAAATGGGGTAAGGGAGTAAATGGAGGGTTTTGTAAACAGAATATAGACACTATTTTACGGGTTTTTTTTTTTTTTTTTTTTTTTTTTTTTTTTAAAATACATGTGCAGTGGTCCATGGAAATCTGATAAAATTGTGGGTACCTATAAAGAACATTGGACATTAGGAGGGGTGGGGGTAGAATGGAAGAGGGGTTGGGCTTCAGCAACCTAATTTAAACAAAATTGTTCTCTATGTTTTAAAGTATTCGTGTGCAAATTTCCTTCAGAATTTGATAGAAACTGTAGATTAAATGATGGAAAGGAAGGATCGGTGTTTGGACTCTCGAAACCAAATGTAGACAGTATATTTCTGTTTGTTTTGCAGTATACATGTGCATACTTCGTTCAAAATCAGAAAGAAACGGTAGCTTTGTATAAAGAACATTGACAGTAATTAATGGGGTAAAAAGGGGGATAGGGTTTGCATTTTTGTGAAAGTTATGTGGACAGTATTTTTCTATTTGTTTTAAAGTATACGCATGCGAAGTTCCACCGAATCGAATCAAAAAGTGGGTTTTGTACAAATATTAAGGGAAGGGGAGTTAGGGTAGTTTTTTTTATTTTTTGGTCAGAGATCTTATCCATAAAAACATTACATATATATGTGCCAACTTTAATAAAGATCGGTCAAATGGTGTCGACTGTAGCTTTCTAAAAAGAAATTGACAAAAATCAAGGGGGTGGAAAAAGGGAGAGGGGTTCATTTTTTGCAAACCAAGAGTTTGCATCATTTTTCTCTTTGTTTCATAGTAAAAATTTGCTAAGTTCTGTCTAAACCGGATAAAAACAGGTTGTGTATAAAAATTAAGCAGTATAATGGGGAGAGTGGGTGGTTTTTAGATCTTTTGGTCAGACACCTTCTTCGTTAAAAAAATACATATAAGCATCAACTTTCATAGTAATCGGTCAAACGATTGCGACTGTAGCTTTTTATAAATGGGGTTGGAGGAGAAAAGGGGTTGAGAATTGGTAAACCAAATATTGACAGGATTCTTCTCTTTGTTTTAAAATATACATGGGCAAAGTTCAATAAAAATTAGATAAGAAATATAGATTTCTATAAAATTAAGGGGTGTAAAGGGAGACATGGGGTGGTTTATTTATTTATTTTGGTCAGAAACCTTCTCCATGAAAAATTACATGTATATGCCAACTTTAATGGAGACCAGTTAAATGTGTCGACTGTAGCTTTGAATAAAGAACATTGGTAAAAATTTAGGGTGTGGATAGGGGGAGAGGGCTTCAGTTTTTTTGAAACCAAAAGTTTACAGTATTTTTCTCTTTATTTTTTACTATACATGTCCAAATTTTCATCGAAATCGGATAAAAAATGTGGGTTTCTATAAAAATTAAGGGGTGTAAAGGGGAGAGGGGTCTTTTTTTTATTTATTTTTTGGTCAGATTCTCCATGAAAAATTACAAGTATATGCCAACTTTGATGATAATCGGTCAAACGGTGTCGAGTGTAGCTTTTTATGAAGAACACTGACAATAATTAAAGGGGTGGAAGGAGGGGTGGGGTGAACTTTTGAAGACCAAATACTGACAGGATTTTTCTCTTTGTTTTAAAGTATACATGGGCAAAGTTCAGTAAAAATGTAGGTTTCTATAAAATTAAGGGGTGTAAATTGGAGAGGGGTGGTTTTTTATTTTGATTTTTTTGGTCAGAATCCTTCTCCATGAAAAACTACATGTGATTGCCAACTTTAATGGAGATCAGTTAAATGGTGTCGACTGTAGCTTTTGAATAAAGAAAATTGGCAAAAATTAAGGGGGTCGATAGGGGGAGGGGGTTCAATTTTTTTAACCCTGCAGTAGTCGCACTCTGAAAAGTCCCATTAGAAATGGCTTGAGTGGACTACATATGTAATCCACGCGACCAGTGCAGGGTTAAACCAAAAGTTGACAGTATTTTTCTCTTTATTTTTGGCTATATATGTCCAAAGTTTCATCGAGATTGAATAAAAAATATGGATTTGTATAAAAATTAGGGGGCGGAGGGGGTAGAAGTGGTGGTTTCTCAATGAAATTCATATGGGACCACTTTGGAGGTATACCCTACATGTAATTGCCAACTTTAATGGAGATCAGTTAAATGGTGTCGACTGTAGATTTGAATAGAGAAAATTGGCAAAAATTAAGGGGGTGGATAGGGGGAGAGGGGTTCAATATTTTTAAACCAAAAGTTGACAGTATTTTCCTCCTTATTTTTGGCTATATATGTCCAAAGTTTCATCGAGATCAAATACAAAATGTGGATTTGTATAAAAATTAGGGGGCGGAGGGGGGTAGAAGGGCTGGTTTCTCAATGAAATTCATATGGGACCACTTTGGAGTGATACCCTATCCACTAAAAAAATTTAATTTAAAATCGGTTCAAAATTGGTGAAAATATCGCTGGTCATACATAAAAAAATACAGACGAATTGAGAACCTCCTCTTTTTTTGAAGTCGGTTAAAAATTGAATATAACTTTTGTATTACCAGAGACAGTATGAATGGGGAAAAAAGGGAAAATAGTGTAACTGAAGTACAGATCACGTCCTCCTCAAATTCTACCAAATGTTCATAATCTTGTTAAACAGATAATAAGCTAGCACTTACATTTTTAGTATTTTGTGTTCATTCTTGCCTCCTTTCCTTTTCTAATCATTCCTTTAGCTAATGTTGTCAATGGTTCCTTTTCCTGTATCTCTGTTTTTGTTTTTGATAGGCAGCAACATTAATACTTGTCAGTTTGGGATTGATGAGAGACAACTTTCTTCTACAGATGTTGTCATATGCTTTCACAATATCCAAAAATGCAATCATCAGGTCTTCACCATACTTATAATGCCTTTCTTGTAATTGTCTTACTACAAACAATATGTTCAGAGATGACCTTCCTCGTCTGAAGTATTGCTCATCTTGCAGTACACTTTCCACCACTCTCCTTATCCTTTTCTCTATTATCATCTCAAACATTTTCACAGAATGGCTCAAGAAGCTGAATCTCCTATAATAGGGGACTGGACAGGTATTAAAAAAAAAAAAATCTGAAATTTAGTTGGAAATAATATTTATAAATTTACAAACATCATCCAATATTTTTTTTTCAAGAAGTAATAATGATTTATATTTTTAAATCAATAAATAAAATCTTATTTTTAGCCTATTCCTCACGTCAAACGAAACAACAATCAAAGTGCCTGACGTCATATATTAGGAAACAGCGATACCAGCAAGATTAAAACCAACAGTCAAATGACACAGTATAATGTGAACTTTTCCACTGTTAAGATCCACTTTTTTGTGATTTGGCTGGTTTGTGACTTCAGTCTATTTCTAATCAGTATTGTGTGAACGTTTCCTTGTGGTTTGGCTGGTTTGTGACTTCAGTCTCTTACTAATCAGTATCATGTGTGAGTGCGAGTTGAATTATGGTTTGTTATACTTTGGAACAAAGAATATTCCTGTATGGTATGTGAAGAAAAAGTCCTTTAAAAGGTGTAGCAGTAAATAACATCAAAAATATCCTGGCACTTTACTGCCAGCTAAAACAACAATTCTGTATTTAGTTTTTTTTTAAAGTAAGGGAAACATGAAATCAGCTGTGGCTTGTGGTGCCAGATCACCCCTATTTAAACCCTTGTTACTTCTGTCATTGGGGAAAGGTGTATGAAGGAAATCCTCACACGTTAGAAGAAATTGCAAACAAAATCTATCAAGTAATAAAGTCCATGGAGAGAGGTGAAATCCAGCGTGTGACTCGAAACATGTTTAAAAGATGTTAAATGTGCATTACGCAAGAGGGGCAACACTTTCAGCATTTTTTGTAAGGTAAGTTAATGGAGTAGTTAATATTTACATTCTTTCACATACTTATATATGTATATAATACATCATTATTTCTAAGTAGTTGACAGTTGATGAGCTAACTACGTGGGCAGTTGGCCGCTCGCTTGCCGGGAGTCATTTCTTCGTTGTAGTACTAGCAGCTGGGAGTGTTTCCTAGCAAACACCGTGTATTTCAACTATTTGCCTAAAAAATTGAATTTTGAAATAAAAGAAAACATAACCTCTACCGATTGCAAATGGATTAATCTTTGTAAGGAATGTCGTGTGATTTTTTTTATGTAAGACTTAAAGTTTTGGTTTCACATATTTTTAGATCAGTAAGACAATCCTATGGCGACGATACCATAGCATATGATCTGGGTATATTTACTATCAAGTGCAAGGTGTGAATGGAACACAAAATTTGTTTGAAATCTTTATGCATTTAAATTCCATCGTATTGATGTCTTGCTAGTTGCAACCACTTGATTCATATTTCTGTTTTTCGTAGTATATCAATAAATAATTTTTTTGGAGAAGATATAGAATTATTGGTAAATATACACCAATGATACGTCTTTCGTTCCATTACGATTATAACTTCACAAAACGCTTAAAATCATTTAATACTGTTGGAATAACAAACAGTAGGTCAAGTTGCTTTACCTACATATGACGTCATGCGTGACAAGATCACATGATATACTGATTGTGTTGGAATTTAAACAGTTTAACATTTACACATGGTTTTATGTACTTATAAAGCTTTTTTAAGTAAAATACTATTTTTTTTTTGGCTAAATATATCCCGAATGGTCAATTTAGAACACTTTCTGAAAATTTGTCCAGTCCCCTATTGTGACATCCCTTTTTATCCCCTTTCATGAAGATCACTGCAATAATACCACTCTGCCTGTCTTCTGAAGCCATTTTCTCTTTCGACACTAATCTCAGTGCTCTGTATAAACAGTGTATTCTTAACTGCCACTCTTATAATTTACAGGGATACTTCATCAACACCAAGTGCATTGCAAACTTTGATTTTTCTTCACTCAAGTCAATCTATCCACTATTGTGATCTTCCACAACAGATGTTAGTGTGCCCAAGTTTGCTGTCTGTCTCAAATTTAAAAGGTCTTCATAATATTCCTTCCACAATATCTTCAGTTTATCCTTGTTTTCACCCGATTTTTATTACAATCCATCATTCTTTCTTGTACTTTATTTAATTTTTAACAACTGTATAATGTATTTACTTTCCCTTCCCTACACTGCCCTTCTTCCTTTTATGTATATTTTTTATTTTTCCTGGCTTCTTCAGTTTTAACTGCTTTTAGAAAATTCTAACAATTTCTTTCCCTCTTTATTTAAACTTCCCCACCTTCTGGTCCCATTACTTCTTCAAATCTTTTTCTGTTACTCCCCACATTGACACAGAAGTCGCACATTGTTACCTGATTACATGAATTCAGTTGGTTCTGCAAATCTGCCACTAATTCCTTTCTTTTCTTCTCCATACATCCTGCCTGTGGGGCATATACTTGGATAAACTCAATGATTATACTCCTAATTTGGACTTTGACCTTGATGATCCTATCATTACATAATTTCTTTTACCTCTTCATGCAGTTCTTCCTTCATCACAAAATTTTTTCCACATTTCTCATTCTATCCTTATTTCCTATCAAATACAATCTAAAGCATTTGCTCAATTTGTAATATATCTATAACCTTGCCAAAACTGTTCAGAAAGGCGGTCTACCATGGATACCTAGACAGCAAACAACTTTTAGGAACACTTTCAGTGTAGTAAAGCTTCTTGTAACTTATTCTAAAATCAGTTGTAAGATTTAGATCAAGTTGTTTTTAAAGCATCATGGATTTTGCTACATCCATTTTCACCAAGACAACTTACCACGATGATCATTTTAAAGGGTATTCTACATGTTTAGAAAAAATTAGTTAAAGAGTTATTTTGATTCTAGTGATGTAAAAACATGTGCTCAAGGAAGGTAAAATGAAAGATTCAGAACTGCTAATTAATGCAAAGCGTTATATTAGATTTTTATAGCCAAAGTTGTAGTCAGCATCAACAAGGATGTCATAAACATTATTTCAACCAATTAAGTAGATTTTTATTAGGTAAAGAAAACCATAATCTAGAAAAACAGATTCGGGAGATACATAAAATCGAGCAGGTTATGATCACATAGTCAGTTTTAGATAAGTTTAAGATTTCAATAAGAAAAAGAAGAATTTCCAAAGTGTAATGTCAAGACATTTTTGGTTACATGCTGAAAATGATGACGTAACAGAATTAATTTTTAATTTAGTAGAAGCCTCTTTGTGGAGTAAGTAATATCAGAATAATTAGAACAAGATGCACTAAGAAACCTGTGTTAATTGCAGTTTGAATTACTAAGTGGTAAATTTAATTAAACACAATCGCCTGACATCAGAGGTCGGCCATGTTGAATTTTGCTCAGTCTTTCACACAGTTTTAGAGAGGCTAGCCCACAGCAAGTTGCTCCAAGATGTTTAGAACAGTTTTTGTCAGAGTCCATGATGGTACAGGCAAGCAACGCCTCTTGGTAAGACTAAGTTTTCGGCCAAGTCAGTCCACGGACCAGGTGAGCAGTGATTTTAAAACATTTGAAACGCTCATTCTGACTTGGGGTTGAGAGTGTTGGTGTTTGCAAGAGTGAATGCTTGTACCTAGTGTTGTGTTTTGGAGGATAAACAGTTTCTTCAACATGTGATTTTCAATGCGAGTCTGATACTTCAATTATATAACAACATGACATGACCTGTTAGCTGTTAAGGGACAAATTAACAGCTTGGTGGCCGTTTCGAAAGAACTCTATGCACCTTTAACAGAATGATATCAGATGATTATAAAGGCATCACAATCGGGTTAATGTGCTAATATTGCAGTACCCCAACCCCAATGCACGTTTACACATTACAAATTCCTCCTTGGTTTCTCCTCTCCATTCTGTCTAAGCTAACATAAAGATCCATGATCTTATTTGTTTTTCTTTTAATGTTCTGATGTTTACAGCCCCAATCTGCAAACCTTCTCTTAGTACTAATATTAGGTTTAATATTAGCATGCACATCATTTCTAGAAGCAATGTATAACTTTGTGTTTCAAATAGAAACAAACCATTTTTCAGAATCCACAACTATCCAAGACTTATGTATGATACCCTGTTTGAAAGCTAAACAAATGTCGAGGAGAACCTACTTTCACAATAATGCAAGACAGAGTTAGTTAAAATATTGCAATCTGTCCACTATAAACCCAACTCGAGCTTGTGATACATAGCCAATTTATAAAAATAGCAAATGATTCATCAGCTATTGTCTGCAATACTTTAAAATTGTCAATTCAGTCACCCGGTCTTATTGACACTAAATAATCAGAAATGATATTTATAACTGGCTATATTGAGTAACAGAATTCCAATATGCCTCTGAATACATTATTGCAGAGAAATCATCGTCGTGCATCCTGCTCGAAAAATTAGGTATCAGTTAGATGGAGGAGGAAAGAGAAGTATGTCCATAATTTAATACTTCATTCCATTTGAAGGTAAGGGAGTCGGGAACTACAATAAGTAATTGAGATAGCTTATTGACAATAGAATCCATATAGTAAAAATATTTAAAGTAAATATGCTCACAATGCAAGATTTTATGTATAAGGAAATTGCCACCATGGCATAAACTGTAGTGAAATTAACAATAATAATGTTAGATAAATTTACTTCATGAAGAGAGTAAAGTTTCCAGTGGAAGCCCTATGTGGTTACTGTTACAACATTCATATCAATCACATTTAACCAAGCATTACAGATTTCAAAGTGCTGGTCTAAGCAAAATGTTAATATATTAACATCTGAAATCATTTCAAATTTATGTGACAGTAAATTAACTTGAACTTACACTAGGGTTACCAGACGTCACTGTTTCCTGGGGACAGTTCCCGTATTTAGACAGATTTCGTCCCTGCAATGTCCCCGGATTTTTATTGTTGACCCCAGAATTTTTTTTAATCTAGCGATACTTTTTTAAAAGCCCTGATTTGCTAATCAATGAAATTTCTTTTCTAAAGGAATTTGTGTCAAAAGATAAAGTAGAGGGATGGAATGAATCCAGTGTTGGTGTTTGCTCAAGATGGAATTAACTTTATTTACATTTTTCTAACAAAATGGTCCCATACGTTCAGCTTTGCAACTTAGTAGAACTGTATTTGTGTCTTCATGGGGGTAACACATCTGTAGAGAGAGTTTTCTCCTCAATGAACATGATGTGGACATCACAGAGTGTCAGAATGAGTACAGAAACAGTTCAAACTATGCTAACTATATTAACAAACTTTTCCATGACTTGCCAATAATTTTCTGGCAGATAAGATCTTCTCAAGAAGGTTCACTCTTCTGAGAAATACCAACGACAACAAGTTGGAGATAAAATCAGGTACCATATCTTTTAAAATACAAAATATATAACAATGATAAATATGTTTCTTTTAATTTAACCCAACCTTTAATCAACATATAACTTATAAAAGTGCACCGCATCATTAGGACAAATGCCGAAAGCGTCCCCAGATTTTGGTGAAAAAGTGCTCAAGCGTCCCCGGATTCGGAGAAAAAATTCTGGTAACCCTAACTTACACATAAGGAAGAATTTTTATATCAAAAATACCTGGTAAGGATTGAAATCCAATGATTTTACAGGTCCTGTATGCTTTTCCTGTGAAACAATCAATCCATCTTCGCCCAATAGCAGTTTGGAAGCACTATAAAGCTGAACACGGCCACCATCACACCCACCAACAATAACACCACTCCCCTTGTCTGGTCCCAAACCACTGCAGCCCCAAGCAATCTTATGAAACCTGTAAATAAATTATAACTTCATTATAAATTTTACACCACAACGATTCCCTTAAAGCATATTAAAGAGTATTAAGATCACTGTTTACTTAAAAACTGATATTCTAACTTCACATAGTAAAGAGCTACTACTACCACGATTGTACAAATTATAAAAACTTTAGAAGTATGTAAGCTTTTATTGTAATAAGGAAAAGGTATTACAGGATGGAATCCTTTCTTGTGAAATGTTGACAGAAAGATCAAAAGCAATAATTTTTTTTTTAAATTAATACATTTGTTGATGGACTTTGTGACATTTATGTTTGGCCTTTTTTTTTACAGTAGTTTATTCTTCTTCCTTTTTTCTACTTAGTAAATAATTAATTTCATTTTAACAACATGTGACTAATAATGCTTTGATTACAATTAATCATCATATATATTATTTCTACAAGGTAATTTTTTGTCACAAGCCTGTATCTTCCTTCATACTTAACTGAAATCAATGAATGAGGTGTCATTTTAAAGCTTATGGTCTCCACTTTGGTCACATCATATTTTAAGAAAGGAAGTTTTCCGAATTCGACCCTTAAAGGACAAAAATGTCAATCTCCCTGGATATCTATCTGAAATCGTTTAATGAAGTATCATTTTAAACATTAAGATCTTCGCTTTAGTGACTTCAAATACCAAGACAGAAATTTTTCGGAATTCAGCCCTTAAAAAGCAAGAGTATCAATAGTTTTGCAATGCATTTTTATGTCACGAGCTATTTATCTCCCTTGATATCTAACCGATATAGATAAATGAAACATCATATTAAAGACGATGGTCTCCACCGTAGTAACATTATATTTTAAGAAAGAAATTTTTCGTAATTCGACCCTTAACGGGCAAAAAATGTAATTTTTCTAAAATGCGTTTGTGTCTCGAGCCATAAATCTCACTGGATATCTAACCAAAATCGATAAATGAAGTAGGATTTTCAGGAGTAATGTCTCATCTTTGTGACATCATATTTTAAGAAAGAATGTTTTTGGTATTCAACCCTTTAAGGGAAAAAGTATAAATTTTTCTACAATGGATTTTTGTGTCACGAGTTATTTATATCCCTTGATATCTAACCGATATAGATAAATGAGATATCATATTAAAGACTAAGGTCTCCGCCGTGATAACATTATATTTTAAGAAAGGAATTTTTCATAATTCGACCCTTAAAGGGTGAAAATGTCAATATTTCTAAAATGTGTTTTTTGTGTCTCAAGCCATTTATCTCCCTGGATATCTAACTGAAATCGATAAATGAAGTAGGATTAAGAGGAGTAATGTCTCAGCTCTGGTGACATCATATATAAAGAAAATATTTTTCGGAATTCAATTCTTAAAGGGAAAAAGTATCAATGGTTCTACAATGCCTTTTTGTGTCATGAGCCATTAATCTCCATCAATATCTAACCGAAGTAAATAAATGTGGTATCGTTCTAAAAATTAAGGTTCCCACTGTGGTCACATCACATTTTAAAGAGGGGATTTTTCTGAATTGAACCCTTAAAGGGCAAACTTACCAGTATTTCTAAATTCATTTTCTGTATCTCGAGTCATTTACCTAACTTAATAATTAAACACAATTGATAACTGAGGTATCACTTTCAAGAGTGAGGTCTTCATAAGGTCTTCGGTTCCACTGCACCATATTTTAAGAAAGAAATTTTTCAAAATTCGACACTTAAAGGGCATTTTTCTGTCACGAGCCATTTATCTCCCTTGATACCTAACCAAAATCAATAAATGTAGTATCATTTCAAATATTAAAGTATCCGCTTCGGTCACATCATATTTTAAGAAAGAACTTTCTCCAAATTCAACCCTTAAGGGGCAAAAATATCATCATTTCTAAAAAAAAAAATTTTTACCTTACATGATGCCTAACCGAAATCGATAAATGAGGTATCATTCCACAGACCAAGATGTCCGCTTTGGTCACACCATTTATAAAAGGAATATTTTGGAATTCGACCCTTAAAGGGCAAAAGTATCGAAAGCCTATTATTTCATTAACGTGTTTTTTTGTTTTTTTTTAATTGCGATTCTTTTGTCTCCTTTAATACTTAACCGAAATTGATAAATAATATATCGTTTTAAAGATTAAGGTCTCCAATTAGGTAAAATCAAATTAGAAAAGAATTTTTCGGTATTTGATGCTGAAGGTGGTCGCGTGTATAAGACAGTTCGGAGCCAAGTCCCTAGATTGCAATAGCAGATATCACAGAGATGTCAATAAACTGTACTTTATACAGTAAGTAGTTTTTCGGATATTTTTTTTCTGTTACGGAAACATTTTTGTTTTGCTATACAATTCCAATGTAAACATTTTATTCGGACAGCAACACATTTCAAAGAGATGTTGATATGTTGTGTGCATTTTGTTCAAGTTTGCTGTATTCTGTTAAGGTCAGTGACAGTTTGTCGTACATACAGTGTGTTTTAAATTTTCCTAACTGTTTCGTAATATGTTATAAGTATTTTGATGCATACCTATTACACTAAAAAAAAATTATTGCTACAAATGTGTGGTTCTACTTTTCATTCTATTACAAGCATTCAACCTCACTTTTCATCGCATTTTATTCATGAAATTTTTGCTCGGGTCGTCTAGTTCAATTAATTGTAATACCATGTTAGTAGGGTTCCACAGATTGTAGCTTGTGTAGTGAATGGGGTAGCAATATGATTTTAGTGGTTGCGTGCTTGCGTGGAAAATGTCACATATGGGCTCCACAAATGGTAGTTTGTTGAAATAATGTGTGTAATGTTCATATATTAATTCACAAATTTTAAATTGGCTGTCAGAATTAATGGAACTGTGTAATGATTTCTTAAAACCATATTAAGAAATCTTTAATATTGTGTAACTGCTGGCACAGTATTAGTTAAGTGCTAGTACTTTGAAGTAAGAGCTGTATGACTAGCTGTGTTAGATGTGGACAAGAGGGCCAGCCACCCACAACACACCAATTGAGTAATTAGCAGCTTGCGTCTGGCTGGGCCTGCCAGGATAAGTTGCGATTGAGAGCAGCTTGTATATGGTGATCTTGAGTGCAGGATCAATGGGTAATAATTATGCGATAATCTACCACCTTAAATGGCTAGAATCTTCTGATGCAGTAATAGCAGCATGTGGCAGAGTGACATCAACAGGATTTTTCGACGCAGTGGGCAAGCAGAAATCCAATTATTTTTTGGAGATTGCAGTCTACAGCCAACAATGCAAGAAGAATCAATACTGATCTGAACAGTTAATTAATCAGTAATTTTCAGAATACAATTAAGGACGATAAACTGAGAAAAAATGTTGTTGGAACAACAATAAAGTCTGTTTTAATTGTTGAAGACCGTAAATTCAGTGAAACAAATTGAATTTGTAATTTAATATCATAATGAAAGTTAAACTGAAACACAGATTGTTAAACTTTCAAAAGTGTAAAGAAGTAATCAACTGGTAAATTCATGCTCTGTTGCAAACTACAGTAGCATGGTTAATATAGATTTAGGAATCTGTTGAACTCTTAGGGTAAAAACATGTCGAGCAGCTCGCGGTGGAGATGAAGGTTGCGGTAGATGTTTCATCCATGTGAAACAAAAGTGTTGTTAGTAATGAGTCAGCACATGCCGAGGCGGTCGCGGCCGCCGCCAGCTCACCGTGCTCGCCGCAATGTCGATGAGAGAGAACAAAGTAATTTGTTTTCACCTCGCGGCCTAGCGTGTCGCTGGAGGTTTGCTTGGCTCTGATTGGCTGAGCTATGTCAAGGTCACGCGGTCTAGCTTCTACACTTGATTACACATTTCGGCTTTTGCATTATACAGAGTGGTGTTGTTTAATTTTTGTCTTGTTCTAAACATTGATTTATTTAATAGATGTCATTTCATTTTACATATCTGCAGATATAAATTAACAATGTACTGACATTGACAACGCTATCTTCTGTTTTAAGAAAATTATTGTATGAAATAATAAGTACAACTATGGAAAAGGTAATGTTTCAAGCAATCGGACAGTCAGCGGTAGATAAATTACAACAAACTTTATACAGTAATTGAAATAATTATCTATTGTTAGTGACTTGATTGACTATTCAGAAATCATTACACATCATATACCGACCGAAATGGAACATCAAACAGACAATTCAGTCCGACAACAATCATTATAAATTTAAAGAAGGTAAAATATTATTTCTTGTGTTAATTATTTTTTAATAATGTTGATTGAATTTGAAATGGAAAATTCTGATTTGGGATTGAAAAATTCTAAATTGGACTTGAATATTCTTACAAAAATTATAATCAATTTATAGTCACGATAACTTTTTCCTCTGCCTGTATTGGACTGATGTGGTAACTGTTAGAAACATTTGACTTCAGTTTGTCCAGGATTTTACTGTAAATGTATTGAAAAATTGGTGTGTGTGTTTTTTTTTTTTTTTTGTAGGTGGCCATGGAATCAGTCTGGATGATTTTTCAGATTCTGATTTAAATGGTGACATTCATGAAGCGGTTGTCTCTGATCATTTATTTGGCGTTAACTGAACTCTCTGTTACTAGTCGTAGAAAGTAGCGACCACTATGTAGCTAATGACAAACAGTCATCATCCCTATCATTATCACTTCCATGAATCATTGTAGGTTAAATAAAGTAAATAATACTAGCATTAAACACAAAATACGAATGATTTACAATGTGTGGCACCTACAAGGATTTTCAAAACACTGGTGAATGCTAGCAGCTACACCTCGACATCTATCTTCCCCTCCACAATGAGCTGCGCGGCATGTTTTTACCCATCGACCTCCATCACGGCCGTGATCTTCCCCTCCTCTGCAACCTGCTCGGCAAGTTTGTGTGTATGCATGTTCAGCTTTATTTTAGCACTGTACCGAGTGGAATTTTTTGTAGTGCATTTTTGTATGCATTCCTGAAACTATAAAAAATTGTATTGTAAGTAAATTTGGTTCTGGGTTCTTAAGTCTGTTATGAACGTAATTAGCATTGTTGAACAGCATTGAATTATTGCTGTGTTGCGGTTAACCTTGGGAAAGTCATTGTTGTATCGTAGAGGTCTGCTTGATCCCACGTAATAAAATTATTTATTTGAGTTTCTGGATTTTAATTTTTGTCTGTCACTATGGAAAGTAATTGTGGTAAGCTAGTTAGGATGAATGCTCAAAGTAACTCGGAGGAGTCAGAAAAGTTCAGGAGTCATGAGTTTTGAAGGTAAATATGCGAGTCTTATTAGTGTTCATGATGGTAATGATTGCAATATTCAAACTGCAGCAGTAGTTCTAATGTAAATGCGGAAGTAAATGGGGCTACTCAACATTTTTGCAGATAGTAGCTTTGGTGATCAAGAGGAAGATAATATGTTAGATAGTGAAAATGATAGTAAAGGAAAGCAGGATTTAAGGTAGAATGTGTTCTCGCTGGAGCCAGATCGATCAGATTGTACTGGAGACAGAAACGTAGATTTTGAACAAATGATGGCCTTCTTGATACAAATGCTAGAAAATAGGAAGAAAAAGCAAGTTTGAAACAGGAAAGAGCTAGTCAAGAATTGAACAAAAAGTTCAAAGAAATAAAAAAAAATATATCAAGAAATGGAAAGGATAGTAATATTAAATAAAGAAAAATCAAATCAAGAAATGAAAAGAGGAGATATAAAAAATTCGAGAAAGTTGGAAGCAACAAGCCCAAACAGATTTAAATAATTTCCAAGGAGAAGATAAGGGAGAGACAACTGATGAAGATTACGAAGGTGAAGTGGTGTATTTTTGGTAATTGAAAGTAATGCAAGTGACTATGAAGAATTAATTGTACCTCTGGAGGCCGACTTTGGAATTGTAGAGAAGAAAGCTGAAGAAACATAGAACACTATATTATGTGTTGTCAGTGAAACAAAGTTACGAACTGAAAGTGAAGAGAGTCAAGTGGAAAGAATTATGAGGAAGATGAAATATCATAAGAGCTGAGTATAAAAGAAATATTGGAGAGTGCTGAAATAGAAGATACTTGTGAAAATAATAAAACAGCTTGTGAAGAACCAGAAAGGCATGAGCAAGAAATAATTAAATGTAACTACGAGCGAAAGGAAGATAAACTGGAGGAAGCACGTAGCGCGCTCAACAATCACAGACCGGCTGGCAGATCGCCCTTCTGTTTCGCGCATACAGCAAATTAATCAAGATGCCTTTGCATAACTATTTGAATGTCTTAGTCATTTTGAGAGCATGGAGAATGTGAGAAGCAGCATCTGTGGTAAAGAAAACGACAGTATTCAAAAAAAAAAGGTTGGTTTTGAAAAATATGGGGGCAAGAAAGCAAGCAATATGAAGCACTATTTGATAAAAAGAAAGACCAGAGCTAGTGAAGACAGCAATAAGAAACAGAAGAGAAAGAAGAAGAATGTATTGCAGATGTATAAAAGTGGCCAAAACATAAAAACGAAGAGACGTTGGTAGAAGTGAGAGGGAAACAAAGAAGAGATTTATTCAATAAAAGAAGAAATGTGCTAAAGGTTAAATTAAAGTATAACCAATCATCTAAGGCACAAAACATATTGGAACAAAATTTACCAGATTATTACAGAAGTTCCAGGCTGAAAGGAAATGCAGCGGAGTACTATAGGATAAATGCATATCTACAATGGGATGAAAAGATTTTGTAACATAATGAAGAAATTTTTGAATTGGCGAGGATAAAAAGGAGTGAAACGAAAAAGAAACATCAAGAAGTGAAAGTTTTTCACAAAAATACAGCAGGCAAAAGTGGTGGAGGAAATGTACGTACAAGTGACAGTGTTCCATACAGGTTAATTTGCAGGAATAAAGTTACGAAAGATATGACGGACAAAGGAAATTGGTACCGAAGAATATCAGTAATAAAAAAGTTATAAGCAGCAATGTATATGAAGAAGAATAGAATATTTTGAAGAATAGAGCCGGCGAGAAGTGAAGTTGAATAAACTACGAAATGAAGCAACAAGTATTATGAAAAAAAAGATAAAAATGTGGGGAAAAAAGTGACAGTAAAAGATTAATTGAAATCATGTGGGGCACAATGATTTTAACTAACATGAAATATGATCAGAAGCAACATACACAGAATCTGGATCTTAATCCAACGAATTTAGAAACGGAAAAGAAAAATCGATACAGAATGAGGAAAAAGAAGAATATAAAGATGGATTTTATTCTTGCTAAGAAAGAAAGAATCGATTGTGCTAGTGGAGCCAGCACAAATTATCAACAATGAAGCAGACAACAGTACAATGTAAGTGGTGTCAACAATGAAACTGACCTTCTCATATCGTGTATAACTTGTAAAACAGAGTTATAAATTTAAAGATTGGTAAGAAATATGTAGATGATCAACGTAGTGAATATAAAAGGGTAATCACAAGAAAGAGGACAACAAAGAGATGAGGTGGGGCCAAGTGCCTACCAAATGAAGCATGAACATGAGCAGTAATGAAAGTTAATTAAAATATGTAAGAATGTATTGAAAAGAGATGGTACAAATGGGGCATGATAAAGGGATAAAGCCGACCGAGTATGGTGTGGGAGATCTTGTCCTAGTGAGAACACAGAAAAAGTCTTGTCAAATAAACTGCGAAATTAAATAGTTTTTTTTTTTAAAGTTTACCACGGGCCTTTCAAAATAGTTGCAAAGCTGAATATTAGTGCTTATTTGTTAGCATATTCTAAGTTGAACAAAACTTTTGGTTTGAGAAATATTGTGAATTTCAAGCTGCATAAAAATAAAGAAAGATGATTGTGACTTGTTAATTTTATGTAAAAGTATTGAAAATGTTAAATAAATAATGCACTGAAAGAGATTCCTTGTGCTTCGTTTATTGTTTTTTGTGTTTGTGTGTTTTTGTTCGTTTTATTTTGTATATGTAAATAGTAGGACAGGAATTTTGACACTGTTACAGTGTGCATATTATATGCATTTACGTAATAACTGAATAATGTAGTGGCTGAAGAAAGCAATTGCCACATGCCAATGCATCTCTGGTGGTAGTGTGTCAAACAGTGAGTTGTACATTATAATAATGCACTCACAGGAATTTGATTGATCCTTAAGGTCATCAACAGTGTTTAATTAGAGTTGTCAACATCCAATTAATTTTGCCTCAACATGAAATTTATGTCTAACCTTTTGTATGCAGAAGTTTATTCTTCTTCCTTTTTTCTACTTAGTAAATAATTAATTTGATATTAACAATGTGTTTAATAATGTTTTCAATACAATTAATTATATTAATTGTAATAAAATGTAAGTAGGGTTCCATAGATTGTAGTTTGTGTAGTGAACAGAGAATCTTAGTTGGTAAGTTTTACAATAATACACTCTTTGTCTGAACGGTGTCATGGTCATGTGCCTGTGCGGAAAAGGGCACGTATGGGCTCTGCGAATGGTAGTTTGTTGAAATAATGTGTGTAATGTCACATATTGATTCAAGAATATTAAATTTGTTGTCAGAATTAATGGAGCTGTGTAATGATTTCTTAAAACCATATTAAGAAATCCTTAATATTGTGTAACTGCTGGCACGGTATTAGTTAAGAGCTAGTACTTTCAAGTAAGAGCTGTATGGATGGTTGTGTTAGAGGTGGATGAGAGGGCCAGCCACCCACAACATGCCGTTACTTGAGTAATTAGCAGCTTGCATTTGGCTCAACCTGCTAGGATAAGTTGCGAGAGAGAGCAGCTTGTAACTTCCTATAAAAAAGCAAGCAATAAGCTATTGAATTTATCTGTGCTGGAGGCATAATTACCAAGTTCAAATGTTCCAAGATGGTCTTCCCAATATACTATTCTACACCATCTCTCTCTGTTCTGTGTGTGTGTGTTATGAGTTGCTCTCATTAGCAGCTAGCAAACAAGAGTTATTTGGTAGTTTCAGGAGAGGTAGTTAAAGATACCGGTCATGGCTGCTTACCTAAGTAGCAGGACAAATATGTAAGACTAGTGTAAGCCTGTGACCATTTTTTGAGTATTGTCACAGGTACAGAATAGTTCCAATTTTTAAGATGAAAGATTATGACATGTTGATCTGATCTGGCCAAATATAAATTTGACCCGTGTTTCAGGGTGAATGAAATCTCTTGCGCGGGAAGAAGTCAGAAGCATTAATAGAGGTAGGTATCAAACACAGATAGAAACGATCGCGCTATCATATAATTGTTTCAAAGGTCAAACTCAAACTTGCTTAAATACGAACTTGACTTGTATTTGACCCTTAAAGTTCACTCTGCAAAATTTAAAACCCGTTTGCTTCAAAAGCATTACGTTTTTTTTTTTATTATTTTTATTGAGAGTGGGCAAACACTCATAATGTAAACATTGGTCATAGTATCTGTGATCATCAGAGAACTTAATACACATTCCGTATTATGAAACAGTTGAGCAACTCCGTACAAATAATTTGCCAGAATAGTCGATTCGGTGACACATTTGGTCTAATGTCCACTTAAAATAACCTAATAACTCACATACAGCGAACATGAATAAAGACCAATAACGAAAGTATTAAGTATAATGCCTAAAAAGCAAATAAACCATAATGCATAAATTTTGGTCAAGCAAAACAATTAGTGAAAGTTGTAATTAAACTCAAATTTATCCTAAGCCGAAATGACAATTGGCATTCGTGGTTACAGCAGAGACCATGAGTAAATTAACTTTTTATGTTGCTTTAATTAGTAACATGTTACTGAAAAGCAGATCCATGTTTTTTCAGCTGCAAAATTTATCAAAAATGTTTTAACTATGAAATGCTATGAAAAGCAAACTTAATGAATGTATTATTGCAATTAATTTGGTAGCAGTTGCTTAGCTATTAAACTGTAGACATAACCACGAATTTCTTCTAATGGTATCTCTGGTCGCTGTTTTGTGAGCGAAGGCTGACAGGTGACAAGGTTCTCCAGACAATAGCTATCGAGGTGAGTGGATGAGTGACTTTACGAAATTATATCTTATATATATATAAAAATAGACGTGTTTTTTCCTATATTTCACTTTTCAGCCATCACTACCTAGCACAGATCACTGATGTTTGTGGGTGGAAGTAGCATGGAGTTTCCTGTCGTGCACAACATTGGCCGAATGCCAATAGCTGTGGGGATGTGGGAGATATAATAATTACAGTTGGTCAGTGCAGGGCGTTTTCATATTTCAACCAAAAATTCGTATCTCCGTATACTTCTCTTTCCTGCCACAACTACATAACATAGACCTTTGGTGTTTGTGTGTGGTAGTAGAATCACCTTTCCTGTCGTGCACTATGGTTGTTAGATGTCGGTAGCTGTGGGGGTGTGGGAGAAATGGGGGTTGAAAGTGGTCGAGGTGTGGCAATTTCATACTTCTGCCAAAGACAAAAGTGTCATGGTGTATCACTTTTCAGCGAAAACTATAGATCACAGATAACTGGCGTTTGTGTGTAGTAGTAGCACAGAGTCACCTTTCGATCACAACAGCGGCCGAATTTCAGAAACTGTGGTACTGTGGTAGATATGGTGGTTGTAAGTGGCCGACCAAGGATATTTTCGTTTTTCGACTGTCTCCGCATATGTCACTTTTCTGCCACAACTACTCAGCATAGAGCATTGGTGTATGTGTTTGGTAGTAGAATCGTATCTCATGTAGTGCACTATGGTTGTTAGATGTCGGTAGCTATGGGGGTGTGGGAGAAATGGGGGTTGAAAGTGGTCGACGTGTGGCAATTTCATACTTCTGCCAAAGACAAAAGTGTCATGGTGTATCACTTTTCAGCGAAAACTATAGATCACAGATAACTGGCGTTTGTGTGTAGTTGTAGCACAGAGTCACCTTTCAATCACAACAGTGGCCGAATTTCAGAAACTGTGGTAGATATGGTGGTTGTAAGTGGACGACCAAGGATATTTTCGTATTTCGACTGTCTCCGCATATGTCACCTTTCTGCCACAACTACATAGCATAGAGCATTGGTGTTTGTGTTTGGTAGTAGATTCGTATCTCATGTAGTGCATGGTTGTTAGATGTCGGTAGCTATGGGGGTGTGGGGGAATGGGGGGTTGAAAGTGGTCGACGTGTGGCAATTTCATACTTCTGCCAAAGACAAAAGTGTCATGGTGTATCACTTTTCAGCGAAAACTATAGATCACAGATAACTGGCGTTTGTGTGTAGTAGTAGCACAGAGTCACCTTTCGATCACAGCAGTGGCCGAATTTCAGAAACTGTGGTACTGTGGTAGATATGGTGGTTGTAAGTGGCCGACCAAGGATATTTTCGTATTTCGACTGTCTCCGCATATGTCACTTTTCTGCCACAACTACTCAGCATAGAGCATTGGTGTATGTGTTTGGTAGTAGAATCGTATCTCATGTAGTGCACTATGGTTGTTAGATGTCGGTAGCTATGGGGGTGTGGGAGAAATGGGGGTTGAAAGTGGTCGACGTGTGGCAATTTCATACTTCTGCCAAAGACAAAAGTGTCATGGTGTATCACTTTTCAGCGAAAACTATAGATCACAGATAACTGGCGTTTGTGTGTAGTTGTAGCACAGAGTCACCTTTCGACCACAACAGCGGCCGAATTTCAGAAACTGTGGTAGATATGGTGGTTGTAAGTGGCCGACCAAGGATATTTTCGTATTTCGACTGTCTCCGCATATGTCACTTTTCTGCCACAACTACTCAGCATAGAGCATTGGTGTGTGTGTTTGGTAGTAGAATCGTATCTCATGTAGTGCACTATGGTTGTTAGATGTCGGTAGCTATGGGGGTGTGGGAGAAATGGGGGTTGAAAGTGGTCGAGGTGTGGCAATTTCATACTTCTGCCAAAGACAAAAGTGTCATGGTGTATCACTTTTCAGCGAAAACTATAGATCACAGATAACTGGCGTTTGTGTGTAGTAGTAGCACAGAGTCACCTTTCGATCACAACAGCGGCCGAATTTCAGAAACTGTGGTACTGTGGTAGATATGGTGGTTGTAAGTGGCCGACCAAGGATATTTTCGTTTTTCGACTGTCTCCGCATATGTCACTTTTCTGCCACAACTACTCAGCATAGAGCATTGGTGTATGTGTTTGGTAGTAGAATCGTATCTCATGTAGTGCACTATGGTTGTTAGATGTCGGTAGCTATGGGGGTGTGGGAGAAATGGGGGTTGAAAGTGGTCGACGTGTGGCAATTTCATACTTCTGCCAAAGACAAAAGTGTCATGGTGTATCACTTTTCAGCGAAAACTATAGATCACAGATAACTGGCGTTTGTGTGTAGTTGTAGCACAGAGTCACCTTTCGACCACAACAGCGGCCGAATTTCAGAAACTGTGGTACTGTGGTAGATATGGTGGTTGTAAGTGGACGACCAAGGATATTTTCGTATTTCGACTGTCTCCGCATATGTCACTTTTCTGCCACAACTACATAGCATAGAGCATTGGTGTTTGTGTTTGGTAGTAGATTCGTATCTCATGTAGTGCACTATGGTTGTTAGATGTCGGTAGCTATGGGGGTGTGGGAGAAATGGGGGTTGAAAGTGGTCGACGTGTGGCAATTTCATACTTCTGCCAAAGACAAAAGTGGCATGGTGTATCACTTTTCAGCGAAAACTATCGATCACAGATCTCTGGCGTTTGTGTGTGGTAGTAACACAGAGTCACCTTTCGATCACAACAGCGGCCGAATTTCAGAATCTGTGGTTGTGTGGGAGATATGGTGGTTGTAAGTGCCCGACCAATTATATTTTCGTATTTCGACGAAAGGCATGTGTCTCCGCAGATTTCACTTTTCTGCCACGACTACATAGCATAGAGCATTGGTGTTTATGTGTGGTAGTAGAATCGTGTCTGTTGTCGTGCACTATGGTTGTTAGATGTCTGTAGCTATGGGGGTGTGGAAGATATGGGGGATGAAAATGGTCGACCTGCGGCAATTTCATATTTCTGCCAAAGACGCATGTGTCACGGTGTATCACTTTTAAGTGAACACTATCAATCGCAGATCACTGGCGTTTGTGTGTGGTAGTAACACAGAATCTCCCATTGATCACAACGTTGGCCGAAATTCGGTAACTGTGGGAGTGTGTGAGATATGGTGTTTGAAATTGATCGATCATGAATATTTTCGTATTTCATCCAAATACTTGTGTGTATCCGTAAATTTTACTTTGCTGCCGGAACTACATAGCGCAGAAGACTGGTATTTGTGTGTGGTAATAGTATCGAGTTTCCCATCGTGCACTATGGTGGTTAGATGTCTATAGCTGTCAATATGAATTCTATACAATCACGAACGAAGTCGTGGGTACCCGCTAGTAGTAGATAAAAATACTGGGGGAAAATTGATTGCATATTCCAAGTACACAGAAAGAAGTCAAATTATCATAATAATAAAAATAGATATGAAATTGAAAGGAAAGAATTTGTTACACAAGGGAGCAAGATACTTGTTAACAACACAGTGTGGAAAGCAAGATCTACCTTTTTAAACTTATGGCTTTATGCCTTGTTGACGTCAAGGTCATTAGAGGCAGGAGGGGATTGAGGACAAGGAACTGGAAGGAATTCGGCCATGGCCTTTTGAAGGGAGCGTCCCGGTATTCGCCTGGAGTGATTTGGGGAAACCATTGAAAACCCAAATCTGGATTCCCGGACGGGAATTCAAACCCGAGTCCTCCCGAATTCGAGGCCAGAGCGTTACTGCTCACCCAGCAAGTTTGGCAATCTACAAAAATAAAAGCACAAAGTTTGGATGTGTAATAAGAATGGAGGAAGAAAATTTTACTACAGAGCAAAAACAGAGAAATGCAGGATACCAACAAACAATAACATGGAAGTGAGGGTACAAAAAGGTGGAAATATTGACAAAATTATATGATGAGGCCAATATTGAGTGCCATACAGGAAATAATAGAGAAAATAAATGGAATTCTCCTGTCCCATTAAATAAAAATGAGCCAAATACGAAATTAGAAATAGGATATTATGAGAGAGCTGCATAGTTTTTAAAAATGTAAGGTAGCTAGTGTTGGTAACACTACCACAGATACACAAAAGAACAATTAAATCAGAGACAGCTGGTATTGTGAAAACATGACAAAAGTATTTTCATGAATCACTGTATCAAGAGAGTATGATTAGTACATTGATTCTGGTAAAATCTTCCTTGCCAGGGGCAGTTGCGATGGAGAACAACATGTGGATGAGCAGCATCATTGTTGATTAGCCTGCATTATAACAAAAATAGTAGCTACAACACAAGACATCACTTGGCAATTTAATATGATGAGCAACAACATGTAAGCAGCCACACCATCCAGAGCAGAAGTCAAGATTCCCTGAAGGTACCTCACCTGATTGCACGCCTCAGGGGACCATAAACTTAACTTAGTCCACAACCCGAAGGTTGGTTGGATCCTCCCGAAGGAGGCATACTAAGCCATTGTGTCAGAGGTAGGACGGCCAGTTCCTTTCCTCTGGGACCTACAGATTAACGTGGAATCCGAACCATGGAGCATCCTGGCATAGCTCATATGATCAAACACAACTCTCAAAATTCCAGCGCCTACCGGGACTCGAAAATAGGACCGGAGCAGCGAATGTTTTGAAAGCTAGCCCCTTAACCACTGAGCTACCAGAACGCTCACACAAAGACCATACAAATAAGGAAAAATGTTTGTATAAACTGCTCTCGGGTGACTAGCCGAGTCAAGAGTGCGTTGCAATGAATCTAGTCGCCGAAATATCGTGTGACAACGCACTCTTGACTCGGCTAGTAACCTGAGAGCAGTTTATACATTCTCAACGCCGAGAAAGACTTCATTCTTATATAAGGAAAAATGTTATCTGCACTGTCAAGATTCATGCTGGTAAATGGCAAAGGCAGTGTGTGAGTATCACAAAAACTACAATACTTTTCTTCCTTTATTTATTTGGGCTTTACACATCACTGACATCAAAGTCATTAGGGGCAAGTGGATGGAGGACACGGAATTTGGTCATTGCCTTTTGTAGGAACCATTCTGGCATTTTATGAAGTGATTTTGGGAAACCATAGAAAACCATATGAAATCACATCCTCCCAAATGTCAGACATGAGTTTGATGACTGACCAACTACTTGTGACATCGTCTATCACACTTTAAAATCACCAGGACAACCTTGATAATCATGTGCTCCCATTAGTTCAACTGCAACATTCCACAGGAAACAACTTCCTCCAACAACATAATTCATCACTCATAAACTGTTTCCAAATGAATGGTAACAACAGAGGTGATCTTACTTCCCTAGCCAGCCAGTCCACCTGACCTAAATTGCACTGATCACATCTGGTATCCTATCAGTTTGAACTTATGACCCAATCCATCATATATTCATGAAATGAGGGAGACTGTTCATCACATGAATATTTAATGCAATCAGTGTGTTGTCCTGGAGAATCATTGCCATCACTGGGTCAAACTATGATGCTACACAATACTAGATACGCATCTCTAATTCAATTGTTCTACAGTGTATGTTACTTCCCTCCCCCCCTTATGGCCTTACACCTTGTCAAAACAGGAAAGGACTAGGGAAAAAGAACAGGGAGGAATTCAGCCATGAACCTTCAAAGGAAATGTCCCAGCAATTGCCTGAAGTGATTTTGGGAAACAACGGAAAATCGAAATCTGGAAGAATGGGGATACTCCTCAATATGAGGGCAAAGTGTTACCATTCACCCACCATGCTCAATCAGTATATACTAAAGACAGGTGGAGATGATGCTGAGTTATATCTAGAACTATCAATTCCATTGAATCAGAAGATTTTCTGTATACTATAAAGTGTGTAAAAATTACATCATACCACTCATTTATAAGGGAAAAGAGATAAAGAGGGTGGAGAATTTGGCTAGGAGAGCTTAGTAACCAAAAACACCAGAAAAATCTGTGTGAGAAAACAATAGTTCGGATTCTGAAGAGGTAATACCAGAAAAAGTCTTTGCAAGAATACATGTTATATAATGGAGAAGTGGAGTGTTGTTGATGTAAAGGTAATCCTATGAGAAGCATTAGACAGAGATCATGAGGTATGGTAATGAAACTAAGGACATTAGTAGAAAGGAGAGAGATTACAAAAATGTGTAAAAAATAAAGGTATGTGAATTAAAAGAGGAAGCAAAAGAGTAGTACCAAAATACTTTAAGGATCAAGATACCCACAGGGGAAATAGGATTTTGGAAGAGGAGTGTGAAAGATTTATGAGGATGCTGGTTGTAGCTGCATAAACAACTTATCATGAAAATATAGAGATTCCATGGTGGATAGATAAGAGTAAAAGAAACAGAAGAATTGAAGAAAATGATTTTTAGAGACCAGGTGTGTAAATATGAAACTGAAATTTTTTCATAAAAAATACATGTTTATTGTATATAATTGATACAAAGTACCTTATTCGAAATATTGTCCGTTGTTAGATGTACATTTTCCCCATCTCTCCGGTAATTTATGAATGCCATGCCAAAAACATTTTTTCTCTTTTGCCGCAAACCAGTCATCGAGCCATTTTCATAAGTAGTGAAGCTCTGCTCAGCGAGTGTGTGTCCCATGGATGTAAAGAGCTTACGATGAGTGTGCTCTCACCTGACTTAGCTCTGTGTGATTACTATCTCTTCACATTTTGTTTTGCTGCTGAAACTGTTTTAATGTTGAAAACAGCTTACAAAGATGCGCAGTGGGAAAAACTCAAATGTACATGTGGTTCACTCAGTTCAAAAATGGTGACATGTCAATTGATGACAAACCTCGTTCTGGACATAGATCAATTGCCTGAATCGACGAAAATGTTGAAAAAATTCAAGAGCTTGCACTTTCAGACCGTCAACAGACAATTGATCAACTGCATTAAAATCCTCTCGGGTGTACACCAAGATGGTGTTGTATAAACACAATGTTTCGACAGCTAGCTCTGCTGTCTTCATCAGGTGTCAGGTCTCTTCTGTCACCAGCTGACTGTCATTGCCTAGACTGGCTTAGCATCCTATCGGACTTCCTTTATACCTTCATGAATGGCCTGCAAAATCTTGGGCTTACTATGAAGCCCGTTCCCCGGCCGCCCAGATGTGCTGGCGGTTCATGATGCTGGTAGGCCCACTCGCTTGGATTGGTCGAGAGCACTGGCTTAATACGCAACCCGTTGCAGCGCCCTCTATGCCCAGTTGTGCAGATCTGCTTAGCTCTTGTTGGAGATCACTAATGATTGACCTCTAGGCTTCACTCAGATAGAGCCCGCCGTCCCTATTTATGTTGTTATCATTTAGCCGGATTTCCAACGCTTCGCTTATGACTGAGTCCCAGAAGCCAGCACTAAAGTTTGCGTAGCTAAACATGCCTTCGAAGAACACAGGATAGAGTTCAACAAAAATGTAGTGCTGGCTAAGGCCTCTTCCTTTTGGGATTCGATCATAAGGGAGGTGTTGGAAATCTGGCTAAATGATAATAAAATAGGGTGGGGTGGCCTGGAACAAAATCAGTCCTGACTTTATTACAAGCTAATTGGCAGCTTCATCTACTGCCACATTCCACAAGACTGCAGGGTGTCCCCTATGCCCCAGACTAGTCAGTTCCCTGTGTAGATGTTTTCCTGTGCATAAATGCAGCTGAGGGAACTTAAAAGTCACACAAAGGAACAGTACAAAACAACCTACTTTAATAGCTGGCTTAGACCCATCAATATGTACTGTGGCAAAAAAAAAAAAAAAAAAAAAAAAAAGTGATACTCATTTAATAAATATAAATGTTTATTCGTTGTTAAACATGCAAGCCCGGAAATATTACAATCAAAGAATATTTAAAAAAAAAGAGGAAAATGGGCGTGCAGGGAAATTCCCTTCGGTGTACATGCTCCATCATAATTTAATTAAATATCATACATAACCTATAAAGGCATATTTTTAATATCACATTATAACTGTATTATTCGTCAAGAGATCATATCAAACTATCCTACTTGTGATAGGTTGATATAATACTTATACCAATGTCTTTTACATACTGCTTATTTATCACAACAGTAACTTTATATAGCCTACAGAATGTAAATAAGTTTGTTGCCATACACAACTGTGCAAGAATTGTGACATTGGGGATAAGTCTGCTACCAACTACTCTATACTATACATTATCATGACTATTAGCTCTTGTCACTATCTCTTACCTAATTTTCAGGTCTCAAGAGAACTTTTTTTTTAATACTAATAATGTGTTAACAATATTTTCAACCGGGTAAGACATGATATAAATACATGACAATATTTTTCACCAGAAATTATAATCAAATTATATTTGACTACCTGTAATCGCTAGGCGCTGACGCACGTAGCTCCATATCAAGTCCTGGTTCTCCTAAATTCAAGGAATATATTTCCATCGCTGCAGATGTACTAAATGAAGCATCTAACTGCTGTGCAGCCGTCCCTGCAGCTAGAAGTATTGGATGATGAGAAGCCGGTGACCATGAGACGTTCACAGTGCGATCTATCTCTTTCAGCTTCATCGTGATTGCTAACCTAAAACATTACAATTGTAACTGTTTTCACTCTTTTTACTTCAAAGAAACACATTTGTAAACACAGCACAACCGGTCACACATCAGTATGTAGAACTCATAATGCTTCTTTAAAGGAAATTAAAGGTCATGAGGAAGTGTAAGAGGACAATAATGCCACGTACTTTAATGTGTCAAATGTATAACGAAACTGCTGCACCCTATCATAAACAAATATCCGCGCCTGTCTAGGTAAAAGCCAGGTCGTCAACACTTCCAACGTGGCCTTATACTTTGACGAATGCGGTGTTTTGATACTCTTTGACACAACTACACAGCAGAGACTTAAATTAGACAAGGGTAACTTTATGGTTACCACATCTTTGCTAGCACGCAGCAACCATGGAGGAAGGAATAATATGGAGACGACGCAAGAGACCTTTGCCACGCATGGAAGTGAAGCAGGCCGGCGGAGGAGTGGGGGGGCATGGCCGGAGTGGTGGGGACTTGACCGCTTCCCAACAAACACGGGGAGTATGGTTAAACACCTCAAGGGGACTCTAGGATAAACGTGACGCCGCAATCTGGTGATGGATTATTATGTAACTCGATGAGACAAATAAAAAATGAAGAATAAAATTTTTTGATATCCTGCTTAGTTTTCGAGATATTCTGTCTCAAATGTGAAATGGTTTTGGTTGAAATTCAGAAGAAAAAATTATTCAAAGTCAAATTTTATGATGAATTTTTATTTAAAAAGACGAGACAAATAAAAAATAAAGAGTAAAATTTTTCGATATTTCACCTAGTTCTCGAGATATACTGTCTCAAAAGTGAGGTGTCTTGAGTTGAAATGCAGAAGAAAAATTTCGCAAAAGTCAAATTTAATGATGGATTCTTATGTAACACGACGAAAAAACTCGATAATAAGGAATAAATGTTTTCGATATCTTGCTTAGTTTGGGGGATATACAACAACCAAATTGAGGGGTTTAGGTTTGGATGCAGGCTGGACCAAAAATTAATTCTGTCAAAGCCACAATGATTACATGGTTGACATGCAGAATGGATATTTCAGTTTTATTACTACCACTTGTGGTTAGTCTGAAATGTGTCCTAGACCAGAAAAAAGTAAGAGGACCCACTCTAGGGATGAGCAACCCAGACATTTTGTAGGCTGGTACCAGAAATAAAATGTTTCCGCATAATTTATAGTTAATATAAAGTGTATCAACAAAAAGTAAAGAGTGATACTTTACTATAATGTATGGTTGGCATCATGCGGTGTTCTTTTAAGTAACTTCAAGCAAGTGTGCTCCAATCATAAATGCGATGATGAGTCACTGTCTGAACAAGCCTATACTTTTTTCAACAAAATAACTTATCACGCTAGAAGAACTCTACTTCAACTTCTGTTTAAAAGGGCAGAGGCTTTATTATTACCTTTAAAAATAAAAGAGCCGTTTCACAATTGTTGCTATTACAGGAATGTACAAGTAACTTTATGACACAGAATTTGATTCATTATTTTCCTTTACTTCACATTATTAATAATGAATTAACATGTGGTTAAAGGTAGGGACCGTGCACAAACTACACGGCCTGGTCCGGGGGGGGGGGGGGTGCTGGAAGGCTACGTTGAGCTATGTAGGGAGAGGGGGGGGGATTCCAAGCCAGGCCACGTAGCTATCCTTTCATAAAATTTGTCACAGTTAAAATGAGGAATGGAATTCACAACAGCATGTGAATATTTATTGGTTTAATTCTAGATGGCGATACCGCTATAGCACCTTTCTGCCACACGCAGCTATCAAAGAATTATCCGTACCACTTTTATGACATTTTTCTTCTGGTCCAGGCTGTATTTCAACCTAACCTCAACTGCTAGGAATAATTTTAAAAAAAGCTAGATCCCTGTACTGGTAGTAGGCCTAAAGTAGTTGTAGCAGTATCATGATCTAGAATTAAACCTATTTATTTCCCTCAGCTAATTATCTCCTTATGTAATTTATAATAGTCTGACAAGAGAAAACAGTGCAAAATGTCTTCTGGAATCAAAAGGGGGAAAAAAACCTACTTGCTAGGTGAGGGGGGGGGGGGAAGGGGGGTGGAGGCAAAAGCCAAGTTGGTCTACATGGGGAGGGATAGTGGTTCACAGGAGGCCAAATTGGAGCTATGTGGTTTATGCACGCTCTCTTATGTATGTATCTCAATTGATGCTATCTATAAACATTAGAAATTAAGGAAAAAAAGTCTGTTAAAAATTATTTTAATAGAATTTTATTTGCCAAAACATCTACAGCCACAAAAAAAGACTAAGGGTATTATTATTTTATTTAATTTCAATGGAGCACACGCTCCATAATATCCAAGTGTAATTAGGAAACAGTGATACAAGATTGATTGAAACAGAAAGTTATATATGTAATTTGAAAGTGTCACCATATGGCAAGATAATACTTGACAGCAGTAGGAGCACTGGATTCTTAGGTTTTCTGATTCATGTTTGAAGTATTTCTTTAATTCCTTAGTTATTGATCAAAAAATCTTAAAATATATATTAGCATATAAATTTAGTCAGGATCACTTTGAAATATTTTTACAATGTATCAGATCTTTGGGGGGTGGAGGGGGGGGGGAGGAATTCAAACAATCCCACTGCCCATACAATTTAAAGCAGCTTATAAAAAAAAAAACCTACTCTTGAAATGTGAAGTGAAATATGCAAACACTGGTAATTGTATACTCCTGGAAAAATTGTTAATCATGCTCCAGAACATATTATAAATTTTACATCAAGACATCATCGAATTATTGAAGAGGAAAAAGAATTACAGTTTCCTCCCAAGTCCGACCACGAATGTATGTTTGATGCAGGTGCACTAACTGTTTTAATAGATCATATTGTACACTACATTTCAGGATTTGTGGTACACAAACATCTAAAAATATTAAAAAGTGAAGAGTGTGTTAGTATATTGTGATCTCCATTTCTATTATTTTGGGGATCTCTCAAAACGTACAAAAGTAGAGATGGTCTTATTCATCGTTCACTTGATATAAGTAACATTTGTGAAACGTTTTAAAAAGTATTTAGCAGAAATGTGCATTCAAATTTTGGTTTATTTTTTTAAAAAGAAGTTAAACATTTTGCAAACTGAAACACAAGTTGTTCAATTGATAATCTGTGAAAATTTATTCAGTCACCTTAATTTGCGAACAAAGTCATCCCATTGAGAGCTATGACTAAATATTTATAGACGTGCTGCAAAGTTTGCTGTGTCTACCGCTCACTTCAACAACGATAATTACAATTCAACTTACTTATGAAATGATATTCCAGGTTCATTCCTGTCTGGCCTATTTGTGCAACCGTACGCAACACAAGCTGGCATTTTTAAACACTTATACACAATACTAAATGAAATAATCACTGCCTCTACCACAATGTGAACACCTTAATTGTTGGGAAGCGCCATATGGTCGCTGCCGGTGCTGCCACCATGCGGGAGAGTTTAGTGCTTGCTTCACCGATTTAAGCTCACTTCTTCTCCATATAATTCCTTCCTCCATGGCAGCAACCATGGCAGCAACTCTCGTTAGCATATTATCTCTGCTCGTTAGAAGTTTGTTTCTAGTATTGTCTATGGTTTGTTTAGTGGAAGCTGGAAGAAGTGTTGTTTTGTTGTAGTTGTTTTCTGGTCGCTTTTCAGTCGTTTCATGTTTGGCATGTCTGTTGTATTCAGTTGACGACATAGCGTCAAATATTTGTTTCAGGTGTAGACATTTTTTAATGACCTGTTACTAATAAATGCTGTCACTGTAAAAGTGCTGGTTTGTTCTATTAATAATGTGATGTCATTTACTGGAAATGGTAGAAGAAACAGTTAATTCTGTAACAAAACCTAAGGTAAATTTATTTGTGCCTTGAATTATAACATAGCATACTTATTAATTTAGTTACGGTACAATAAGGCTGAATAGTATTAAGGAATTGCTCTTTAGAGACAAAAATTAACGGACATGATTTTTAACTGACAACTCCTTTTCCATCAAAGAATTAACAAAATAATTTCAGTAATTTGTGTAAATGGAGTTGATATTATTAATTTAGGCCCTACATATTCTGTGACTGTGCTACTTCTGGTTTATTCTGCATTTGTTTATCAGTTTCACAATAGGATCGGGGATTCTACGATAACCGTGGCGCCGCAATTTGATGATGAATTCTTATGTAACTCGACGAGTTTTATATATATATATATCTCCTTAGTTCTCGACATATTGTATCTCAAAATTGACGTGGCTAGGTTGAAAGGGATTACTGGAGATCGCGATTCTGCTAGAAGTTATTATCATAATACTGCAGTGGTCAAATGGAAGACTCCACTAGAAATTCTTTCAGAAGTACATTTAACGGTTTCATGCTGGTCCAGGCCGTATTACAACCTAATTACTGCTTGAATTAATGGTCCAGGCTGCATTACAACGGAATTACTGCTTGAAAACAATACGTTTTGCGACTGACTACAGCAGTATTCCAACGATATTACTGAATGTTGTTGTAGCGGAATCGCGATCTCCAGTAGACCCTGTTGAAATGTATCCTGGACCAGAAGAAAAATTGGTTTAATTCTATATGGGGATACTGCTACAATCTCTTACCGTCTTGTGTAGCAAACACACAGATCAGGTGGTGCATGTAAAGTCATTATGACATATTCAGTCTGCGTGTACCAACAAAGTAACAGTGATAGATATGATTTGAAAATTGGGTATCTGTAATATCGTGCATTATGGATACATTTCACTTTGGTCCAGGCTGCATTACAAGTGAAACACATATTTATAAAATTTTAATTTTGTCAATAATCAATTGAGTTTATGTTGTAATGCAGCCTGGACCATACATCACATTGATGTCACATACCACATGATCTGTATGTTTAGTACGCGAGGCAGAACGAGATTGTATGCGGTATCCCCATATCTATAATTAAACCCAAACATTTCGCCATATCCAAATTTGATGAAGAATTAGTAAGTGACTTGATGAGACCAATTGAAAAGAAAGAATATATATATCACTTAGTTCTCGAGATATTGTATCTCAAAAGTGAGGAGGTTAGGGTAAAATCCATCCTGATCCAAAAAATTTAATGGTTGATTTGTATATTTGTCAGTGAGACAAATCAAGAGTAAAGAATAAAAAAAATTTGATATCTCACTTATTTCTCAAGATATTGTATGTCAAAATTAAGGTGGTTAGGTCGAAAGCCGCTTGAAAAAATTTCAACAACGCCATATTTGATGATGAATTCTTTTGTAAATCGACGAGACAAATTGAAAGTGGCTCTCTTAGTTCTCGAGATATCGTATCTCAAAATTGAGGTGGTTAGATTGACTTGCTGCCTGGACCAGAGAAAATTCACCAAAATTGCTAGGATCTACACATTGAACAAGCACAATAGGAGTTTTGTTTTCTTCCTAGTTGTGGTGGTCATGTCTCCATAGACCAGAAGAAAAATGTCACCAAAAGCACAAGGAACTATACCTTTAACTCATTTTTAACATTCGATATCTGAGTCAACGCACTCTCTAAACCTCATCATCCACAATTTTCATGTAATTTGGCAGGTATGTGCTATTCATATACGTAGGTTAATACAAAATTTAATTTAGATCTATCTACTAATTCTCGAATTACAGCTATATAAAAATTTTCAACAATTTGAACAAAAAACTGCAAACAAACAATTTTTGAATTGCTATAGAAGCTCTCATAATTTAGCTAGAGTTCAGAGGTAAATTTACATCATTTTTGAGGCCTTTCCTTGTGATGTAACATACTATTCGCCAGCACAATTTTGTTGGTTCAAAAAAAAAAAATCAAAAAGTTGGCCTAAATATTTTAAATTTTGAAATTAATTCCATAAATAGATATTACTTTTGTAAATCACCTGGAAAAATATAAATATTGGATGGTTATGGCTTTATCATTAATTTAAAACAGAAGCTTGCTTTATATTAATTCCCATTATGCAACTGAATAATACAAGAATGGGTTTGGATATTAGCCTTTTCCCACTAAATGTCAACCTCTCCTTCACGTGGTGCGCCCTGTTTGTACGGACAAAGTTCTGGCAACTGAAAGAGGAGTCATCCACAGCTTGACAACGGCCTCCAAATGGAGGGTGGAAGAGCGGGGAGTGGTCCAGGGCATCCTCTTGCCCTTGGGGTTGAAAACAGCCCCTAAAGTCTGATGAATCAAAAATGATCGATGGCATGAGGATGCAGAAGGCGACGGGAAACCACTGCATTAAAGACCCAAAGGGTATCCTGAGGACATGTAATCTTCTCAAATGACGTATATCATGATGGCTTCTTCCTGGGTAAAATAGTTCCCCAATCAGATCTCCGAGTGGGGACTACTCAGAGAGGAGTCATCAGAATGAATAGAAACATTCTACGAGTCAGAGTGTGGAATGTTAGAATTCTGAATATGGCAAGTAGGCTAGAGAACTTAAAAAGGGAGATGGAACAACTTAACTTAGATGTTGTTGGAATTAGTGAGATTAAATTGAAGGACGCACAAGATTTCTTGTCTGGGGAACACAGGATAATTAGCACAAAAGTTGTGAATGGAGTCACTGGTGTAGGATTTGTAATGAATATGACAGTAGCGAAATGTGTAAGTTATTATGAACAGTTTAGTGACAGGATTATTTTGATGATGTTAGAATCAATGCCCACCCCAACCACATTAGTACAAGTGTATATGCCAACGTCACAGGTGGATGACGAACAAATAGAGAAAATATATGCCGAATATCCAATATGTGAAGGGGGAGGAAAATCTAATAATCGTGGGTGATTGGAATGCAATAGCGGGAGAAGGAAAAGAGGAGAATACTGTAGGATCTTTTCGACTAGGAGAAAAAAATGAGCGAGGAAGCAGGTTGTTAGAATTTTGCGAAAGATATAAGCTAGTAGTGGCGAACCAACTGTTTATGAACCTTGGAAGAAGGATATACACCTGGAAACGTCCAGGGGATACAGGTAGATATCAGCTAGATTATATCATGGTCAAACAGAGATTCAGGTATCAAGTTCTAGACTGTAAAGTGTACCCAGGAGCAGACATAGACTCTGACCATAATTTGATAATAATGAAGAGCAGGCTGAAATTCAAACAAATAAGGAATCAATGTAAGCAGAACAGACTGGAAGTGAATAAACTGAAACACTATCATGAGAGAGAAATTTGCAGAAATGGTAGACTTAGGACTAAAAAGTAATTTTGAAACTAGCTCTACTAAGGACGAATAGAATGCATTAAAGACCGAAATAATGAAAGCTGGTAAAGAAACATTAGGCTTTAGGGAACAAGCCGCCCGCAAACCTTAGATCAGTGGAAATTTTCAAACTGATAGATCAGAGGAGAAAGCACAAAAATGCTCAGGATAAGCAGGAAAAGAACAATTCAGGCAATTTAGAAATGAAATAAACAGGAATCGCAAGAAAGAAAAATGGCTTGAAGAAAAGTATGAGGAAGTAGAAAGGGAAATAGTCATAGGTAAAGTAAGGGCGCTAATTACTTTGTTGTCAACACGCCCTAAAGCCACAAAAACAACAACAACATAGGTAAAGTAGATGATGTGTATAGGAAGATCAAACAGAATTTTGGAGAAATGAAGAAAAGATTTGTGAACATTAAAGCCACCGATGGGAAAACTCTTTTAAGCTTGGAAGAGAGAGCCAACCGATGGAAGTAACACATTGAGAAACTGTATGATGGGGACAACTTGAACAATAGCCTAATAGAAAAGGAAGGCAATGTCAACATTGATGACTTAAAAATCCTGTTTTGATGGCAGAATTTCATAAAGCTCTGAATGACTTGAAATCAAATAAGGCAGTTGGAATTGATGAGATCCCTGCAGAACTTCTTAAATCCCTCGGAGAAGAAGGAATTGAAACATGATTCAAGCTGATATCAAAAAGTTATGAAACAGGAAAAATTCCAACATGATTTTAATAACAGAAATCATGTTCACACTTCCCAAGAAAGCACAAGCTGGCAAATGTGATAATTATTGCACCATAAGTCCAACATCACATGCTTCAAAATTACTGACAAGAATAATATACAGATTAATGGAAAGGGTAGTAGAAGACATAGTAGGTGAAGATCAGTTTGGGTTTAGGAAAAATCGCAGTACAAGGGAAGCAATTCTGGCTTTAAGATTATTATTCTTGATCCGCACTTCAAGTATTAAAGATACTTTTCTGGCATTTGTTGATTTAGAAAAAGCTTTTGATAATGTTAGGTGGGACAAGATGTTCAAAATTTTAATGAAGTCAGGCCTAGAGTATCAAGATTAAAGAATACTTTATAAACTATATAAGAATCAAGTGGCTGTAATAAAAGTAGAGAATCATGAGAGACTAGCATCAGTTAGAAAGGGTGTGAGACAAGGTTGTAGTCTATCCCCGTTAATAATCAACTTGTATGTAGAAGTAGCAATAAAGGAAATAAAAGAATAATTTTCATGTGGCAATAAGTGTTCAGGTAGAAAAAATCAGTATGCTACAATTTGCTGATGACATGGTCTTGTTAGCAGAACGGGCTGAGAATATTGAGAAGTTACTGAGTGTATGAAAGGAGCCTCCTTGAAGATTGCAAAGTTAAGCGATCAAGCGAAGAATAGCAATCAGGCGTACCCTGGACAACGTCAGAGAATGAATCGAAAAGACCTGACGGCTGATCCTTTCACACCAGAAACATTACTACCCAAGCCCTTTTCATGGCCACAATTAACAATCATCTCTGTTAATATAGAAGGCATGTCACCAGCCAAGGAAGAGCAGCTACAAGACCTATGCAGTCAATATCAGTGCCATATATTGTGCCTACAGGATACACACAGAAGCTATGAAATGCGTAGACCAAAAATATACGGAATGCATCTCGCTATAGAAAGACCTCTTAATCAATACAGAAGTGCAATCTTTGTACGTCCAGATGTACAAGTAATGTCCACTGGATTCACGGAACAAAATGACATTGAAATTCCTCCTAGAAATGACGAACTGTACCATCTCGTCTTCTTATAAACCACCTGGTGCTGTATTCACTGTCAACAAACCACCTAATTTCCATAATAAAGACATACAGATCGTGAATGGTGATTCAACAGTCATAGCAATGTTTGGGGCTATGACCATGAAGATGAGAATGGGGCTGCAGTATAAGAATGGGCTGAAATAATTCACCTCTCTCTAATCCATGATGCAAAACTACCTGCATCATTCAACAGTGGTCGATGGAGGCGTGGTTTCAACCCTGACCTCATATTCAGTAGTAGCAGTATTAGCCCCCAGTGTGTTAAATCTGTCTGTTCCCCAATACCCAACTCACAGCGTAGACCAATAATGTGTCAAATATATGCCGCAGTTAGACCACAGGAAGTACCTTTCTGTAGAATATAAAACTTTAAAAAGGCAAATTGGTCTAAATTCTCAGAACTATTGGATTCCGAAGTTCTTTCAATAGAACCAACACCAGAATGCTATGACATCTTCACGACGGCTGTAAAGAGATGTTCCAGAATGTCTATCCCTCGTGGTTGTCAGACATCTTACATTCCCGGTCTCACATCAGATCAAGCTGCTCTACTTAAAGAATACAGCAATTTATTTACAGAAGATCCTTTTGGTGAAGCAATAGTGGAAGCAGGAAACAAACTCATTTCCATTATTAAGAGACAAAGCGGTATCAGTGGATTAAAACTGTTGTAAACTTAGATTTTGCAAGAGACAGCCATAAAACATGGAGACTACTGAAGCATCTAAACAATGATCCAACTAAGACCAAAGTTCATTATAATGTTACTGCAAACCAAATAGCACCATATCATAGCAACACTGTAACGATAAAGTGGCGTCTGCTGGCGGCGATAATGCACTAGCAGCTTGGGGTGGGGTAATTGTTGTTCGTTTAGGTATCAAAGGATTGCAGGTTCTTCTACTAATAATTCACAAAGTCGCCAAATAGATAATCATTCGATTTATTCACCGAACGTACAATTACTAAGCCACCACCACCAACGATTATAATTTGACCGTATGTAAAGGCTATTCAGGACTTCTTCTCCTACAAACTGCAAGTTCTGAGCTACACTTCTATCACTTGGTTTGGATGCTTTAGTTCGACGACCACAAGTTCACTGCTATTTACGAAACACTGCAGGTTTATCTGCATGACGGCGGCGTACTTATAATGTTTCATCTGGTCCACACGATAGTGCCAGAACGCACCGCCAAACAATCACTGCCGCGCGCAACCAACCGTGACTGACCTCCAAGACAGCGAGTCACAGACTGCCTTCGACAATCCAACTCGCATCTCGCGTCACACTTTCAACAATCGGATCGTCCTGATTCCACCGCTCAACACGAACACACACATGGTTTTTTATACTGTCTCGCCACAACCCCCCTTGGGTTTAATTTTTCCTATTTGGAAATACTGGTTTGCAATGGCAAAATTTAAACCCAACAACTCATAGAGACAGTATTGTCTTGAATGAGTCTCGATATCTGTACCAAATTCTTACTTCTAAAGGTGGTGGTGGTCAACTAAATACATATCTTCTATTACATTTCAGTGTTAGAACAATGTTAGTTTACAACAGAAATGACCCATTTAAAATAATGTCCAAAATCCACCAAACATCTTTGTCCTGTCACGGTCGCCATGTAACGATAAAGTGGCGTCTGCTGGCGGCGATAATGCACTAGCAGCTTGGGGTGGGGTAATTGTTGTTCGTTTAGGTATCAAAGGATTGCAGGTTCTTCTACTAATAATTCACAAAGTCGCCAAATAGATAATCATTCGATTTATTCACCGAACGTACAATTACTAAGCCACCACCACCAACGATTTCGTAGTAAAGGCTATTCAGGACTTCTTCTCCTACAAACTGCAAGTTCTGAGCTACACTTCTATCACTTGGTTTGGATGCTTTAGTTCGACGACCACAAGTTCACTGCTATTTACGAAACACTGCAGTTTATCTGCATGACGGCGGCGTACTTATAATGTTTCATCTGGTCCACACGATAGTGCCAGAACGCACCGCCAAACAATCACTGCCGCGCGCAACCAACCGTGACTGACCTCCAAGACAGCGAGTCACAGACTGCCTTCGACAATCCAACTCGCATCTCGCGTCACACTTTCAACAATCGGATCGTCCTGATTCCACCGCTCAACACGAACACACACATGGTTTTTTATACTGTCTCGCCACAACCCCCCTTGGGTTAATTTTTCCTATTTGGAAATACTGGTTTGCAATGGCAAAATTTAAACCCAACAACTCATAGAGACAGTATTGTCTTGAATGAGTCTCGATATCTGTACCAAATTCTTACTTCTAAAGGTGGTGGTGGTCAACTAAATACATATCTTCTATTACATTTCAGTGTTAGAACAATGTTAGTTTACAACAGAAATGACCCATTTAAAATAATGTCCAAAATCCACCAAACATCTTTGTCCTGTCACGGTCGCCATGTAACGATAAAGTGGCGTCTGCTGGCAGCGATAATGCACTAGCAGCTTGGGGTGGGGTAATTGTTGTTCGTTTAGGTATCAAAGGATTGCAGGTTCTTCTACTAATAATTCACAAAGTCGCCAAATAGATAATCATTCGATTTATTCACCGAACGTACAATTACTAAGCCACCACCACCAACGATTATAATTTGACCGTATGTAAAGGCTATTCAGGACTTCTTCTCCTACAAACTGCAAGTTCTGAGCTACACTTCTATCACTTGGTTTGGATGCTTTAGTTCGACGACCACAAGTTCACTGCTATTTACGAAACACTGCAGTTTATCTGCATGACTGCGGCGTACTTATAATGTTTCATCTGGTCCACACGATAGTGCCAGAACGCACCGCCAAACAATCACTGCCGCGCGCAACCAACCGTGACTGACCTCCAAGACAGCGAGTCACAGACTGCCTTCGACAATCCAACTTGCATCTCGCGTCACACTTTCAACAATCGGATCGTCCTGATTCCACCGCTCAACACGAACACACACATGGTTTTTTATACTGTCTCGCCACAAACACGCTTTGTATTCTGTCGCTCCAAAAACGTTATATTAATTCGATTATTCTCGTTTTAGTGAGTGAAATAGTTTACTATGGTGAACAGACTGACTTTTTAAAGCTTTTGAGTAATTAATTTTAATTTCCATCAGTCAGCGAGTGAAGCTTATTTACAGGTGAGTGCGCCACATTAAGTTCTTCAGACAACTTACGAGTAACAGGTGGAAATATTTCTACGTGAACTAAAAGTGACTACTAAATTTAACTACCAGTGCAACAGCGACAATCTAAGTTCTACAGATAACATAATCTCCACCATATTTGGTGGAGATTATGGACAATGGGGCCCAATCGGCTTCCCTGTCGGTAGTGCAGTTAACGAGAACGATATAGGCTCCAACATAGGAGAGGTAGTCGGTGAAGCATTGAACACAGTGTTAAACTTAGACAACTCCACAAAAGTGCTACCATCACTAGAAGAAGAAATGCCTCTACAAAAGCAGTCCAACAAGCGCCTGCTCTGAGACATCGACAACACAACAGCAGCCGACAGCTCTGAGAAACTTCCAAGGGTGGAAGTTGGCAGAAACCAACATCAGCAGCTCACCGCAGCAACACCGGCAACAGGAAGCAACATTACCCCAGTACCGACTTCGGTAAGTGATCAACGACCTAGCGCTGGCCCAGTGGTAAAAATAGCGAACAAATATGAATGGTATGACGGTGGCCCGTATATCATTTTTGTAGAAAGCAAAGTGAGCAACGTTGGTAGACTACATCCCATGGCAGTCGGCAAGCTGATCCACCAAGAAGGTGAATTAGTAACCAAAAACATAGTGAACATTACTAAGTCAGGCAGAAACCGAATTAGAATCGAGACAATTTCCGGACCGAGTGCTAACGCCCTAGCCCAAAGCAAAATTTTCCCTATGCACAACATGGAAGCTTACATCCCCATTTCCTTAACAACCCGCCAAGGCAATATAAGAAATTTAGACATTTCACTAACGGAAGAAGAGATAATGGAAATGATAAGATGAGACGTTCAAGTAGTACGAATAAGGCGATTCACCAAAAATACAAGTGATACCGATAGAGACCAGAGAAGACCCATCCCAGTTTGTGCAATTTCTTTCAAAGCGCAAGGCTGTCCAGAATACGTGATAATCCATGGAGTAAGATGCCCGGTAGAACCGTACATCCCTTCGGTGCTTCAATGTTTCCAATGTTTGAGGTACGGTCATAACAGTAAACAATGTCGGAGTCAACCTAGATGTAGCCATTGTTCTGCAAACCACCCATTCACAGAATGTAAAAATTCTGGACCACCTACTTGTGCCCATTGTGACGGGCCCCATCTCTCCACTGACTGCACCTGCCCTCAGTACCAAAAACAACTACAGATAAATAGGAAAAGAGCTAACGAGGGAATATCTTACCAGGAGGTGCTAGCAAACATCGAACAAAAAACTTATGCCACGATAACAACCGAACATTTGACACAGAATAGAGAGAGAACATTTTATAATCAATCAACCAACCCTTCTATGATTAGAGCTACAAACAAAGTTATAACAGTTCCAACCACAGTTCAGAATACCCTGAACCCACCACCAACGGCCCCTCTAAAGATTCACCGAGCGTGGTGGTGTAACGGCTAATGTTCTGGCCTCGCATTCGGGAGGATGGCGGTTCGAATCCCCGTCCGGGCATCCAGATTTGGGTTTTCCATGGTTTCCCCAAATCACTCCAGGTGAATGCCGGGATGCTTCCTTCAAAAGGCCATGGCCGAATTCCTGCCCATTCCTTGCCCCCCATCCTTTCCCGTCTCTAAAGACCTCGTAGTTATAGGAGACGTAAAGCAGTTAAAAAAAAAAAATCTAAAGATTCAAAATCGATCAGAAGGCCCTCCACCCCGCCAACAGAAACCAATGGTCAGAAGAGACAACAATGGTAAAGATCATAACTGGCCACCTAGAGACACACAACAAACTACCCACAGAAATGCTTCTCAGGTCCCGCAAGAACTTCTTATGAGGGCATCAACTCAACCAGCATTCCCTATTACTAATAATCCCTATAGCCCAAACAGCAAACGAATATCTAGTAGAAAAGATACAAAACTTGATCATAGTGATCTTACAAATGGCATCCTCCGGTTACTTACCACATAACATCAGAGACCTTATTGCCACTACATTAATGGACTTCCCTCAGGGCCCTCCAATATCTCAGGATCAATATATATTAGAAGCTCAACCCCATCCTGGAACAACTCAACCTAACAACTAAAACAAAAGGAGCCCTTTAACATAATAATAAGAAAGTAACCAAAGAAGTAATAACAATGGATAAGAAAAATAACAACACGGTATCCCAATATCTAAGTATCTTACAATGGAATGGAAGATCAGTTTGGGCGAACAGAGAAAGCCTAATTTCAGCACTCACTCAAAACAATATCGACATAGCCATACTGTCAGAAACATGGTTCAAACCAAATAAAGAGGTCAGTTTCAAAAGCACAAGGTGTACAGGAATGACAGACTGGACGGTAGAGGAGGAGTGGCGATATTGGTGCAACAGAATATTCCACACGAACTGATTAATCTCAATTTGGGCAAATTACCCTTTCAAGCAGTAGCAATACGGATACGAACCACCCAGTCAACATCATTTCCATCTACTGCTGCCCAAAAACAAAAATCACTGGACAAATCTTATCGGACAAATAAACTCACCAATGATTCTGGCCGGCGATTTTAACGCACATAATCAGAGCTGGGGCTGTCACTACAACGACCTGAGAGGATCGACAATTAAGGATATGGCAGAAGACAACAATCTGGTAATAGTAAACGACGGCAGCCCAACAATGGTCCCATCACCAGGAAGATCCTACTCGGCAGTGGACCTAACTCTCTGCTCCCCCAATCTGGCAACCATAGCGACATGGAGAGTGCTCAATGATTAATTGAGAACAGACCACTATCCGATACTTTTAAATATCGGATGCCCACTAACCAAAGAAACTGCAGCTCATCCAACAATCAGATGGAACGTCAATAGAACCGACTGGTCCCAATACCTTACAAAGCAGTGCCTTCAGAGAAGGTTTAACCAATATCCGAGAGTCAAAGTGTTGGCAGTAACATTTCCTGTTACTGAAGATATGCTAAATTTAATGTAACATAGACGATAGATAATGTATAGTTCCTCGCCCCCCCCCCTAAAAAAAAAAGAGTAGGCACAGCAGCAGCAGCGATGAAAGTGACACTGTATAAAACATGTTCAGAGATATTTCTTACTTTCAACGTAGAATATTATTTTGTATTTCGAATTTTAAAGACATGGAAATAAAAAATATTCTTAATTTTAACTCTCTCTTCAATAATTATTGTTTTAGTCTTTTAGTTAGTGAGTCTCCGGATTTTTGAACCCAATCTACAGAAATTTTAGTGGCCATCTACGGATATTCAAAGCCAAGAGGCTGGCAGCACTGATTAGGACAGAACAAAATAAGCACTTTGGTCTAACAACAACGAAGTGGATGCCTCAGCTCTTTAATAACTGTGAGTAAATGTCAAATTCCAAAGATATGGCGGAAGAGCCAAGTGATCGCCTTGCTTAAACCTGGCAAAGAAGGATACAGTCCAAAGAATTTTAGACCTGCTGCACTTTTATGTTGCCTCTACAAACTGCTTGAAAGAATTATCTTAAACCGGCTGTTGGCTGTAGTTGATCCTTTGCTTATACCTGAACAAGCTGGATTCCACCCGGGTAAAAGTTGCACAGGACAACTTCTAAATATCGCGCAGTTTATAGAAGATAGATTTGAAACTTGTAAGGTAACAGGGGTGGTATTTGTTGATTTGTCAGCAGCGTATGACACCATCAACCATCAGCTAATACTAGTCAAGTTCTACAATCTGACCAGGAATTTCAGTCTTAGTAAGTTCATTGCTACTCTTCTGCAGAACCGCAGATTCTTTGTTGACTTCCAAGGACAGCGCAGCCGTTAGAGATCACAGAAGAATGGTCTACCCCAAGGAAGTGTGCTAGCCCTATTATTTTTTAACATACAGGGTGGGGCATTTAATATGTTTGCTGGAAATATTTTGGAAAGAAAGCATTTTAACAAACAATAACCTATATAAAAAATAATCGTACAGTAGGGGGCTACAATTATGTGATATTGGTTTTTTCACAGGTGGCGCTGTTGTCGTTACAACAAGGTCAACTTAATTCTTTTAAATGGGAACCCCTATTTTTTTTGAAGATTCGGATTCCTCATGAAAAAATAAAAATAGTTTGCTTAACTCACTTTTCTGTTAGCCTCACAGATGGCGCTGTAATGGAAGGTAATTTTAAAGGATATGACGAGGCTTGGAACATCAAAACATGACACCGGACAAGTTTGGCAATTAGTTGTAATTTTGATTTGACGGTAGCTCCATCAGAATGGTGCGACTTACAATGGCGGAAAAAGTTGAAATGGTTCTTGTGTACGGTGAAGCTGGTCGCAATGCTATCGCTGCGTGTGCTTTATACGCTGAGAGGTATCCGGATCTGCATCATCCAAGTCCCATGACTTTTCGTCGGACTGTCAACTTATTTATGGGTACTGGCAGCGTGAAACGAAGCAGAGCTCGAGGACGATCGGTCACAGACGAAGACAACGAAGCGAATATTTTGGCTGCTGTTGAAGTCAATCCACACATAAGTTCTCGACAACTTGAACGGATGTCAGGAATTTCCAGACGAAGTATCCTGCGAATTCTCCACCTGCATAAATTCCATCCGTATCACGTGTCATTACATCAGGAACTTCATGGGGAAGACTTCCAAAATCGAGTGAACTTTTGCAACTGGGTTCTGCAAGAAGTGAACAACAACCGTGACTTCGTTTCAAAGATCCTTTTCTCGGATGAAGCAAGTTTCACCAATCGTGGCCACGTCAACCACCATAACATGCACTATTGGGCTGAAGAAAATCCACATTGGATACGTCAAGTGGATCATCAACGACCATGGAGCGTCAATGTTTGGTGCGGTGTTATGGGAGATCATCTGATCGGTCCTTACTTTATCGACGGAAACCTTAATGCCGAAAAGTACAGCCAATTTTGATAACTGAGCTCCCAGTTTTGCTGGAAGATGTCCTTCTACAGGACCGCCTAACAATGTGGTATCAACATGATGGCTGCCCCGCACATTTTGCGCATGAAGTCCGCGATATTTTAAATCGCCGATTTCCGAACAAATGGATTGGTCATGGGGGACCAGTGCTTTGGCCGGCGCTTTCTCCGGACATGACTGCGCCAGATTTCTTCCTTTGGGGAATGCTGAAGGGGCAGTTCCTCCCGAGCAGCCGAGGAAGTAACTTCCTCGAACAGCGGCCCGCGAGTGCGATTGCTAGTTGAGTTGTTTATTTAGTGAGTCTATGAGGAGTGTGAATCCCGGAGTGAAACAGTTATATTTTAGAATCTAACGAGAACCTAACAGAAATCAAATAGACAAATCAGTGGTGCAACCGAAAATGTCTGTCCCGCTAGACACGGGGCAGACAATTAAGACAGCCTTAGAGACGATATATTCCAGTAACGTAACCTTGCAAACGCAACCGGTGAATCTTACTACCAACGAAGTAACACAGTTTCAGGCAGCCAACAGCATGGGGGAGCCAATACATACCCCAGCCACCATAGCGAAGGAGCACCAACAGCAACCCCAGCAACAGCACATACAACAGCAGTACATACAGCATCTACAACAACAACAGCAGCAACAACAGCAGCTGCAACAACAACAACATCAACAACATCAACAACACACGCAGCAGCAGCAACACCAGCAACATCAGATACCGGAGACAGGCGAGGGGCCATGTAGTACTTCGTCGCTCGACCCTACAACGACTCCCGGTATAAACACCCACCAGACGACAGGTAGAGCCGAAGCAACTGTAGTTAAAACAAATCAGCTGATGGATGAAACGGTAGTCATGGACATTGCAGAGGATGGCAGATTGGAAGAGGATGAGGCTACAAGAACTCCCAGGAAGCGAGCTTGCGAATCCACCTCCGAAGCAGCAGAGAACAGATTTGCAGTAGAAGAAGAGGCCAACCAGTGGAACCCTGAATGTGGAAGGATGATAGCAAAGCGAAAACTGGCGTTGAAATATTATAAGCAGTCTCCAACCTGGGAAAATTTTATTGGTTACAAAAAGGTCGACGCTGCTGTAAAATGGACATTAAAACACCAGAAAAAGGAAAGTTGGAAGAATTACTGTTCCAAAATCTCAAAAGCAACACCACTATCAAAAATATGGGCAACCATAAACAAATTTAAAAAGAAACAAATTCCGACACGCTCCCTATATTGCTGGACCGAAGAATTTGCAGATATTATTGCTCCACCTTCGGTAGCATCGCCTCCAGCGCCACTACAAGAGCCTTTCACTGGAGCGCTTCCTACTACCCTTCAAAGCAAACGAATTAGAAATCGCCCTCAAAAAATCAACAAATACAGCACCAGGGTACAACGGAATCCGCTATAGTATGATTACAAATTTGCCATGTAATGCGAAACAACTGCTCCTCCAGCTCTTTAACACAATTGGGATGTCAGGAAATATTCCCGAAGATTGGACTACGCATATTATTGTACCCATTTTAAAGCCGGGGAAAAAACCCAATGAGGCTACGTCATATCGTCCTATAACTCTAACATCCTGTGTCGCCAAAACGTTTGAACGAATAGTAAAACGACTAGAATGGTGGCTGGAACACAATAATCTGCTACCTAAGACTCAATTTGGTTTCCGTAAGGGATATTGCACATTAGATAACCTTACCCTCCTAACCACAGACATAGAAAAGGCTTTCACAGGAAAAGGATATTTAACAGCTATATTCCTAGATATATCAGGTGCCTATGATAATTTAACCCCAACAATACTGCTCAAAAAGCTGCAGGAATTGGGAATTCCCACTTTATACTGTCAAAGTATCTACAACATGCTCCGTCAACGTACGATATTTATACAAAAACAAGATAATACCCTTTTCGGGCCTAGGAAACAAACTAAAGGAATACCTCAAGGATCTATTCTCAGCCCGCTGTTATACGCCATTTACAACACTTATCTTGAAAAAAACTTTGGCACTCACATTAAAATAGTGCAATACACCGATGATATATGCATTTACACCATGTCGCCTTCGCTGCAATTAACGTTTCGTTGGTTAAATGAGGCGGCAACAGCGTTATCCAACTGGATATCCGAATACGGACTTAAGCTCTCACTAGCCAAATCGTCAGTGGTGGTATTCACAAAGAAACGGTATTCTCCCGAGGAACCAGTCATTTGCCTGGGACCGTATACTTTCCACATTGAAGCTTCAGCCAAAATACTCGGTCTTTATTTGGACAGCAAATTAACATGGAGCCGTCACATAAATTACATCCTAATGAAAGTGGGGAAAGCACTAAACATAATGCGATCTATCACTCGAACGTGGTGGGGAGCAAATCACACAACTTTACTGACCTTATATCGCTCCCTAATACGCCCAGTACTAGACTATGGAAGTATTTTATTTGGGAATGCACCAAAACATGTTCTAGAAAAACTGGATAGAGTACAATTCAGAGCTATAAGATTATGTCTAGGAACAATGATCTCAAGCCCGACAAACACACTTCTGGTAGAAGCAAAAGAAATGCCCCTCCATCTTCGCCGAGAATTCCTTACAAGCAAATACCTTATCCGTACAAGTGCTCTAAAGGAACATCCAGTACAAAAGAAGCTGTCACAAGTGTACAGCGGAAATAAAGATAATGGTCCATCTTTAGTGAGGAGAATGCCCCTATTAGCAGAAGGACATAAGGAATATGAAAAGATCAAACCACTGATACTAAAAAGCCGCATCATCCCAGACTTCCTAAATCCATAGGAGTTTATGTTTTTAAAACTTCATATATATTACTTGCCACAATATATCATCCGGAATAAAAACATTAATACAGCACTTTCACACTTCCTAAACGTAACCTGGCCTAATTACACCCACATATACACTGATGGATCTAAAACCATGGAAGGAGTTGGATACGGCTATTATTGTCCTTCCACCAATGACTACGGACAAACAACATTACCTGCAGAGACGTCAATATTCACAGCAGAAACCCTAGCAATCTGCGCAGCAATCAAGTATGGGTTAGACAAACAATTTGCTAGAATCCTAATACTCACTGACGCCAAGAGTGTGCTCCAAAAATTACAAAACCCAGTACGCAATACGAAGATGCATCAGTACCTATATGAAATTATCAAACTCGTCTCAGAAGCATATTCAACAAGTATACAAGTCCATTTCCTTTGGATCAAAGGTCACACAGGAATACTGTACAATGAAGCCGTCGATCAGCTGGCGAAACAGAGTATCAATGAGGGGAACTTCTTAGGCATTCAGTTACCTTGGACCGATTTTATACAACTCGTTACCAGGAAGGCATACAGTAAGTGGAATGAAGACTGGGCCCAGACACAGCTACTAAAAGGGAAACATTATGCAGCAGTTCAACCAACAATACCAAGGACACCATGGTTTAAAAAATTCAATATAGCAAGAAGACACATAACAACAATCATTAGAATGAGATTAGGACACGGGTGCTATCCACAACATTTATGCCGCCTCCGAATAATTAACTCCCCGACATGCACTTTTGATCAAGAGACCTCAGATCTTAATCATATCATACTCTCATGTTCGCAACACAGTGCCGGATCTAGGGGGGGTCAAACCGGGGCTCTTGCCCCGGGTGACAACTTCAGGGGGGCGCCAAAATCATGTGTTGGTGGCATCTTTTTATAAGCGCCAGGGCGAAATATTCATGTGCTGCCAACCCTTTTTTTTAGGCAAAGCGCTGTGGTATACTGACCGCGGCGGCAACTTGAAAGGACTGAAAATTCATTGTTCTGTGACAGAGCGGCCTTAAAACAAAGCTCAATTCACGGAATGAATTCATTCCGTCACTGTTAGCGGGAACTCGCAATATTCTTGGAATTATAAATTTTGCCATCTGATGTTCGTATTCTTGCAGCTGCGTTCGAGTGATTAGCCCAGTTTTGTTTTAATATATACTTTTGTGCTGAACGAGTTTAAATATTTATTACTGGAAACGAACCATTAACAGGTAAGGAAGAATCTATCGTTATCAAATATCTCAGCGTTTCTCATCCTTTGTCAGTCCGAGTACCAGTAAAATGTAAAAAAATTCGGATCATTAACTTATTTGGGCCTTACTTCTTACCCCTGTATATTTATGAACCAAACCTATCAATTGTTATTAGCATATACCGCTGTTTCTTAAGACATAAACCTACAATAAAGCACTCATAAAACGTCGCTCTCCGAAAACGTGTTTAGGGAATAGGCTATTAAGCAGCCATATCCTGAAAATACCAGTTTTTTGATGGTAGTTGAAATATTAATTGTTTTTAGAAAGTTTGGATTACTAGCTTATTCTCGCTTACAATCTTCTGCTGGACGAGACGATATCAAAATTTTTTTGGTTAGTCTATTTGGACTTGTACAAAAACTTTATTGCTTCTTCGTTGGATCCACTACAAGGTGGAAAATAATGAAAAAATGTACAAAAACCAACTTAAAAGATAGTAGCCAGACAAGATGGTTGACCAAACACCTTGCCCTATTGAATAATTTACCTGAAGTTGTCAAAGCAATGGAGGAAATTGAAGAATCTTCTCTGGCTGCAGAATCTAAGTATTAATCCGCTCATCTTTTACATGATGTATTGGATTTTAAATTTATCCTCAAATTAACAATTTGGGCTAACCTTCTACGAGAAATTAATAGAGTAAGCGTGGAAATCCAAAAGGAGGACATAATCCTTTCGCGTTCTGTATCACTAATGATAGGGCTTATTATTGTAAGAAATGCGACTAAAGACGATAGAATATTGGATCAAAGAAGCTACACCTGTAGCACCAAAATTGGGAATCGTTCCGATACTCAAAAGTAGAGGAATTTCCAAACGAAAGAGACGACACGACGAAATCTGAGAGGACGAATCAAGAGCATTAGTCCCCACACAACTGTTTTCTAAAGATATAAAAGTTTTACTTGACAGAATTTTAACAGAAATAGGAATAAGGGTAAAAAGTGCAATAAAACTAAATGAAAAGTTTGCCTTCCTTGGTGGCCACACGCAGGGCCGGCGCTAGGAATTTCGGGCGACCTTTTTTTTTTTAGCTCTACAAAATGGCCAGGCGCCAATGGGCGTAATATTGGCTTCATGGCGTGAGGGCCCCTATAGTCGGTGATCGGGCCCACCATCAGCCCGCGGGGCCCGGGTACTTTTGACCCGTTCCCCCCCCCCCCCTAACGCCGGCCCTGGCCACACGTTAGTAAATATGTCCACAGATCTCCAAAAAAATGGAGCCGTTCTAGCAAGCAGATACTCCAAGGACTTAAACGCAATTGATTTCTGCAAGAACTTGCCATGTTTAAACAACAAGCTCCATTTTTAATTGGAATCGATGAAACAACTAGTCCATTCCAATTGTTGCAACAAATGTGTAAAAATGACTTGCAGGAAGCCTTTCTTAATATTTGTATAGCTCTGAGAATATACTGCACGTTACCAGACGTCCGCATGCTGCGAGCGGAGTTTTAGTAAACTAAAAATCATAAAAAACCTACCTGAGATCAACAATGAGCCAGGAACGTCTTTTTAACCTCACGGTCTTATCAATCAAAAATAGAACAGCTTATGAGACGAATTTTGAGGAAGTTACAGACTCTTTCGCGGAAATGAAAGCTCGACGAGTGAAGTTGTAGGAACATTTAGTGCAAATTTTGCTAGGGCCTAAGGACTGAAATTGTGAGTACAGTCTGGATCTTGCGTTACATATTATGATTATGTGGATTATATATATTGCAAGCAATAAAATGTTTTTTGTCTTTTTTATCACGTTAGTTTAATAGTACCCAACTGAGTGTGGTGTTTTCATTAGGGGGAGGGGGGGGCGCCAGCATGAAGTTTTTGCCCCGGTTCAGAAAAATCCTAGATCCGCCACTGTCGCAATACCAAGCTCAACGTAAGCGACTATACAAACAATTACAACAGCTATCGGTTATTTCCCAGCGAACCTAATTACCATTCTACAATCAAAAAAATATACAGGTCTACAATGCAATCATCCGCTTCTTGCAAGACACAAACATAAAGATCTAAAGCCCATAAAATGTAATACATAAGAAATTTGTTAACTCAATGATGTCCTGTAAAGTTACCTTTGTAATGTTGCTATTATAATGTTATCGCACTATTGTTACAATGTTTTTATTGCAATGTTATTATAATGGTCTTATTACCATGTTGCCATTGTAAAATTGTTATTATAACATAGTTAATGTAAACTGTTGTAGTTGCAAGATGGCTAAATGGTCGCAGACCAAAGGCCAATAAATAAAATAAAAATGTTATGCGGAAATACCAACAACGCCAGATAACATGAAGCAGCGCATTCGTGATGCTTGCTCTAACATCAGCAGAGACACACTTCTAGCTGTTCAGGCATCATTTCTGCAAAGGGTCAGAAAATGTCTGTAAGTAAATGGTCACCTTTTTGAGCACCTGCTGTAGACATGGCTGCAAATAAGTAAGAAAAAGCATTTAAATATTCAATTTCGTCATTATCCTTTAAAATTACCTTCCATGTTTACAGAATGAAAATTACATGTAATTATTTAAACAATAATTAAAATTATACACAAAAAAAACGCGAATATTCAAACGAATTATCATTTTTCGCGATTACAGCGCCATCTGTGAGGCTAACAGAAAAGTGAGTTAAGCAAACTATTTTTATTTTTCATGAGGAATCGGAATCTTCAAAAAAAAAAAAAAAATAGGGGTTCCCATTTAAAAGAATTAAGTTGACCTTGTTGTAACGACAACAGCGCCACCTGTGAAAAAACCAATGTCACATAATTGTAGCCCCCTACTGTACGGTTATTTTTTATATAGGTTATTGTTTGTTAAAATGCTTTCTTTCCGAAATATTTCCAGAAAACATATTAAATGCCCCACCCTGTATATACCAATGATCAGCCTATACCACCCAAAGGCAGGAGTTTCCTGTATGCTGATGATCTTGCTCTGGTCTCACAGAGCAAAGACTTTGAATCAGTGGAGAGCACCCTTACCAACGCTGTGGAAGATTTGTCTAGGTATTATAGCATGAGTCAGCTTAAACCAATCCTGCGAAGACACAAGTATGTGCTTTTCATTTAAGGAATAAAGAAGCAACTCGTAGGTTAAAGGTAACATGGTCGGGGGTCGAACTAGAACACTGTGACACTCCAAAATATCTAGGAGTGACCCTTGACAGATCACTTACATTCAGGAAACATTGCATGAACTCCAAGCTGAAAGTTTCCAGTAGGAACAATTTCATAAGAAAACTGGCTGGATTGCAGTGGGGAAGCCAACCTGAAACAATTCGAACTTCTGCCTTAGCACTATGTTATTCGGCTGCAGAGTATGCCTGCCCTCTATGGTACAGTTCAACCCATGCCAAACAAGTAGACATTGCACTTAATGACATGTGAAGAATCATAACAGGCTGCTTAAAATCAACTCCAGTCGAATGGCTTCACCGTCTCGCAGGAATAACACCACCTTCTGTTCGAAGGGAAATGGTAGTGAACAAGGAAAGGAGGAAAGTGAACCATGAAAAATATCAGCCACTATATGGGCATATCCCTCACAGGCAAAGACTGAAGTCCAGGAAAAGTTTCCTAAGAATATCTCAAGAACTTACAACGACAATTGAAGAAGCCAGGTTACAACTATGGAAAGCTAAGGCTCCCCTTCCGCATGGCTGGGGAAGAGTGTCTGAATCTTTGCCACCTGGTTATGACAAGGGATGGTTGACGAGGAAGTCTCTGAATAGGCTGAGATCAGGAGTGGGCAGATGCAAAGTGAACTTGGCAAGATGGGCCTATGCTGAGATCAATGATATCAAGTGCGACTGCAGTGAAGACCAGACTGTCCAGCACATGCTCCAGTGTCGACTGTGTCCATCATCCTGCTTGGCGGCCTATCTGTATGAGGCCTCAGAAAATGCACTGGACCAGCATAATTTGATGTTTGTGATTGTGTAACTGTGTGTTTCTGATACGAAGTAATAATAATAATAATGAACAAAATACTGAAGGAAAATTTTGGACTGAACATAAATCAATTCAAGACAAAAGTGATTAAATGTAACAGAAATGATACCAATCACAGTAGATTAAATATAAAAATAGGATCGGATGGTTTAGGAGAAGTAAGTGAATTCTGCTTCTTGGGAAGCAAAATTACAACTGATGGCCGAAGCAAGAATGATGTTAAAAGCAGAATAGCACTAGCAAAAAGAGCCTTCATGAAAAAGAGAAATCTTTTAGTTTCAAATATTGATCTAGGAAAGATCTTAGAAAGAACTTTTTAAAACACTTTGTGTGCAGCCTGGCACTTTACGGTTGTGAAACATGGACTTTAGGAATACCAGAAAGAAAGAAAATTGAGGCATTTGAAATGTGGTGCTACAGAAGAATGCTGAAAATTAAGTGGCAGATAAAGTACGAAATGAAGGAGTTTTGGAAATAATTGGTGAGGATAGAAGTTTGTGGAAGAAACTTACAGAAAGATGAGACAGGCTGGTAGGTCGTATTTTGAGACATGCTGGATTGGTTAATTTGTTAGTGGAGGTAACAGTGAAAGGTAGGATCTGTAGAGGAAGACAGATATTAGAATATATTAAGCAGATAATTGAGGAGGTGGGTTGTAAGGGATATGTATGGATGAAGAGGTTTGCACAAGATAGGAAGGGATGGACAATTGCATCAAACCAGTCAAAAGACTGGTTACGTTTTCTACTACTCGCTCAAAGTGTTGTGCAGTTTCAATTTAATTTTCATAGGCTCTATGCAAACTAGCACGTCACAAGATCCTTTTCCATTTTCTGTAGCCAAAAGTGCAACTCTTCTTTCACTTTAAAATCTTCCTCAAGAAAGAAAGAGTTTCAAAAGTTTTTCTTATGTTTGTATTGGACCCCTATCTGCAAAATAAAAAATCTTGTTTGTAATTTTTTTAAATTCAGATAATATAATATTAGGAGTGATATGAGCTTTTCTTTTTATATTTTTTTGAAAGATGTAAACAGCAACTGTGTTGCGCTTTTGAAAATCAGAAACTACTACTTAATTAAAATGTTCAACTTTGTTTTCCTGTTTGAAATATATTACAAAAGGGTGGATCATTACCAGCTGCCTTGTCCAGTGGTAGCTATGTGCTTTATCTTGTGGCACTATCCTATAATTTTCAAATAATCACAGGTGACACCAAATTCTGATTCTATAATAACACAACTACATTTCCACTTGGTACATCCCCCTTAATTTTTGCCAATATTCTATATTTGTATACATAGCTTTTAACCGATGTCGATGGAATCTTTCACACATATACATTAATACAAACAGAAAAATACTTTCTTTATTTAGTTTACAGAAACCCAACCTCTCTCCCCCTTTCTACGCCCTTAATTTTTTTTTAAATTGTTCTTTATACAAAACTACAGTTTCTATTTAATTTTGAAGGAAACAAAACTAATAACAAATAGAAAAATTCTGTTTACATTAGGTTTTCAAAAACCCAACCCCTCTCTCTTTTTATTCCCACCCCTCTTAATTTCCAATGTTCTTTATAGAAATCCACAGTTTTAAATCCCATTAAAATCGATTCAGCAGTTTCCAGGTTATGCCAGATTATTTATAAAATAAATGTGTCCTAATGTCTCAACATGTAAATCAAATTTTTACTTGGACCTCAAGCTTTCAAGTTGTAAAAAACCATAAAATATCTGTATTTTCTGTGTGATGCCAGAACAAATAGATATATTTCAGATATGGAGGAGGTGTTTTGAGAACTTAACGAGATATCAAAAAAAACACTAATAATTATTTTCTATTTGTCTCGTCGAGTTACATACGAATTCATCATAAAATTTGGCTATGGCCGAAATTTTTCTTCTGGTCCAGGCCACATTTCAACCTAACCACATCAATTTTGAGATACAGTATCTCGAGAACTAAGCGAGATATCAAAAAAATTTATTCTTTTCTTTCAATTTGTCTTGTCATGTTACATAAGAATCCATAAAATTGCGGCACTACAATTATCATAGAATCCCCATGCCATGTTGTAGGTGGCATTTTCTCGTGCAAAATGACCAAACACATTAAAAGTACTCCTCCCAAAGGAAAATCCTTGACAGACCCACAAGATTGTATGAAAGAAAGTATTAGTTTAAGATAAAAACCTTATAATTAAAGAATGAATAAAAACCATAATATAGCTGTTTATTTAAAATAAAATGAACTATTATTCATGATTTTTATTTAACAGACAGCAGTTCTTATGTAAGTAGTAAAGAAATATATACAATGTTTAACAAATATGGAGTGGTATGGCAGCTCAAATGTAATTAGTTGAAACAAGTTGTTACTGTGTTAGCTCTCAAAAAATTCTTGCTACAATCCTGGGTTCAAATCCCGGTTGGATCATGAATTTCTCAGATTTGTCTTTGATGTTACGAACTACGTTTGGGCGTTCTGTGGTTCGGATTCTACATCAAATTGTAGGTCCCAGAGGAAACGAACTGGCTGTCCTACCTCTGATACAATGGCTTAGTATGACTCCTTTTGGAAGATCTAATCAACCTTCAGGTTAGGTTTTTATACTGTCTATATATTTAATCTAGCCAATATATCTAATACTATTATTTGAGCAACTTTTGTAAATAGACAAAATTAATTTCTCACAAACTTCTCTAACGATTTTGATGAAATCTTGCTTACTGATCAGAAATCCAAAGATTCCGAGTGAAGATCGGTCACCCAGGTACTAGTTAATAATGTGTATATTCATGAATAATAACCTGTATGCATGTACTCACATTTAGAGTGACTTCATTACTATATATTTGGAGATTTAATGCACATTTTGTCTCAAATAGTACTCCATAAGGTATATATGAACCAAATTTCACACCATTAGGACATTCCTTGACTGTTAGGAAGCCTTATTGTCCCAGAGATATTCATTTCATTGGCATCTGTAGAGGTAGAAGATGTAATAACAACTTCACAACTCTATTAATTAAACAGATCATTAATCTTCCAATTATTAAAATATTAAGAAAAACTAATTAATAATTAGTGACTCATCGCATATCTGATATAAACATAACAGCCAATCATTCATTCTACTTTTGCAGTGACATATACTCACAAGCACACTAAAGTAGTGTTTGCCCCAGCTAGAAAATTGGGCAAAGTTACATATTTGATATGTCTTGGATTTACTATGAGCATTGAGAATAATGGTATTTTACAGATGATGATAGATCAGTTAATAAAAATGATGAGTGATAATATGAAATTAACAGCTGACAAATTATTTTCCATGAATGTTATTTTCTGGACACATTAAAGTTTTTCTGCCCTCAGCTGCCATCTGTCTGCATCTGCCAGGTAACAGGCCCTCAGATGTTATCTTTTCCATTCATGGAGAGAGGTGCTTAGCCAAACCAAACCTCATGAAGTCTTACATATAGAGCAATTTGTGACCTTTTTGTCAAGAACTGCCATAAATCCATGTCTCACCTCAGCCGTGAACTTTGACATAAGGGTTGTATACCATTAATGCATATTATTATTATATAAATTGTGCATAAATCTTTCTCTCAGTACATCAACTTATACTAGCACCATTATAAAATAGTTCAGTTTATAATCAGTACTGGCAACAGAATTAGCTCTAGCTGCTATCAAGACTCACTCCAGAATGGCTATTTCATGACTGCCGGTTAGCCCCCTCCGTCTTTACCTCCACCATCTTTGTTTCAAATAACTTTTCACCAGTGACTTGAGTTTCAAGCATTTTCACTATCACCATCCGTTCTCTGTATCTTGTGGCAGTAGCAGAACTATTTTACTTGTGAAATCATGTGTACCTATACTAGTGTGTATATGCCAATGTCTTTGAAGTCATTGCTCTCTGATAAGACAATTATACATAAGAATGAAGAGGATTTGCAGTTGGCAGAAATATTGAGTGAATTAATTATTTAGACCATCGAGGACTATAATGCTGGGATGGGAGGAATTAAATCAGAGGAGTGTCTCCATATGAATAGAAATTAGCAAACCAAAAAAAAAAATGTAATAGTTCCTCAGGAAATTATGAAGAAACTCAGAAAACTGGAAAGTGCAAAGAGAGTGGTGTAGATAATATTACTACAGACGGGCTGAAGATATTATATTACACCTTACCTTGAAATTTGGTTTAAAATGAGTCTTTTTTACTTATTAGAGGACTGGAAAAGCAATAGTAGTACTGGTTCATCAGGGGATTGGATTGAAAATTAAAGTCCAATTAGTTTGACATCAGTGATAGGCAAAATGGAGGAGAGGTTGATATGCAGCTACATCATAAATGTCTACATGGAAAGAAACTAGTTTCCAAATCAATAACATGGCTTTAGGCAAGGATATTAATGTGAATCTCAGATAGTTGACTGCATGCAAGAAATTTCGGATGAATTTCAAAATTGAGGCCAAGTTGATAGCGTAGCATTAGATCTTTCTGAGACATTTGACAGAATGAACTATAAAATGTTTTTAAATAAGTTGAAATCTATTGGAATGATCAAAAATATTGACTTGCTGGATTGAATAATTCTTAAAAGGAAAAAAACAAGGCATTATAATAGGAAATACATCATCAAAAGAAGTTAAGTGAATCTAGGAGTATCACAGGATAGTGTATTGGGACTATTGCAATTTGTCTAATTAATGTTTGTGTTGATGGTTTACAGTTAAGATTTGGGTTGTATGCAGATGACATAATGGAATGTAATAGGTTCAAAATGAAATAAGACTGTGATCAGCTGAAGGGTGTCCTGGATAGAACGTCTAAATGGGCAGGTCAACATAGAATGACGATAAATGCAAAGAAGAGTTAGCTTATTATGCACATGATTAAAAACTAAAGGTATTTTTTATGATTGAAGGCTTGAAGTATAAATATCTTTGACATTAAACTCAACTGGCCATAACACATTAGGCAAGATTACAGAGTTCTTCATTTAATAGAAAGGGTGATGAGAGGATGTACCAAAGAAGTTAGGGAATTGGGTTACAAAACTTTGGAGTGGAGGGTATGCAAAGGAGGGTTGTGGGCGTGTACAAGGCATATTTTGGGAATGTAGCTTCAAAGGATATTGGTCGAATAATTTGGGGTAGGCGTAGAAGGGAAAAGATGACCATTGGCACAAGCTGGTAGTCAATTCCGTGCTTGGGAGTGAGAAAAGTTTCTTTTGTGGCCAGGGTGTTGGGGATTGGTATAAATTACTAAGGGAAGTGATGGATATTTTACAAAAAGTGTTGAAAGAATGTAAAATTAAAATTCATAAATTGTAAAATAGATGGGAAGAATTTCAATACTCGAAGTATATAAGATAGAAATCTTATATATATATATAAAAATAGACGTGTGTTTTCCTATATTTTACTTTTCAGCCACCACTACCTAGCACAGATCACTGGTCTTTGTGTGTGGAAGTAGCATAGAGTTTCCTGTCGTGCACAACGTTAGCCGAATGTCGACAGCTGTGGGGATGTGGGAGATATGATGGTTAAAAGGGGTCAATGCAGGAAATTTTCGTATTTCAACCAAAGATGTGTCTCCGTATATGTCACTCTGCTGCCACAACTACATAGCATAGACCAATGGTGTTTGTGTGTGGTAGTGGTATCGTGTCTCCTATCGAGTACTATGGTGATTAGATGTCGGTAGCTGTGGGGGTGCGGGAGATGAGGTGGTTGAAAGTGGTCAACCTGTGGCACTACTTAAAACGTGTGTGTCATGGTGTATCACTTTTCAGCCAAAACTATCTTGCGCAGATCACTGGTGTTTGTGTGTGGCAGTTGCACAGAGTCACCCGTTGATAACAATGTTGTCCGAATTTCGGTAACTGTGGTAGTGTGGGAGATATGGTGGCTGAAATTGGCCGATCAAGGATATTTTCGTATTTGGACCAAAGACATGTGTCTTCGTATATGTCATTCTGCTGTCACAACTACATAGCATAGACCAGCGGTTCCCAAACTATGGGTCGCGACCCACTGGTGGGTCGCGGCGTGTGTGTTGGTGGGTCGTGGAACAATCGAGGTTTTTGCCACAACAATATATCTTTTATTTAATGTATTAAAAAATAAAGCAAGATATTTCTTCTTTAAAGACAATTTTCAAGGAAAACCCGTATATTTCCTTCTGGATGAATATATGAGCAGAGTATCCAGAAATCTCTAAATTAGCTGCGAAATTCTTGATGCCATTCAACATGACATACTTGTGTGAACAAGTTTTTTATACTTTATTGTTGTTGAAAAAAATACAGAAATAAACTATGTGTAGAAAGGGATTTATGGTTAAAATTAACCAGTGTTAATCCTGATATCTATGCCCTCATCAGTAAACACCAGTGCCAGAAATCTCACTGATTGTAAAGTTGTGTTTTTATAATAATTAGACGTATTTTTCACTATCTTTGTAATAAAGCGGGAAGCGGCTGCACAAAGCATCACCTCACCGAGTTGACCGCTGAAATTCCAAGATTAGTTAAAACTCGATTTACAAATTAAAATGCCACTGATGTGCCAAGTCATATCTAGGTGGAAAACGCCTACAAATCCATTTTACTGGTAGACTGGTAAGTATTTCATTGTGTTTTCTTGCTCCCAATCTTCCATATTTTCACACAATTGGGTGCAGTAAAACACAATGTTAAACCTACCAAATAACCACTAAATTCGGGTCTGCAGGTGGTTTCCACCAAAAAGCGACTTGGCAGACCAGTTGGATTTTAATATACTGATCGAGTTACTTCTAATGGTGGAATTTCAGCAGTCAAGTTGATGAGGTGATGGTCTGTGCAGCCGCTACCCGGTCTATAATATGTTTGTTGTTTTATGTATTTATAAGTTCTTGTTTTTGTTGATAGTTTATGCTTTGTACGAAAATTTGCCTTTTCGTAGGATAGGATAGTCGATAGCGTATCGAGGTAAAAGCATTTCCCATTCTGATATTAGATAGACTATCGTATTAGGTGGGCCGCGAATTTTTTTTTTTTTACTTAAAAGTGGGTCGTGTAGCAATAAACGTTGGGAACCGCATAGACCATTCGTGTTTGTGTGTGGTAGTGGTATCGTGTCTCCCATCGTGTATAGATGTCGGTAGCTATGGGGGTGTGGGAGATATGGTGGTTGAAAGTGGTCAGCCTGTGGCACTTTCGTATTTCTACCAAAAACATATGTGTCATGGTGTATCACTTTTCAGCCAAAACTATCTAGCGCAGATCAGTGGTGTTTGTCTGTGGTAGTAGCACAGAGTCACCCGTCGACCACAACGTTGGCCTAATTTCGGTAACTGTGGGAGAAATGGTGGTTGAAATTGGTCGATCAAGGATATTTTCGTATTTTGACCAAAGACATGTGTATCCGTATATTTTACTTTGCTGCCTGAACTACATAGGGCATATGACTGGCGTTTGTGTGTGGTAATAGCATCGAGTCTCCCATTGTGCACTATGGTGTTTAGATGTCGGTAGCTGTTAATCCAAATTCTTTACAACATGAACGAAGTCGTGGGTACCATCTAGTAAGGTATAAACTTAGAAGTGGGTAATTAAATGATTAGGGAAGTTGTCACTGCAGCATGTGCTCTGTCACAGTTAATCATTCAATTCAATATTTGCATAACCTTGGGGACTGTGACGATACAAAGTCGGAGGTCTTAGTATCTCCTCTAAAGATCTTTGCAACAAGGCACTTGCTTGGACTGTATTTATATACCTATTCCATTCCCATTTTAATCAATGATTTATGTTAAATAATTATGATAGTTGGTACCTGTGCTGCTCCATTAATTGAGCTCTTTGTTCAGATTAGATCGCAAATAATATTTTTCGTGTTCCATCCATGATTCAGTAACCCTTTATTTTGTATCTAAATAATTTTTAAAGGGAAGAAATATAACTAAATATATCCAGTTTTAGCTGAAGGCGAATTGAATTATCTAACAATGGAACAGAGATTTGCGAAAACTTTGGTAAAGAAAGGGATGTTTTCACAAACAGTAGAATGAAACACAATCATATTGTACAATGGTTAACAAAAAATTAAGAAAATTATGCAAGTTCTCATATGATAGAAGGAATAAGTAATCATGACGCAGTTGTGATGGACAAATGATGTTCAGGAAATCAGTATCTAAGGTAGAGATAGATAAAAGGCAAATTATAATGGGGCAAGGTTTTCAGAACTGACTGATATTTTAGGAAAGTTTCAGTGTGTCAAAGAAAGTCACTAAAAGGAGAAAGCAAATGGCAACAGTCCAAAGAAATAGTTGGTACAGGGTAAGCAATGTTTGTCCTTTTTTTAGGTGAAAAAAAAAAGAATCTATATAGTGCAATAGGGATTTCAGGAGGCTGCAGATGAGTAGAGAACATAATAAAGTATCAGTAAGCTATTAGAAAATGTGTTGATCAACTAAACAGGAAATTAATAGACACAAAGAGTGACATCTAAGAATAAATTTATGACAAATAGTGTGGCTGGGCATGGAACAGTGAATGGTGAAAATACAAATTTCTATAGCTATGTTAGAAAAATAAGAAAGAAGGCATTCAGACAAACGTGAAGAAGTAGTTACAGAGAGTATGAAAGTGCCTAAGATACTAAGCAACTGGTTTGATGAGATTATTATGGATTGTCAAACAGGGACAAATGGAGAATTAACTAAGAAGAATTATTTCGATGTTAGTAAAAATGAGCATACTGGTAAATAAGAAATAGTCACAGGATATGAGAGAGCTGTGTAATTTACTTCTACTTTTTAATATTTGATTTTTTTTTTAAGTACTTAAGGTAATATTGCCACAGATGTGTTAAAGGTAGGTAGCAATTGCATTGTACCATACCTGGAACTAATGTTAAGGTTAAGAAAGGATACTTTCTGTGTTCCAGGAGACCTTAAATGTACCAAAGTAGTATTAATTTATAAGAGAATGCAGGCAAATGGGATTGAGAAATACATTCTTTAGTTCGACTCGGTGATGGGATAGTTGATGGAATGTTGCATTGTCATCTACATTAAGAAAAGCTGTGAGGAAAAGAAGCAGTTTTTAAATCAGCACTGAGTCTGGTTGGTGAACCGGAATGTTCGGGCCTGGGAGTTGGGAGTTAAATTCCTCTCTGGCCATCCAGATCACTCTAGCCATATGCCAAGGTAGTTCTATGAGAATATGGTTAGTAGGTTACATGCAAGATAATTTAGTGAAATGCACAAAATGTTTCAGGATGCATTGGAAACAAGGTCCTAAGCAGCATGCATTTTTGTGGTAATTTTTCGATTTAATACAGGTTGAACTCCAGTGGAAGATGATGAGTGTTTTGGAAGGAGCCATGTATCACACAAATGCCGAAGTTCAAAAATTATTTTATGGTGACCATCATCTGACAAACCAAAGTATTGCTGAAAAATTTTGTGTATGTAATGGACAATGTCAGCAAATTTCAATGGAAGAATTTAGCATTCATTGAATTGTGGCAAAGTTTTTTCTGTTCCCAGTGATAAGTGAGCCAAAGTATCGGTGCATTGATGTTTCCACTGAACTGAAATAATTTGCTTCCAACAGTGAAGCCATTTTGTAGAGGATCGCTACCAGCAATAAAAGTCTGATGAATGGCTACTAGCTGGAAACTAAGGAACAATGGTTGTGATGGAAGAAACAGTTTCCAAACCCCAGGAAACGGGTGAAAAGCATATTTATTTCGTTTTTTTCTGATTTGAGAGGAATCGTTCATTCAGAATTGTTTTCAGGGGCAGACTGTGAATTTAGCATTCTATCATAACATTCTAAGATGTCATGTCTGGAACTTGGGAACAAAGAATGCTATCTTCTGTATGTCCACCTCTACATTGTTCTGCATTTGGCCAAGAATTCCATGACTATTATCCCTCTACTCCTTGTTTGCCTTGTTTGGAACCATGTGACTTTTGGCTGTTCCCAAAGATGAATTTAAAGAGTCACAGTTTGAAGTGGTAGAGCAGAAAATGAATCGTTGGAGGCTGTGACAGGATCAGCATTCGAAAAAATATTTCAACCAGGGGAAAGAATCGTGAGACTAAGGAAAATAGTTTTTATGTGATGAGACACAATGCCTAAAAAATAAATATTTCAGATTTGGTATCTTTAGTCGAAAAATGTTTGGAAGTCACCTCATAGAGCACATTTTTACCAGTGTGACTTGAAATATTTTTACTTGTTGTTAATATGTTAATTTTTATTCCATTTGTAGTTTCACACTAGTCTCTAAGGGATACAGGTTGTTTTTACTATGTTTGAATGATGAAAGTTATGTTTTTGTTTATTGGCTAGTTTTAAATTGAGTCACTTACTGTAATTTCAGTATATACTACAAAATTTAGGTATTTTTCCTGCAGAATAAAACTGCTCGTCCAAGGCCTGTATATTTGTGGACTGTTCTGGATGTTCAGAAATGGTTGCGAAGACATTGCAGTGATTATTATCCTTTATATGCAGAAAGATTTCAGCAGGTATGTAATTTCCTTTGTTCTGCTGAAGGTGCATGGTGCAACCACAAAAGAAGCTATTTTTTCTTCTGCATTTATCATCTGTGCATATTACCATGATTGCCTCTTAGAGAATAGAACATAAAAATTTTCATTTGATTGCCTATGAGCTGTTTTATACAAGGACTCTTGATCCAATGCTGATATACACTCATGTGGATTGAATACAAATCATTGAGAAATATTACAGATTTCAGTTGCATCACATTCATTGCAGTTAGAAGAAACCATTCACACAGCCTTTTATTTTTTATTTTATTTTTTACTCACTTTATATTAGCTTGACCTGCATGTATAATTTTAAAAGGATTTTTCAATAAATTTCCACCCACTTCCAGACATTCAAATCATTTCAAATTTTTCACACTTATTAAGAACCGATCACAATACAATAATTACATAGCTATGTCCAGGTATTGTCAATACGTTGACGGTAACAATAGAAAAGTGGTTGAATGTAATGGGATCTTGCAATTCAATTTTCACCCACTTTCAGGCATCTGAATTGTTTGAACTTTACATATTTACTTAGAACCCATTATAATATAATAAATTTATAGCTACATCTCGGTATTCTCGCGACAGAAAAATGGTTTAACCATCATATGATAAATGTGCCTAATTTTTGTCCACTTCCAACAGTGGTTTGATGTCTCTGTTGGTTAAGGCACATGACTAGTGAACAGACGTTACCTGGTTCAAATCCAAATTCCGGCTGGAATTTTTAGGACCTTAGAAGTGACTTTCATCTCTGGCAAAACCACACTTTATGTGGAGTACGGTAGGATGCTCCATGGTTTGGATTCCACCTTAAACCTATACCCAATGGGATTGCCAGATTAGGAAAGTACAGATGTGGCATGAGTGTGCATGTGTGGCAATTCAAGAATCCTTTGTCATTTGGCGGCCGGACTCCTTGGAAATTTTTGGCCAGAAATGCCAAATGTATTTAATTTAAACCATTCGCATCTGTCACTATCGATGATGGTATAGAAAAAAAATCATTAATAATTTTCATAAACTGACTTTCATGAAGTTTTAATTTTCACATGCCTCCCATCAGTACTGCCAATACAGATGGATAAACTCCAAAGAGAGTAGAAATGTTGAGCTGTTTAATCTGTTTCACTGTAGTAGATAATGGCATGAACTTTTATTGTAGTTTATTATATATCACCTTAGTTTTTATGTACAATTCATAATTGACTGTCCTTTCAGAAAATAAAAAGATAATGCTTCACTGAACATTCAGTTATATATTGCCTGGGAAAAAAAAGTAATAATTGTATTTACTATCACTAGATTTGATTTATTTTAGTGAGCAATCATATGGAGCTATAGGGAGGTATTGCATAGTTATAATCAAAATATAAAATAAAATGTTCTGCCATCAGGTTCTGTAGGAATATCCATTACTTGGCATCACATTTAATACTTCTTGAGAAATTTTTAAAATCTCACTCTTCTATGAACAAGTTGATACAATACCAAGTGAACAAAGAGCAGGGGAAAACATGTTTCTGGTGTTGAAAACATTGAGCCCATTGCAGAATATTCTGTTTTCCCACCATCTGCTTTTTTTCTGTCATCACTCTCTTCACTAGTTTGATACAGTCCTCCATCCCTTCCTATCTTATACTAACCTCTTCATCTCAACAAACCCATTACAACTCACGACCTCAATTAACTGCTTTATATATTGTAACCTCTCACATCTCTCATGATTCTCTATTTTTATTATAGCTACGTGATTCTTATAAAGTATTCTACTATCTCGGTATTTTAGACCAGATATCTTTAAAATTTTGAACATCTTGTCCAACCTAACATTATCAAAAGCTTTTTCTAAATCAACAAACACAAAAAAGAAGTATCTTTGTTTTACTATTCCTTCTACTACACTTTTCATTCTTCTGTATATTAATCTGGTCAGCAATTTTGAAGCATGTGATGTTAGACTTACAGTGCAATAATTCTCACATCTGTCAGCATGCACTTTCTTCAGAAGTGTGAAGTTGACACTTATTAAAATCAGGGGGAATTTCTCATGCGTCATAACTTTTTTATTAAGTTTGAATAGTCTTTGCATTCCTTCTCCTAGGGATTTCAGAAGTTCTGCAGGAATCTCATCAATTCCAACTGCCTTATTTGATTTCAAATCATTTAAAACTCTGTGGGGGAAACACATCATGGCCTTAGCAGTTGTCAGCGCAGTTCCGCCATTGTCGCGGCGGCTGCTAGCGCAGTAGCAATGATGCTCGCTGACAAGTAACCATGTCAACAATAAACAAAGACAGTAAACAGTTGGCAAGGTGTACGAATACACAGACAAGATTGCCACTCGCAGCAATACATGAAGCCGATACTAATATTGACAGTCAGATTTTTGCAATGTTTCAGTATAATGTAACGTATACATGTATGTGTTATTTGACATATTAAATGCATTGATAAGAATCTCATCTCCAATACTGTAAACTACTATATCATTTATATGGACAACTTAACCCCATAACTCTATCAAATTCCATCCTCCAAACAGGATCACGCAAGCCATCAGGGTTGATATCAACTTCTTTTTCCAATAAACTGTTGTTCAAATCATCTCCATCATACAGTTTCTCTATGTATTCCTTCCATCAGTTAGCTCTATCTTCTGAACTTAGAAGAGGTTTCCCATCGGCAGCTTTAATGTTTATTCCTCTCTTTTTTAATTTCTCCAAAATTCTGTTTGATCTTCCTATATGCCACATCTACTTTACCTATGACAATTTCCTTTTCTACTTCTTCACACTTTTCTTCTTTCTTTTGCATTTCCTGTTTATTTGATTTATAAATTGTCTGTTTTCCTATCTTCCTGCTTCATTCTGAGCATTTTTGTACCTTCTCCTCTGATCCATCAACTTCAAAATTTCTTCTATGATCCAATGCTTTCAGGTGGCTTGTTCCATAAAGTCTAATGTTTCTTTACTAGCCTTCATATTTGTTTTTTGCTGTTGTCAGGCTTTAGACTGGTTTTATGCAATCCTCCATCCCTTCCTATCCTGTGCTATCCTCTTCATTTCTACATACCCCTTACAACCCACATCCTCAATTATCTGCTTCATATATTCTAATCTTTGTCTTCCTCTACTGTTCTTACCTTCAACTGTTCCCTCCTCTAACAAATTAATCAATCCTGCATGTCTCAAAATATGACCTACCAGCCTGTCTCTTCTTTCTGTAAGCTTCTTCCATAAACTTCTATTCTCACCCATCATTTCCAAAACTCGTTCATTTCTTACATTGTCCGTCCACCTAATTTTCAGCATTGTTCTGTAGCACCACATTTCAAATGCTTCAAGTTTCTTTCTTTCCGGTATTCCTAACGTCCATGTTTCGCTACCGTAAAGTGCTGTGCTCCACACATAGAGTTAGAAAAGTTCTTTCTAATTCCTAGATCAATATTTAAAACTAAATGGTTTCTCTTTTTCATGAAAGCTCTTTTTGCTAGTGCTATTCTGCTTTTAACATCATTCCTGCTTCAGCCATCGGTTGTAATTTTGCTTCCCAAGTAACAGAACTCACTCACTTCTCCTATTGCATCTGATCCAATTTTTATATTTAATCTACTAGTATTGGTATCATTTCTGCTACATTTCATTACTTTTGTCTTACTTTGATTTATATTCAGTCCAAAATCTTCCTTCAGTGTTTTGTTCATGCCATTCATTAACCTCTCAATATCCTCAGCCCTCTCTGCTAACAAGACAATGTCATCAGCAAATCGTAGCATACTGACTTTTTCTCCCTGAAAACTTATGCCACATGGAAATTTTTCTTTGACTTTCTTCATTGCTTCTTCTACATACAAATTGAATATTAATGGGGATAGACTACAACCTTGTCTCACACCCTTTTTAACTGATGCATGTCTCTCGTGATTCTCTACTTTTATTACAGCCACTTGATTCTTATATAGTTTATAGAGTATTCTTCTATCTCGATACTTTAGACCTGACTTCTTTAAAATTTTGAACATCTTGTCCCACCTAACATTATCAAAAGCTTTTTCTAAATCAACAAATGTCATAAAAGTATCTTTTGTTTTTCTTGATCCTTCCTTCAAGTATTAATCTTAAAGACAGAATTGCTTCCCTTGTACCGCAATTTTTCCTAAACCCAAATTGATGTTCACCTACTATCTCTTCTACTACCCTTTCCATCCTTCTGTATATTATTCTGGTCAGTAATTTTGAAACATATGATGTTAGACTAATGTTGTGATAATTTTCACATTTGTCGGCTTGTGCTTTCTTTGGGAATGTAAAGATGATATTTTTATTAAAATCAGTTGGAATTTCTCCTGTTCCATAACTTTTTGATATCAGCTTGAATAATCTTTTGATTCCTTCCTCTCCTAGGGATTTAAGAAGTTCTGCAGGGATCTCATCAATTCCAACTGCCTTATTTGCTTTCAAGTCATTCAGAGCTTTATTAAATTCTGTCCTTAAAACAGGATCTCTTAAGTCATCAATGTCGACATGGCCTTCATTTTCCAATACACTATTGTTCAAGTCGTCCCCAACATACAGTTTCTCAATGTATGCCTTCCATCGGTTAGCTCTATCTTCTGAGCTTAAAAGAGGTTTCACATCGGCAGTTTTATGTTCATACCTCTTTTCTTCATTTCTCCAAAATTCTGTTTGATCTTTCTATATGCAACATCTACTTTTCCTACGACCAATTCCTTAATTCTACTTCTTCGCACTTTTCTTGTAGCCATTTTTCTTTTGCTATTTTGCGTTTCCTATTTATTTTATTTCTAAATTGCCTGTACTGCTCACTTCCTGCTTCATCCTGACCATTTTTGTACCTTCTCCTCTGATCCATCAGCTCCAAAATTTCTTCTGTGATCCAAGGTTTTCGGGTAGCTTGTCCCCTAAAGCCTAATGTTTCTTTACCAGCTTTCATTATTTTGGTCTTTAATGCATTCCATTCGTCCTCGGTTGAACTCCTTTCAGAGTTACTTCTTAGACCTAAGTCTACCATTTCTGCAAGTTTTTCTCTCATGCTAGATTGATTCAGTTTATTCACTTCCTGTCTGTTCTGTTTATGCTGCTTCCTTATTCGCTTGAATTTCAGCCTGCACTTCATTACTATCAAATTATGGTCAGAGTCTATGTCTGCTCCTGGGTACGCTTTACAGTCTAGAATTTGATTCCTGAATCTCTGTTTGACCATGATATAATCTAGCTGATATATGTCTGTATTCCCAACACGTTTCCAGGTGTATATTCTTCTTGCATGGTTCTTAAACAGTGTGTTTGCCACTACTAGCTTATATATTTCACGAAATTCTAGCAATCTACTTCCTCACACATTTCTTTCTCCTAGACCAAAACTTCCTACAGTATTCCCCTCTTTTCCTTCTCCAACTATTGCATTCCAATCACCTATGATTATTAGATTTTCCTCCCCCTTCACATATTGTATTAATTCTTCAATTTCAGCATATATTTTTTTCTTTTTCTTCGTCATCTTCCTGTGATGTTGGCATATACACTTGTACTAATGTAGTTGGGACGGGCTTAGTTTCTAACCTCATCAAAATAATCCTGTCACCAAACTGTTCATAATAACTCACCCATTTCCCTACTTTCTTGTTCATTACAAATCCTGCACCAGTGACTCCATTGGCAGCTTGTGTGCTAATTATCCTGTGTTCCCCAGACAAGAAATCCTGTGTGTCCTTCCATTTAATCTCCTTTCGGAGGCCATTGGCAAGAGTGGGTGACTCCTTATACCGGGAATCTTTCGGTCTCCAGAGCCTCGTCCGTGCAAACAGGGTGCACCACGTGAAGGAGAGGTTGACATTTGGTTGGAAAAGGCTAGTATAGTCTCTACCAAACCGTTACACCCCAGCCTTCATTATTTCTCTATTTAATGCATTCCATTCATCGTCAATTGTGTTCCATCCTCAGTAGACCCACATCTACCATTTCTGCATACTTTTCTCTTGTGATAGATTGTTTCAATTTATTCACTTCCAGTCTGTTCTGCTTGAATTGCTTCTTTCCTCTCTTGAATTTTAGCATGCACTTCATAACTATCAGATTATGATCAGAATCTAGGTTTGCTCCTGGGTATGCTTTGCAGTCTAGAACTTGATACCTGAATCTCTGTTTGACCATGAGATAATCTAGCTGATATCGAGCTGTATCTCCTATACGTTTCCAGGTGTATATCCTTGCATGACTCTTAAATAGCATGTTCGCCACCACTAGTTTGTATCTTTCACAAATTTCTAACGATCTGCTCCCTCATTCCCTTTTTTCTACTAAACCAAATCTTCCTACATTATACCCCTCTTTTCCTTCTCCCAGTACCACATTCGAGTCACCCACGATTATTAGATTTTCCTCCTCCTTCAAATATTGGATTAATTCTTAAATTTCAGTGTGTATTTTCTCTATTTCTTTACCATCTTCCTGTGACGTTGGCATGTACACTTGTACTAACATGATTGAGGCAGACTTGGTTTCTAACTACATCGGAATAATCATGTCACTAAACTGTTCATAATAACTCACCTACTGTCCTATTAATTACAAATCCTGCACCAGTGACTCCATTGACATCTTTGTGCTAATTATCCTGTGTTCCCCAGACCAGAAATTCTGTGCATCCTTCCATCTAATCTCACTAATCCCAATGACATTTAACTTATGTCATTCCATCTAGCTTTTTAAGTTTCTTAATCTACCTGCCTTTTTCAAAGACTTCTAACATTCCACGCTCTGACTTATAGAATGTCTCTTTCGATTCTGATGACTCCTTTCCAAGAAGTCCCAACCTTGGGATCCGATTCAGAGCCCATTTTATCTACATAATATCTTACCCAGGAAGAAGCCATCATACTATATGTAATTTGAGGGGATTATATGACCTCAGGATACCATTAGGTCTGTAATATATTGGCTTCCCATTGCCTTCAGCATCCTCGTGCCATTGATAATTTCTGATTCATCTGCCTTTAGGGGCCATTTCCAACCCCAAGGGCAAGAGGGTGCACTTCCTTCCTCTTTTCAGATAGATAGCAGTGGGTGACTCCTTATACCAAGAATCTTTCAGTTGTTAGAACCTCATCCATGCAAATGGGGTTCACCATGTGAAGGAGAGGTTTGCATTTGTTTGGAAGAGACTAATGTAGACTCTTCCAAACTCTTACACCCCACCCACCATCTGCCTATCCAAATACATCCTATTCAACACAACCTCAACCATAGCTACTAATTACAATATTATTAGGAAGAGGATGGCAAAACTATAATATTAAATGAAACTGCTTTGAAATATTTTTCATGGCAAACAAATTATTAAAATAAAAATTATTCAAAAGCACTTCAACTTGATCCAGATTATTTGAAAAGTAGGACAAAAGTATAAAATAAAATCCCTCATCCCACTGCACAGCCATACACCACCAGCCAAGAGATTCCAGCTTCCTAAGAACGTAGCAGGAACTAATTGGGTCACCTGAAGAGGCAACAGTGCAGTTGTGCAAAATTGAAGTCACCAGGACCACTGACAGTCACAGAGCGATTGCCACCTGGTCATGCAGAGGACTGGAACATCTGGAGATCTTTGAATCAGTTGTGGACAGGAGTGAGTGGTTCGAGGTGAATCTGTTGAAATGGAGTTATATTGATGCTACCAACATTAAGTGTGAATGTTGTGAGAACCAAACCTTGAAATATATGCATCAATGCCCTATTTGCCCATCATCCTTCAGCAAAGATGATCTGTTTCAAGCAACACCAAATGCACTTGATGTTGGGTCACCTGAAGAGGCAACAGTGCAGTTGTGCAAAATTGAAGTCACCAGGACCACTGACAGTCACAGAGCGATTGCCACCTGGTCATGCAGAGGACTGGAACATCTGGAGATCTTTGAATCAGTTGTGGACAGGAGTGAGTGGTTCGAGGTGAATCTGTTGAAATGGAGTTATATTGATGCTACCAACAGTGCAAAATTGGTTTAAAATTGTTAATGTGTTCTATTTTTAACGGTGTATTTGATGTTGGTGATTTAAGAATGGTAGTAAAGCAAAGTATTTTGGCAAATATTAAATCTATGACTGCACAATGAAAGCATAAATTCAGAATATGAATTTTAAACTTGACTAACCAAATTCCTAAAATGGATTGTTTGGTCTCATCACCCATAGTGGCAACGGTGATTCCAAGGGCATGATAACACTTAGAGCAGATACTGGAATCAGCTAATTGTCCTATTTAATCTATGTCACAGTAACATCAACTCTTCCAGTCCACAGAGAAATATTACACACCTAAAACACAGAAACTGATATGAGAACAGCTTGTTATATATTTTAATGATTTTACTAATTTAAATAAAAAAAAATCGGGAACACTGCTTTATGTTTAGTAAATTTGCATCATGTAATCAACATTCATTCTTCTGAAAAAAATGTTGATTTCAAGGTGATAGCTTCTTTCTGTATGTGTGCCTAGCATTTTTGCAAAATTTTTAAAATGTTTGGGTACATTTCCCAGTCTTTAATCAAGTAAAAAAAAAAAAAAAAAAATCCTAAAGTTTCTTCCCTTCTTCAGCCATAGAATATGAAACAGAAAACTAATGTTGAAAAAAAATTAATTGAGAAGGGCCTGATAATCTTTGTCATCAGATGAAATTATGGCTCACGCTTCATCATGCTCTGGTCTCCTCTGCATCTCTTCTGTTCGGAGCGAGCAGGCCGTGTCAGTACCCCATCCACGCCACATCTCTACCAGCATCTGTGTCTAATCTCTTCTGTGTGAATTGAGCCTTAATTTCAGGAAGGGATTATGCTTAACTTTCTTCTGGCATAATGTAATGTTCAAATGGTTATTTTCCTGAGTATTGTGCAAGTGGAAAGTGCATACTTCTGTCGTAGAAGAATTCCAGCATAACATCCATTGTATGTAGTACTGGCCCAGTGTCTCCAGGTCTGTTGAGAGTCTTAAATTAAAACTGATATGGTTCTAATCTACAATAAAATTCAACCAGTTTTAGATAGTTTTGGCTGAAATGTTGTTATTATTACTTAAATTTCTGCAGTTAATAGCGTAGAACAGAAGCGTACTAAAATAAACTGTAAAGAACGCGTTATTGCGATCAGCAATTCTTTATTACACGTTCGCACGCCAATGCGCAATACAACGGACAACAACATAGACCAGCGAGATTACAGACACTGCAAAGAATAATTTAACGTCTGTGCATTTCACTGATAATCTCTACAATCCCCCCCTCGGAAGATCATTGACCTGTGGATGATCATTCCGCACTTTGGAGATTATGCCACCTGGACCTGCTCCACCAGCTGACTGCGATGCGACTCGTGTAGTCTGTTACACAGCGCCTTCGTGAAGATGTCCGCAACATTTTGTTCACTTGGAACATATCGAAGTTCCACTGTCCCATCCATCACCTTTTCTCTTACAAAGTGATGCCTGATTGCAATGTGCTTTGTCCTGGACTTGTCAACATAATTTCTAGCATGTGCAATAGCTGCTTGACTATCACACCATATCGTGGTTGCACTGTCACTTATTTCTTGGAAATTCAACGACTTTAACAGTTCTTTTACCCAAAACACTTCTCTTCCACAAGCTGCCAAGGCCACATATCCTGCCTCCCATTGTGCTAAGTGCAATCACAGTTTGTTTTGAACTTGATTGGAGCACCTGCAAGTATAAGCACATATCCACTTATGCTCTTGCGAGTTTTTTGTACAACTAGACCAATCTGCATCAGCATACGCTACAAGACTTTCACTAGTTGAGTCTCTTTTAAATACCTAAGTACTCTTTTAGCTGCATTCCAATGACACTTGTTGAATTGTGAACAATAGTGAGCCAACTTGCTACTGAAAAGGCAATATCAGGTCTAGTTCTCTGTGATAAATATAACAGACCACCAATGAGTTCTCTGTAAGGAAGGTTCTTAAGGTCATCTTCATTACACTCGTCGAGAAACTCTGGCCTCTGCTCCATTGGGGTTTTAATTCCTTTGGCATCTTGCAGTCCAAAATCATTCAACAGTTTGTTGACATATCCTTCTTGTGAGAGGGTGACGCTACCATCCTCTTTCTTATTGAATTTTACTCCCAGTAGATGCGAAATCGTCCCCTAGTACTTAATATCAAAGCATCTCTCCAGAAGTTCTTTGACACTACTTCTCATTGATTCGGTTCTGTCAATACAAGGATATCGTCCACATAAACAGCTAATATGGCCTTTCCTTTTCCTTTCTTGAATAGATATACACACGGATCGACTTTATACGAACGAATCCAAGACTTTCTAATGTTTTGTTGAGATGTTTCATTCCAGCACCTTCCACTTTGTTTCAAACCATATATCGATTTTTTTCAACTTACAACCAGTTTTTCTCTTACCTCTTTGTATAAACCCTTCAGGTTATTCCATATACAAAGTTTCCTTTAAATCACTGTGAAGATAAGCAGATTTAACATCATACTGGTCCATTGAACCACTTTTTTCTCAACACCAATAGCTACAAGTAACCTTAGAGTATCGAAGCCTGATACAGGTGCATACACATCTTCATAATGCACTCCCTTCTTTTGAGAGAAACCCTTTGCAACCAAGCGTGCTTTGAAACGTTCTGTTTCGCCTACTGTCTTCCGTTTAAACACCCATTTGCATTTAATAACATTTGCATTTGTAGGTTTTACAACGAATGACCAGGTGTTGTGCTTCTTCAATGATTCTATCTCTTCATTCATTGCCTCCAAACCATTGCACTGCTTAAGCAGAATTGATAGCCTCGTTGAATGAAGATGGTTCCACTATATTATTAGTATGAACCATATGAGATTGTGGTTCCATGTTATCATCTTTCTTTGATTTTATAGAACACCTTTCTCGAAGAATCATACTATGTTGCTTTTGCAGGTTTTGCATTATGATTTGTAGAATTTCCCTTTGGTTGTCCTCTCTTCTTAATTTGAACAGTTGAGTGTCCTTCACTCTGTTCACTTTTGTCTGAAGTTCCTTCTTCTTCACGTTCTGTGTCTGGAAATCCTTTGAAGTCTTCTTCCTCGCTTGACAGATTTTCTTCAGAATTGATCATCACATTTTCTTCAGGATTACTGCCTGAAATTCCATCACTGCAGTCAAAGGTGATAGCTTCTTCTCTGTCCAATTGTTTGAAGCTAGAATCTTCAGGTTTACTTATGTGTTCTGTTTCATTCACTTGTACTCTCTTTGAATTCACAGTCACGTGACTCCACAACTTGTTGAGTATCTGGCATCCAAATCCTATAACCACGTCCATATATTGCATATCCAATCAAAACTCCTTTCTTGGCCCCTTGCTGAAAGTTTTGAGTGGCATTTCTGTTTAGGAATATGCACAAACACTTCACATCCTATTGCCCGAAGAGTGAACGACACTTGGCTTCCTGCCAACCATAATTCATATGGAGTTTTAATTTCGTTATGACTGTTTGTGACTCTGTTCCTGATATATGCTGCAGTATATATCAATTCTGCCCAAGCTGCCTTAGGTAACCTACTACTGCCGATTTCACTTCTCACTAAATCCATCAGAGTTCTGTTGAATCTCTCTGCTATTCCATTCTTGCTGTGGTGTGTAAATCATTGTCTTTTTCATGTACAATGCCATTACTCTCACAGAAGATATCCCAATTCTTTGAACAAATTCAAGTCCATTATCTGTTCGAACTCTCTTTAAAGATTTGCCAGTTTGTTTTTTCAACCAGGATCTTCCATGCTTTAAACTCGGCCAGTACACTTCCTTTTGTTTTAAGAAGTCTGATGAAAGCATATCTGCTAATATCATCCACTATGCTAAGAACATATCTGTTGCCACCAAAGCTTTTCACATCTATTGGTCCCATGAGATCTGCATGAAAAGATTCAAAATTATTCCATCACTTTTCAAATTGTTTGATGGATGTATCACAAATGGCAGTCTTGTAGCTTTTCCTGCTAAACAGTCATTACATGGTGTAGGAGTTGGTCAACTCACAGTTTTAAACCATTTACAGACTGTGTTTTAACCATTTTTATAATCTGATTCTTGCTAACATGCATTTAGTCTTTGATGCCACAAATCCAATGTTTTTAACTTTCTATTTTCATAGTGTAATGAGCTTACTACACTCTTCTTTACATTAGGTTCTGTTCTCACCACATACAAGCGACCCATATTCTCTGCTTTCAATAGTAAATTCCTACTGTCATCGTAAATGCAACATCCAGTTTTATTAAAACAACTTTTCTATTATTTTTAGTTAACTGTTTAACTGACAAAATTCCATGGCTAATGCCAGGCACTAAAAGAGTGTTTTTAATTGTATATCACTATTTGCAGAATTATTACCTATAATCTTTGCATTTACAGTACCTTTTCCAATTGTAGGTGTTGTTGTGCCATTTGCTGTCACAACATTTTCAGTAGTCACATTTTTACTAATCCAAGAAAAATACTTTTTCTCTGGAGACATGTGATGAGTAGCACCTGAGTCTATGACCCAAACATCGCTATTTAATATAGCTGATCCACATTTGTCAATGCACTAGATGAACGTTTGCTGCTTGATTTTTGGGACATACATTTGCAAAATGACCGATTTCTTTACAGATAAAACACTTTCCTTTGCCATTTTTGCCTTTTCGTATCCTTTCTTGTTTCCATCTTCGCTGCTAGGTTTGACATCTTTGCAATTAGATTTGACGTCCATCATTTTCGTGTTTACTTTCTTCAAGAGTAATGCAGACTGTTTCGTGCTATCGTTTTCTTGTCGTCTTGAATCTTCGGCAAGAAGACGTCTTTTCACTGTAGCACATGTAAACTCGCTTTCTGGTAGGTTACACAAAGCTGTTACAACAGAATCCCATTCCTCGGAAAGTCCGCACAAAATCGTCATAGCTAAATCTGCATCTTCTATGGCGTTGCCAACACTAGCAAGATCTGCAACAGTTCTGTTTATCTGTCCCAAGTATAATTCCATTGAATTATAATCACTCAGTTTCAACGAATACAATTTTCGCCTGAGTTGCACAATACGAAATTTGCAGTCACGCGGTGCATACAACCGTTCCAGCTCGTTCCATGCTTCCTTAGCATTCGTTAAGTGCTGAATATGCATCTGCTGTTCGTCGCACACAGAAAGTGCGATCTTTGCATAAGCTTTATTTTGTCTCGATGCGTAATTACGTTTTACATTTGTATCTGCGTCGGCAGACGGTTCTTCTTCACCTGGATCAACAACTGTCCATAAATCACTTTCCATCATTACCATTTTCATTTGGTAACTCCATGATGCGTAATTTATACCATTCAATTTGGTTATAGTTGTAGACCGGTGATCAGACATTTTGAACTGATTCACGCAACTTTTGCCTGTCGTAACCTTCACGCTAAAAATCCTTAGCCAACTTTTATCGAATCGACGCTACAACTTAACGATTGCGCAATCAATTTCACAGTTTATAACACTTCTGCGCTGTAACTGGGCCCATAACCAATGTTATTATTACTTATATCGGCAGTTAATAGCGTAGAACAGAAGCGTACTAAAATAAACTGTAAAGGACGCTTATTGCGAACAGCAATTCTTTATTACACGTTCGCACGCCAATGCGCAATACAACGGACAACAACATAGACCAGCGAGATTACAGACACTGCAAAGAATAATTTAACGTCTGTGCATTTCACTGATAATCTCTACAAATGTGATACACCATAACACATACATCTTTGGTAGAAATATGAAAGTGGTGCAGGTCAACCACTTTCAACCACCATATCTTCCGCACTCCCAAAGCTACCGACATCTAACCACCATAGTACATGATAGGAGACAGGTACCACTACCACACGTTATGTATTTGTGGCAGCAAAGTGACATATACAGAGACACATGTCTTTGGTCGAAATACGAAAATATCCTTTATCGGCCTCTTTCAACCACCATATCTCCCACACTCGCACAGTTACCCAAATTCGGCCAACATTGTGATTGATGGGTGACTCTGTCTACTATCACACACTAACACGGGTGATCTGAGCTAAATACTTTTGGCTGAAATGTGATACACCATGACACATACGTCTTTGGTAGAAATACGAAAGTGGCGCAGGCCGACCACTTTCAACCGCCATAACTCCCACACCTCCATAGCTACCGACATCTAACCACTACCATACTGCACGATGGAATATTCGATGTTATTACCTCACACTAATACCAATGATCTATCCTATGTATTTGTGGCAGAAAGAAAAGTATAAGTCTTGGTCGAAATATGAATTCCCACCATCGACCATTTTAACCATCATATCTCCCACATCCACAGCTATCGTCATATGGCCAACATTGTGCACGACAGGATAATCCATGCTACTTCCATACACAAACACCAGTGATCTGTGCTAGGTAGTGGTGGCTGAAAAGTGAAATGTGGGAAAAATACACACACACACACACACACACACACACACACATATATATATATATATATATATATATATTGAACTTTAGGATAGGATAAAAACCACCGCTTACCAAAGAAGGGGATTCCAGCGGCGTTGGTACACGAAAAAAAACACGAATACACCAAAATAGAATTTTCAAGCATGACTCTTCCTCAGTAGAAGTGAGATGGCTGCACGCAAGCAGCCGGCAGCCAACTGCATGAGTTACAATGTCGGTGGCTCATGGTGGGGGAAAAACAACATGACAGGAAGTGAGGGGGAGGGGGGGGGGGGTAGAAGAGCACAGGCTGGAAAACGATGATGAATAGTAAGTATAAAGCAAAACTGTGCACAAGGACCTGTCGCGGAATGGCAGTATACCCCATTTAATCAAGTAATGGACAGATGTGAGGGGGAAAAAAAAAAATATTCAGAAATCTTAAGTTAAAACTAAAACTAAAAATTCGAAGTCACAATTTATAAAGATAGGCTCTGGTGAGCGGTGGTTCTATGAGGGAAGGTGGAAGTGAGGGATGGGTGGGAGGAAAATTGGTGCTATCTTAAATTTAGACCTGGAGATTGTCTGGTTCCCAGTTGGTACTGATAGGCCAGTTCCCACCTTCTAATTTCTGAAATACTGCTTTTATCTGAGAGGACTCTGATGGTGCCATGTATAGTGGCATGATGAGATACAGGGTGGTCAGGGTTCTTGGTGTGTACTGATTGTCGGTGTCCATTCATTCTGATGACCAGTGGATTTGTTGTGAGTCCAATGTGGGAGGCTGGGCAATGGTTACGAGTGAGTTGGTATATAAGGTGGAAGGATGTACAAGTGGCGAATCCTGTGATGGGAAAGCTATCCTCAGTTACGGGGTTGGTAAAGGTGGTGGAAGGTGGGTGCATACTGCATAATTTACAACGGGATCTGTTGCAAGGAAATGAACCTTGGGGTTGTCTTGCAGGCTGGGGGACTCTGTGCTTATGGTGGTCCATAATGTCAGCATGCTTGCTGAAACCAGCCTTTCTCCAGACATTGTTGATGCAGAAATTGGATTCACTAATCACCCTCTATACAGGAGTGATAGGTCCTCCAAACTAATTATAAAAGGTGTGGACATAGTGTGCTTGGGGCAGTGGGTAATAGAATGCCTTCTAGATCTATTGAAGTAATGTCTCCTTTATATGATCTATATCTTTATCAATTTACCTGTTGGATGGTACAACCCATTTTGTTCAACTGTGTTTATATTCCACCTAGTAAGCCTCTTGACATTTGCACCACTACTACCAAGTGGTGGAAGAATTAATAGCAGACCAACAGAGAGACCCAACACATGTAATTTTTTTGGCTATTATATGGATGAAAAAAAATAACATTATTTCTCCTCCTTTGCCTCTCCTCAAATTCTTTGTGAGCTCTCTTGTTACTTGGCTCTCAAACAGTGTAACCATCTCCTGAACTCCAGGGATGCAGTATTAGTATTAGCCTCATCCAATGTCACAATCCAGGAAGATACCTGCTCTATGTTGCCTATAGATATTCAGCATTGAGTATTATTCACCCTGTTGAAATTTCCATACCTGACTATCAGTGCACTTTTCCTATTGATGTTGCAAGGTGTAATTTAGGAGACACTTTTGATCACCTTCTTTACGTTTTTGAAAAAATTTCGATGGTGCACCCGCTCTGGTGACAATCTCCCTACACTCCCTCAATTTTCCCTTCCAACCTACTTTTGCCCTCTACTAATTTTTACTTTAAATTCTTTCATTGTTTCTGGTAAGTTACTCCCTTTCCTATGAAAGAAAATTTTCCCACACCCTTATGCCTGAAATCAAGTACCAGCTTGTGGTCATGGTCAACCTTACCCTTCCAAGCACCTCTCTTAATTTTCCCACCAATATCTTTCCATGCTTCATCAGTATAGGCTTCATACACTCCCATGACTCTCTTCAACCTCCTCCTATCCTCCAATGAATCCCACTCCAGCTGCTTTATCATATTAGTTACTGATTGTGTTCTGCAATAATTTCCAGAGACAAACCTGGCAGCCCTCCTCTGCACCCCCTCCAACTCCTGTATTTGATACCCAAAATGTGGATCCCAAACTACACCACCATATTCCAGCAGTGGTCTGACCAAAGTTTTGTACCCCAATTCCCTTACTTCTCTAGTGCATCCCCTCATTACTCTTTCCAACAGGTGAAGGATTTTGAACCCTTTCTCTACCACCTATCCAATGTGTCCTGCCCAGTTAAGTTTACTATCAAATGTAATGCCAAGGTATTTACATTTCGAGTCTTCAATAAGTAGCTCCTTCCCCACTTTATAATTATAATCAACCTTTAGCTTTTTATCTGTGTACCTTATAAGCTGACTTTTTTTGCATTTATCTTCATCCCATGTTGACTCACCCAACTAGTTATCCTATCTAGATCACCCTGCAGCTGTTTACAGTTTTCTATTGTTTTGTACCTTTTATATAACATTATGTCATCTGCAAACAATCTAATCTCTGACAGCAAACCATTAACACAATCATTCATTAGAATAACGAATAACAATGGTCCCAATACACTACCCTGTGGGACTCCCATGTTCACTTCTACTTCTTTTGATATTGCATTTCGTACCCTAACTTTTACAATATCTTATCCATCAGTGCTGACACAATGTTTAAAAGATTCACTGACACATTAAAATCACTTGTGCATATGTACACACCACAAAAAGAAAAAGAAAAACAACTGGCAAGACAAAAATTTCCATGCTGGTTCCTTGATGAGTTTATTCAGTTACTCATAGAGAAGAAAAGATGCTACTGTAAGCAGACATTTACTTATGAGTAATATGTGCTGTTTTCAAAGGTTAGAGATCAATCTCATCTCTTGTCCAAAAAAATTCAAAGATCATGTTGAACATATATAGCATAGTATTCCTGAAAATCCTAAGTTATTCTGGAATTTTATCAGAAACATTAGCAAGACAGAAAGTGTGCCAAAGACATTGATATTTAATCATCACTTCATATGATTCCCACAGCAAATGTTTGATTTGTTTATACAATATTTCTTTTCAGTATTTACAACTCCATATTTTCCTGCTTCCAACATACTTTCAGTCACTTTTGAAGAGGATTTCACACCATTGGACAAGCTAGACTGCTCAAAGGTTGTGGTGCTTACCTAATATCACCAAGTGTTTAGAAAAACTGTAGGGTCTTACTTTGCCATCCTTTAAAAAAGTAGTTTAACAGGTTTCTTAAGACGAATATTTTTCCAGATGTGGATATCGCAGTTCCAGTGTAACAATTTTTTTCTTTTAATTATCATTCATGAATGAGTGTGTAATTTCTGGAATTAAGTTTAATGATTAATTACATATCTTCCATTACAGTTAGAGAAAATTCTGAAGTAAAACAGCAAAATAATAAAATAGCACTATGGTTTTCGCAGTACCATATTGTACAGTCAGAGATGTGAATGCTACCTCTTAAAATTATCTGGAATACAAGATACTCTTTAGTAATGGATTTGAGATATCAGATACAAGATACTCTTGGAAATGGTATTTGAAATATTGGACAATAAATACATATTTTCAAAATACTTTTTCAAGATAAAATACTTTTTTTACGTAACACATCTTTTTTATTTTGAAACATGTTTCTTTGTCTACAATGTACAAGATGTTCCTTAAAATTTCAAATGAGACTTCATTAAGTTAAATTAAGTTCTTCAAATATCTGATCGCTGATTTTTATTCTATAATTCTTCCGAGAGTAACACCAACAGTTATTTATGAATTTTTTCTACTGGCAATTTGTCAAGTAATTATTTTAATGTTTCAGGACCAATTACATAACAAACTGTTAAATTCTAAACAGAACAGCTCCTACTATAGGTTGTAATACAGTAACCTCATCAATTGGAGTTAAAAACTATAGATTTAATTTGATTGCAAGGAAAGGGAAAATGACTCATCACTCACCAAAGTTGAAGGCAGCGATGAGAGAAGAACATATATTACGAACACACAAATAAACTCAATATTTCGGTTATTAAACCTTATTCATGACGGAGAAAATGAGTCTTGAGGCTCAGGAGGTGTGCATACGCCGAGGGTTGCTACATGACTCTTAAAATAGGAATTCCAGAAGTTGATCTTCACTGTGGGCCCAGATCATAAATATATCAGCTATGTATCTGAACCACACAGTGGGTTTGAAGGGGGTATGGTTGAGGAAACATTCCTCCAGACACCCAAGGAACAGGTTGGCATAAGAGGGGGCCATGCGGGTGCCCATGGCAGTACCTCATATCTGGTGGTATACGGTGGAATTAAAGGTGAAGAAGTTTTTGGACAGGATCATGTGGGCCAAGGATGAAAGGAAATAAGTACTAGGACGGCTGTGTGGGGGTCGCAGATCTAGGAAGTGTTCCAGGACACTGAGACCCTGACAGTGTGGGATATTGGTATAGAGGGAGGTTACATCAATGGATACTAGGAAGGCGTCTGGAGGTAGAGGTGTATGGACTGTGGCTAGACGTTCAAGGAAATGTGGGGTATCTTTGTAGACTCTGTACAAAAGGTTGGAGATGTTGGTCCACCAAGGCTGAAATCTGTTCAGTGGGTGCCCATATGCCGCCCCAGATTGCTAACCTTGTGGATATTGGGAAGGAGGTACAGGGTGGATGTTCGGGGATTTTGGGAGTTAGGAGCGAGATGGACTGGGGAGAAAGACCTTGTAGGGGGCCCTGCAAGTCCAGGAAAGTTTTTATTTCCTGCCAAAAGTAGGTGGTGGGATCTGTAGGGTGTGGTGGGTAGGTGTTTGTGTCAGACAGTTGCCTCAGAGCCTCGGCCTCATAGTGATTGCGGTCCATCACTACTGTGGTTGAGCCCTTATCGGCAGGGAGGATAATAATGCTACGGTTTCTGGAAAGTTCCCTCATGGCTCGAGTTTACATGTTGTTGAGATTTTTGAAGTGTGGAATGGACTTTAGGAAAGAGGATGAAGACAGAGTGGAGGTGAGGAACTCTTGGAACAGAATAAGTGGATGGTTTTGTGGGAGTTGGGGTGTATCCAGTGGAGATGAAGGTTTAAATTGTTGTAAGCTGGACTCAATTTCATTCTGCTGGATGTTGTTTGCTCCTGTGGTGGCAAAATGATATCGCCAACGTAAGGAACGGCAGAAAGGTAATGAATCCCGGACCAAAGCAGCATGATCAAACTTCGGGGTTGGAGAGAAGGAGAGTCCCTTGGATAAAACTGATATCTGGGGTTCTGGCAGGAGTTTATTTGTGTGTTCTTAATATATGTTGTTCTCTCATCGCTGCCTTCAACTTTGGCGAGTGATGAGTCATTTTCCCTTTCCTTGCAATTATATTGCCTAAAGCAGTTTCCTTTTTCCTTAGTTTAATAGATTTAATTTGATACCGTATATCATATATATTATTTCTATAAGGTGTTTTTTGTCACAAGCCATTATCTCCCTCCATACTTAACTGAAATCAATGAATTAGGTGTCATTTTAAAGCTTATGGTCTCCACTTTGGTCACATCATATTTTAAGAAAAGAATTTTTCGTAATTCAACCCTTAAAGGGCAAAAATGACAATATTTCTAAAATGCGTTTTTTTTGTGTCTCGAGCTGTTTATCTTCCTGGATATCTAACTGAAATCGATCAGTGAATTAGGATTGTGAAGAGTAATGTCTCAGCTTTGGTGACATGAAATATTAAGAAAGTTTTTTTTTTTTTTTAATTCAACCCTTAAAGGGAAAAAGTATCAATGGTTCTACAATGCATTTTTGAGTCACTAGCTATTTATATCCATTAATATCTAATCGAAATAGATAAATGATTTATCATTCTAAAGATTAAGGTCTCCACTGTGGTCACATCATATTTTAAGAAAGAGATTTTTCTGAATTTAACCCTTAAAGGGTAAAAATATCAGTATTTCTAAAATGCGTTTTTTGTGTTTCGAACAATTTATCTCCCTGGATACCTAATCGAAATTGTTAAATGAAATAGGATTATGAAGACTAATGTCTCCGCTGAAAGAAATATTTTGGAATTCAACCCTTAGAGGAAAAAAGTATCAATGGTTCTTCAACACATTTTTGTGTCACGAGCCATTTATCTCCATTTATATGTAACCGAAGTAGATAAATGTATCATTCTAAAGATTAAGGTCTCCACTGTGGTCACATCATATTTTAAGAATGGATTTTTTCTGAATTGAACCCTTAAAGGAATATCTGTATTACTAGAATGCGTTTTGTGTCTCGAGTCATTTATCTCCCTTGATAATTAAACAAAATTGATAAACGAGGTATCATTTTAAAGATTGATGTTTTTGAAAGGTCTCCGGTTGGTTGCACCATATTTTAATAAAGGGATTTTTCAAAATTCTCCCCTTAAACGGCGAAAGTATTAATATTTCTACAAAGCATTTTTCTGTCACGAGCCATTTATCTCACTAGATACCTAACCAAAATCAATAAATGAGGTATCATTTTTAAGATTAAAGTATTTGCTTTGGTCACATCATATTTTAAGAAAGAACTTTCTCCAAATTAAATCCTAAAGTGGCTAAAATAACATTTCTAAAAAAAGATGGGAAAAAAAAACAATGCATAACCAAAATCGATAAATGAGGTCTCAATTTAAAGACCAAGGTGCCCGCTTTGGTCACACCATATTTTATAAAATAATTTTTTTAGAATTCGACCCGTAAAGGGCGTAAGTATCAATACTATTTCTACAACGTGGTTTTTTATTATTATTATTACAAGCAATTTATCTCCTTTGATACCTAACTGAAATCGATAACTGACATTTCATTTAAAGATTAAGGTCTCCAATCAGGTAAAAATCATAAATTAAGAAAGAATTTTTCAGAATTTGATGCTTAAAGAGGTCGTGCATTTGAGACAGTTCAGAGCCAAATCCCTAGATTGCAGCAACAGATATCAATAAACTGTTTTTTTATGCAATAAGTAACTTTTTGGATACGTTTTTTCTGTTATGGGAACATTTTTGTTTGCTATACAATTCCAGTGTAAACATTTTATTTGCACTGCAACACATATCACAGAGATGTTGATATGCTGTGTTCATTTTGTTCAGGTTGGTTGTATTCTGTTAAGGTCAATGACAGTTTGTTGTACATACAGCGTGTTTTAAATTTTCCTGACTGTTTCGTAAAATGTTGTAAGTATTTTGATGTGCACCTATTACACTAAGCAAATAAATATTTGCTGAAATAGTGCAATTCTACATTTCATTATATTGCAAGCATTCAACCATTTATTTGCGAATTTTCGCATGGGTCGTTTAGTAAGAAATTAAATTTGTTAGATAACTTATTTCACAATGTATACTATAATATTCTCAATAAAGTAACTACCAAGCTTTCAGTTATCTGTAAATCATTAAAACTTGCGATAAACAAATTATCTTACAACAATGACACAAATTTGAAACTTATTTTTATATTTTAATATAAATAATTCTTATCGCTAACAATAATCCTAGGAATTTAGTTGACAATTTAATTTTTTTAAAGAAATATAGTCTACCAAATTTAGCTATTGGTGTAGTGAATAGGTGTTTCATGAGCAACAACCATGCAGTCCCTGCCAAGTGAAATCTCGTCGTCGTCGTCGTCGTTGGCCATACTCGTTACCGAGTTTATGTTACTCTCTTGCGTGTTTATTTGTGTGTGCGCTGGTGGCTGATCAGGCCGATTCTTGCATAGAACAGTCGTCCGCACACACTGCACCCAAATGAGGGTGGCTGGCGCGGTAGGGTTTGTCGGGCTTTCCGCCTTAAACGGAATTCAGCTGCCAGACTTCGCTGCTCCTCTTCGAAACGTGCCACTGCTGCGGAGGTAGTTTTGCGCCATAGAACGCGGTCTTTTGTGAGGCTGTCCCAGGTGGTAAGGTCTATATTAGTTTTCTTCAGGGTCTTCTTGAACTGATCTTTGTAGCGTTTCTTAGGGGCACCGCGAGGTCTGCTGCCAGTGCTGAGCTCACCGTGTAAAAGTTGGCGAGGGAGTCTACTGTTGCTCATACGCTGAACGTGTCCAACCCATCTAAGTTGGTGGCTGATGATGAGGGCTTCAATGCTATACATTTGAGCTCTTTCCAAGACTCTAATGTTGGACACATAGTCGTCCCATTTAATGTTCATTATAGAGCGAAGTTTTAGCTGGTGAAATCGCTCCATTTTCTTAATATCTCGCTGGTAGAGTGTCCATGTCTCACACCCATACAGCAACGTGGAGACAACTACAGCTTGGTAGACCATCAGCTTGGTGCTTAAATTAAGATCTTTGTTTAGGAACACTCGCCGAGTAAGTCGTCCAAAGGCTATGTGTGCTGCACGAATTCTGTTTTCTACATCCTTCTCTGCTGTGCACTGTGTAGAGAGAATGCTTCCAAGGTAGGAGAAGCTATCTACTTGCTCAAGGGCTGTGCCAGAGATGGTAACATAAAAGTCTGGGAGTGTAGCTCCGAGGGCAGGTTGCACTAGCACTTTAGTTTTTCGGGTGTTGATGGTCAGGCCAAAACGGTCATATTGAGATTCTGGAAGTACTCTCTCTGACATAATTTTAAGGCGATTCAGCAGGATTCTAGCAAAAGTCTTTCCTGCTATAGATAGAAGAGAGACACCACGATAATTATTGCAGATACTTCGATCCCCTTTTTTGAAGATGGTGACTATGTTAGCATCCTTCATGTCCTGAGGCACCTCCCGAGTTTCCCACATGAGAAGAATGAGTTGGAAAATCCTGGTTTTCAAGGGTAACCCCCCCACTTCGAATCAGTTCTAACGGAATATTGTCTGGTCCAGGAGCTCTACCTGGATTCAGGCTATTCAGTGCTTTGCAAAACTTCTGGAAAGTTGGCAGGACTGACATCCAAGGTTGTGGAGGGTGCTGCGGCATATTCCTAAGGAAATCGTCTGCAGCAGTAGAGCTACGGTTCAAAAGAGAGTTATAGTGTTCTTTCCAGCGCTTCAAGATGTCCTGGCTCTCGGTAAGAATGGTAGTGTTATCAGCTGCTTTTAGTGAGCCAGATGAGCTGCGAGTAGGTCCATATAGCTCTTTAATTCCTGCATAAATTTTTTTAAGATCCCTAGTGTCTGATAGAGTTTGGAGTTCCTTTGCTTTCTGAAATCTAATGTGGATATAAAACCTACTTAAATAAAATAAAAATTAACATGATTCGTTTATTTATATACTTACATTTCAATACTGCCTTCCTTTATTATTATTCAATAATAATTTGGCTTCGTATCACCAAACATAATTTTACAAGATAAAAATTGGCAAGGAGTAAATACAAGAGACAATAGGCAGGAGGGTGTATGTTTGTCTATGGTTTTCATAGTTCTCCACGATAAAAGCAGACAAAGGTAACTAGACCATACAACCATGTCCTTTGATATAGATTAATAAATTTTAGGAATGCATTCCACTGATGTCTTTGTCTTTTTTATGTCGTAAAGAAAAAAAAAGTGGCTAAGTAGTATTTAGTATTTTTAAAATACAAAGATAACAAAAAAAAGTATCTAAATACTAGATACAAAATAAAGATTAAGAAAAGTATTTCAGATACAAGATGAAAATACGTATTTTGTATCTTGTATCTCTATTTCAAATACTTGTACCTCAAGTAAGTCACATCTCTGTGTACAGCGCAAGTTAAGGTGTCCCAAAATCATGGTATGTTGCAGGAAGATGATTTTTTTTTCTTAACATGTCATTATTTGACACAAATATAATTACATTTTATACCATTAATTACATAAATGAAATGTTGTATATGTTACAAAATTACACCTTCCACAGTGGAAACTGGATGTTCAGCTCTTGTAAATACACTGTCTCTATGCAGATTGCAGTAGAAATTTTATTTTTCATTCAAAATTCATATCTTGAAGTAATTTCACCAAGCATGGTGTGAGCGGTAATGCTCTGGCCTCGCATTCTGTATAACACAGTTTCAAATCCCTGTCCGGACAATCATAATTACAGTTTTTCATTGTTTTCAAAAATCACTCCTGGCAAATGCGGGGATGGTTCCTTACAAATTCCATGCCCAAATTCCATACCGTTCCTTGCCCCCTTTTCCCCTTGTCATTTCCCATCTCTAATAACCTCTACATTGATGAGGCATAAAAGCAATCAAAATTATAAAATTGTAACTTCAAAGAAATGGGCAAACCTCTTAGATCCAGCTTTATTTTGGTATAGAAGCAAAATTGCGTAAATTTATATCCACTCACATATATTCATATGCATTAGATTTAGATGCTTACCATTAAATTTAGTTCATTGTACCCTTTACATTTTATAGAAAATTTTTGTCTTGGTTTTACAATTTAGTGTGTTGTAATGTAAATAAAAGATTTTATATAAGAACTTGCTAGTGCCCATGACTTTGCTCATGTTTGTAAAGAATTTTGATTGATAGCTACCGACTTTCAACTTTATTAGTACACAACTGGCGACTCAATACACAAACGCAAGTGATCTGTGCAGCATATTTATGGCTGCAAAATTAAAAATAGGAGCACACATGGCTCTTTTCAGAATATTAAAATGCCTTTGGTTGACTACTTCAACCTTCATATTTCCCCTAATTTTAGTCATGAGCTACAACTGGTCCCAAATATTACCATATGAAGAGTATGAGAAATGATAAAAAAAATTGATAGTTGTACTTTTATGCAAGTTGTTATGCTATTTATTATGCAAAATTGCTTTGTTGTTCCCCGCAGGGGCCTGGTACACAAGTGCCAGGTACGGGTTTGGTGAACCTGCGGTGCCCGAGCTGGAAACTTGTGAGCGCCGCAAGTTTCCCACACCGTAAACTCCTACCACGCTTCAATGACCACCGTAGGGCATGGCGGTGAAACGTTGTGTTCCTAGGAGAACAGGGATCTTGGCTTAATCGCCCGGATCGCAAGGACGGTACAAACCTCTATAAAAAAAACCTCAACCTCAAGGTCAGCCACGTGCCGAGGAGGTACATGGGTGAGAGGTAGATCACTAACTAACGTGCAACCTCAAGGGCACCTGCGCACCCCTGTTGTATAAGCGCTTCTTTTTAACCTGGATTTTTCTCGTGGGACCAAAATTCCTTCTCACAAAAAAACCAAAGACCCCTGCGGCCCGGGTGTGTCACAGGCAAATAAAAATACACCCAGTTCAAACAAGCGGGCGAGGGTTGATAGCCCTCCTCCAGAACAAAACCAAAGTAATGGGAAGGGTTGTTTTATAGACAACGCCTTCGTTAGAATGACAAGGGTGGAGGGATCTTTTGAGAAGGTCTCTCCATTTTATGTACACAAGGGTTTAGAGGGTATTGCAGGTACCCTCAAATCGGTAAAAAAGCTGAGGAATGGGACACTTGTTGTGGAAACATCCACCCACAGGCAGGCTGTCCAACTCCTTAAGTGCGAGAAGCTCGGGGAGTTCGCAATGAAGTGCGAACTCCATAAAACTCTAAATTCTAGTAAAGGTGTCATCACCTGCAGGGACCTTATGGATTTAGAGACCGAGGAACTCCTTAAGGAGTGGTCAACAGAACATGTGGTCGAGGTTCGTCAGATTAAACGAAGGGTTGACGGCAGTCTTTAAAAGACAGCCACCTTCGTCCTGACGTTCGACACTCCGACGTTGCCCAAAAACATCAAGGCAGGATATTTGAATTTGAATATTCACTCGTATGTACCGGACCCAATGCGCTGCTTCAAGTGCCAGCGGTTCGGTCATACGACGGCGACCTGCAAGGGCAACCCCACCTGTGGGAAATGCGGAAAGACGGCTCATGAGGCAGGCATTAGTTGCACCCTCCCACAGGTGTGTGTCAACTGCTGTGGGGCACATCCAGCCTGGAGCAGAGAGTGTCGATTGTATCTGAAAGAAAAAAAAGATACTGGAGTTGAAAACGAAAGAGCCCATATTGTATGGCGAAGCCAAGAAGTGATATGAGACTCTGGCTCCACCAGTCTTCGCTACCAGCTTCGCGAAGACGTTATCAACTCCCGTCAGGAAAGAAAGTATTGCTACACAGACGCCCGTTGCGGACATGGGCACAAGTCCAATGGGCTCATGTCAGTGAAGATGTGGTGCCACACCCATCAAGGTCATTACACCTAGAACCGCGGACGTGGGTAGCATCATGCCGGCAAACTCGACCACATTGACAGCAGGTTCAGCAAGTCTACCAGCAAAGGCACAGCAATCCGTTACAGTAGCTACAGACATGGGTGCCTCTGCAATAGCAAAAAGAGCACCCACAGCTGAAGCATCATCCTTAGCAGATGTAGCAATGGCAACACCATCTGCCAGTAGCAGATGGCAGAAAGTGCAGAAAGTTCGGGGTCTGAAGTTTAAACACATGGACCCCACTATGTTCGTGAAGTCCCCTCCCAGATCCGCAACTGGTAGGGAGAAGAAGGGGAGAAGGCCTCGGCGGAAGAAAAGTCCGCAAGACTCCGAGGCCTTAGAACAACATCCCTGAAGACGACGTAATGCTGGTGGACAAACCTGGTTCCGTTCCTCAGCAGTCACAGGACGATGACCCACCCGACCCAACCCGGGGCGGGTGAGTTCGAATATTTGAGATGGCTCCCATACTTCAGTGTAACGTCAACGGCTTTCAGGCTCACAAAGAGGAAATCCAACTCTTAGCACAGTCTAATCCATTGTGTCTCTGTCTTCAGGAGACACATTTTAGACCATCGCACCACCCAGTGCTAAGAGGATATGACATATACCGAAAGGACGATACCGAGGGTGATCGAGCTAAGGGAGGAGTGGCTGTGTTGGTTCGAAACACAGTCCACTCCGAACCCGTTGCTCTCACCTCCACATTACAAGCAGTAGCGGTGAAAATACACGGTCCAATACAACTGACCATATGCTCTGTCTATCTGCCACCCAGTTTGTCCGTCGACTACGATGACCTGGTTGGCATTATACGACAACTCACTCGGCCCTTTCTCCTTTTGGGAAATTTCAACACCCACAGTGCGTTGTGGGGTACCACCACTGATTGCCCCCGGGGCCGAGTGGTTGGTAGATTGATAGAGCAGGAGGAAATTTGTATCCTGAATACAGGGCAAATGACTCATTTCACCACTGCTTCCGGTTCGTCTTCTGCCATTGACCTTTCTTTGTGTTCTCCCTCAATTGCGGACTCCGTGCAGTGGGAGGTGGATCGCAACCTACATGGAAGCGACCACTTCCCTATTTGGATGCACGTTGAGTGTGAACGTGGAGGAGGTAATAACCGGCGTAAATGGAACATCAGTGTTGCAGATTGGCAGCTCTTCTGCTGTTCTGTACTACTGCAACCCTGTGGCAGTATACATCAAAAGGTGAATCACTTCACAGAAGTGATTCACCGTGCAGCTGACGCCTCCATGCCGAAAAGCTGCGAAGGATGCCCGTCCCCTGGTGGAACGAAGAATGCCATTCCGCCATCCAGGGTAGCAGACGGGCGTTTTGTCGTTTTAGGTTTAGCCCAACATCTGACAACCTAGCAGCGTTCCGTATTGCCAGAGCTAAGGTACGTCGTTTTGTTAAGGAAAGCAAGAAAAGGTCTTGGCAGAACTTTGTGAGCACTATAAATCGTTCCACACCTTCATCAAAAGTATGGGAGTCTATCCGCTGTATATCTGGAAGGTACTCCTGCCAACCAGTATCTGGGTTACTGGATCACGGACGTATAATTACCGACGAACGAAGCATAGCGCAGCTGATGGCGGAGAATTTCGCCACCATCACATCGTCTGCTAACTTTGACCCTAGGTTTCAGCGACGAAGAGTCGCTGCCGAGAGGCGCCCGCTGTGCTTCGATTCGTCGAATGCAGAGGCCTACAACTGTTCATTTACATCTTGGGAGCTGGAGTCAGCGTAATCAGTGCAAACAACACTGCTCCAGGGCCCAATCTGATCCAGTATCAGATGCTGAGGCATCTCAGTAAGGATGCTAAAAAGTACCTTCTAGATATTTTTAACGATATATGGACTGTAGGGCACTTCCCCGACTCATGAAAAGAAGCAACATTAATTCCCATTTTAAAACCTGGCAAAGACAAATTGTTGCCAGGTAGTTATCGTAGTATTGCCTTGACTAGCTGCGTGGGGAAGACACTGGAGAGGATGGTGAATCGCCGCCTCGTCTGGTGTCTTGAGTCCTGTAATCTGCTGAACCGCTTTCAGTGTGGATTCAGGAAGTTCCGTTCCACCTTGGACAACCTGATCCTCCTGGAGGCGGCAATACAGGATGCGTTCATCCGCAGCCATCACCTTGTGGGTGTTTTTTTCGATATTGAAAAGGCCTACGATACTACCTGGCGGCATGTTATTTTAAAACAGTTAAATGAATGGGGTTTTAGAGGTAACCTACCGCGTTTTTTTTAAATCTTTTTTATCTGGTCGTTGCTTCCAGTACTGAGTCGGTGGTGAAGTGTCTGATCTTTTAATTCAGGAAAACGGTGTTCCTCAGGGGTCAGTTTTAAGCGTGACGCTCTTCGCCATTGCTATAAATAGCATTGGAGCCATAATATGGAGTCCCATACGGTACTCCTTATATGTGGACGACTTTTTAATTTTTATTGCATCGTCTAGCCTAAGAAGCGCAGAGCGTCAGCTGCAACTCACGCTGAACAGGCTGGATAAATTGCCAGTGCACACCGGTTTTCGTTTCTCTGCTGAGAAAACCCAGTGTGTACTTTTTACTCGTAGCAGAAGTCTTTTAGCAGAACCTCACCTTTCCCTTAGGAACATCGTTTTACATTTTACTGATACTGTTCGTTTTCTGGGCCTCATTCTATACACAAGGCTCAGTTGGCTGCCACATCTTAATGATTTAAAAGCCAGAGCCTTGAAATCTTTAAACGTTTTAAAATGTCTCTGTGGCAGGTTGTGGGTCCGCTGACCGCTCCTGCCTGCTACAGTTTTATCGAGCATTTGTACGGTCGCGGATGGAATACGGGTGCATTGTATACGGTTCGGCATGGGACAGCTATCTTCGGATATTGGATAGTGTCCACCATGCAGGAATTCGGCTTGCCATGGGTGCCTATCGCTCTAGCCCAATACCCAGCATTTGTGCTGAGTCTGTCGAGCCGCCGCTTTCCACCCGGCGGCATCTCCTCATGGTGCAACACTATGTACATATTGCCACAACTCCTGGTAGTCCCGTGCACGACGTAGTGATGAAACCTAACTTCGAACGGCTATATGTTAATCGCCACAGGGCGACCAAACCGTTTAGCTACCGTACAAAGGCTATTTTAGATGAGTATGGGTTTGAATTGCCCTCCTTTTATCACCAGGGTTGGAGTAAATCTCCTCCCTGGCTCTTAAAGAGGCCCAGAACTATTTTAGAAATGTCAAGGTTCAACAAGCTGTCTACCGCTGACAGTGTTTTTATCAGTGTTTTTAGTGACATTTTAAACCAGTATCAGGATTTTACCCCGGTGTATATGGATGGGTCTAAGCAGGCTAATGGAGTAGGCTGGTCCGTAGTGTTCCCTCGAGCGACATTGCAGAGTATACACTGCAGAGTGTTACGCTATATTAAAGTCGCTCCAGCATATGAAAGTAAGTCGCAGCATGAAGTACATCATATGCTGTGATTCCCTCAGCTGCATCCAGGCCATGGGAAGCATGTACCCAGCAGATCGTCTTGTCCAGGACATACCGGACACCCTCCGATCTCTCCAATCTTCTGGAAAGGAGGTCATATTCTGCTGGGTACCTGGACATGTGGGAATCAGGGGGAACGAGGCAGCTGATGAAGCTGCCAAATTAGCCTGCAACAAGGTCGGAATTGACTTTGATCCGGTCCCAAAGTCTGACCTTGCCTCAGCGGTGAAGGGATTTGTTTCTGACATCAGGCAGAGGCAGTGGCTGGAGGTTGAGCATAATAAGCTCCGGCTGGTCAAACCGACCGTTCAGCCATGGAGCAGCTCCTTCCAGTGGGCGACGAGGGATGAGGTTTTCCTCACTCGCCTCCGCATAGGGCACTGTCCTCTGACACACGATTTCCTTCTCCGCTGAGAGGATCCTCCGGAATGTGATGCCTGTGGCGTACCTTTGACGGTGTGCCACATTTTAACTGAATGTGTGATGTTTTTATACTTAAGGGCAGACGTTGGCCTTGCCAACGATCTGTCCCTCATTTTAGACAATGATAGCAGCAGTGTGGCAAAAGTTTTAAAATTCTGTGTATTAGCTGGTCTGGTACCAAAAATTTTGGGCAGACCAGCATAAGTTTTAACATGGATGGGAGGCCCCTCTACAGCTTCCCGTCTATGTGTATTGCTTTTTCTTTTTATATTGTAATAATTCCCATCTCTCTGACCATTATACAGCCAGTGAGGTGGGAATGGTTTGTAATTCGTTTTTAAAACTGATTGGAACAGGTGGAATTTTTACAGCCACGTTGTGTTCTGGTTTTATTTTGGTTAGCTGTCTGTATGGCCGACCCCTCTACAGTCGGCCATGCAGACGGTTATATTCCTAATTAGCCACACTGCTAAGCCGGTTGTTTCTAGGGCGCTAATGAGCCGGCGTCAATGCGCCCTTAAGCCCTAATAACAAACAACAACAACTGCTTTGTTGTTTAATGCTGTGGTGTAACATTGCACTTTTTGATCTTCTTAGCATGCCTTGGCAGAGAGTGACTACCCTGTACACCCGAATGTATGACTTTGAGAGAGATTGGATAATTGGCTTGTTTGAAATGGGTTCATCATTTCTTGAAATCTCTCAAAGGACTGATCATAACACAATGTTAGTACAGAGGCTTGTTACATAATGGACTCAAGTAGTCGTAAAGCTGGCACTCGTCGACACGGAAGGACTACAGCACTTGAAGGCCACCAAATTGTGCGGATGGCCATTGCTGACAGATGGGTAACTGCAGCCCAGATCCGAACAGTGGTTACATAGAGAGTCACCCCATGGACAATTTTAAATCAATTGCTTGAAGCTGTGTTACACTCACGGACCCCCCATTAACACATTTTCATTATCAGCAATGTGTAACATGGTGTACTGAAAAACAAAGCTGGACGCATGAATGACATAAGTTGTGTTTAGTGATGAGTTCTGATTTTGTCTGTGGCAAAGTGATAACAGAGAACATGTACGCCATTGTAGTGGAGAAAGGACCCACCCTGCTGTGATTTTGAAACATCACTCAGGTCCAGATCCTGGTGTAATGGTTTGGGGGGGGGGGGGGGCAATCAGTTACGATAGCAGGACTGAATTGGTTGTTGTTGGAGGCGCAATAACAGCCTGCCAGCATGTGGACAGGATGGTGCACCCTGTTTGATATCCTTCATTTCCACTATCCAAAATGGTATCTTTCAACAGGATAATGCCTGTCCTTATACTGCAGCCATCACAACACAAGCCTTGCAATGGATTACAACTAATGATTGGCCCACAAGGTTCCTAGATTTATCCCCAATAGAGCTTGTCCAGGATGCCATGGGTAGACACATTAGGTCCCATGGTTACCCAGCACAAACGGTACAACTGATTGCACAAGTAATGCAGGCATGGAGAGACATACCACAAGAAGGTATCCGAACACTTATTGGTTCAATTCCAGCAAGGATCTATGAATGTAGAGGTGCTCATGATGGGCACTCTTCTTACTAATTTGTGTATGTAAATAGAGTAATCTTGCTCTGGTGTATTTCATTTAGTTATCATTTCTTCTGGGTATAACTATTACTATGGATATATCTACATAGTTTCATAAAATTTCACCATTTCCATCAGGGTGTAACGCTTTTTACTTCTGCCAGTGTATAATTACACTGAAAAGTCAAAGAAACTGATAAACCTGCCTAATATAGTGTAGGGTCCCCACAAACACGCAGAAATGCTGCAACTCAACGTGGCATGGATTCGACTAATGTGTGAAGTAGTGCTGGAGGGAACTGACACCATGCTTCCTGCAGGGCTGTCCATAAATCTGTAAGAGTACAAGAGGGTGGAGATCTCGTCAGAACGGCACATTGCAGGGCACCCTTATATGCTCAATAATGTTCATGTCTGGGGAGTTTGGTGGCCAGCAGAGGTGTTTAAACTTAGAAGATTGTTCCTGGAGCCATTCTGTAGCAATTCTGGACATGTGGGGTGTCGCATTGCCCTGCTGGAATTGCCCAAGTCTGTCGGAATGCACAATGGACATGAATGGATGCAGGCGATCGATCAGCCAGGATCCGTAACTATGTGTCACCTGTCAGAATCGTATCTGGACATATCAGGGGTCCCATGTCACTCCAACTACACACACCCCGCATCATTACAGAGCCTCCACCAGCTTGAACAGTTCCCTGCTGACATGCAGGGTCCATGAAGTCATGAGGTTGTCTCCATATCCCTACTCATCCATCCACCCAATACTGCTGGAAATGAGACTCGTCAGACCAGGCGATCTTTAACAGTCTAATGTCAGTGTTGACGTGCCCAGGCGAGGTGAAAAACTTTGTGTTGTGCACTCAGAACGGTACATGAGTGGGCCTTCGGCTCTGAAGAAATCCCATGTCGATGATGTTTCGTTAAATGGTTCGCATGCCGACAATTTTTGATGGCCCAGCATTGAAATCTGCAGAAATTTGTAGAAGGATTGCACTTCTGTCACATTGAACGATTCTCTTCAGTCGTCGTTGGTCCCATTCTTGCTGGATCTTTTTCCAGCCACTCTGATTTCGGTGATTTGATGTTTTATCGGATTCCCAGTGCACTCATGAAATGGTCGTACGGGAAAATCCCCACCTCATCACTACCTCGCAGATGCTGTATCCCATCTTTCGTGCACCCGCTATAACACCACATTCAAACTACTTAAATCGTGATAACCTGCCATTGTAGCAGCAGTAACTGATCTAACGCCTGTTCCAGACACCTGTTGTCTTATATATTCATTGCCGACCGTATGCCGTACTCTTAGTGTATACATATCTCTGTGTTTGCATACGCATGCCTCTACCAGTTTCTTTGGCTCTTCAGTGTATTTGGTTCTCCCCCTATTATCTGTTACTAATTTTTGCTGTAACTGGTTTTTTTTACTAGCTGGTGCCCATGACTACGTTAGTGTTTGTAAAGGATTTTGATTGACAGTTGCCAACATGTAACCACTATAGTGCACGATAGGAGACCCAAGGCCAATACCACACACAAACATCAGTGATCTGCACAGGGTATTTATGGCTGAAAAATGAAATTTAGGGACACACATGTCTTTGGTCAAAATAGGAAATACCCTCCCTCAACCAATTTCAACCATCATATCTCCCACCACCTTGGTGCACATTGAGAAACTTGAGGTTAATACCACACACACTCACCAGTGAACTGCGGTAGGTAGTTTTGGCTGTGGAGTGAAATATAGGGACGCATGTCTATTTTTATATCAGGTCCACCACACTCATCCACCAGATCTTCCACATCCCCACAGCAACCGACATGCAATCACCATAGCGCACGGTGAAAAACTCCAGGCTACTACCACACACAAACGCCCGTGGTCTGTAGTTGGTTTTCTAGCTGAAAGTTGAAATATAGGGACATACACGTCTTTGGTTGAAAAAGGAAAATACCCCGTGTAGATCAATATCAACCACCATATCTACCACATCCCCATAGCTACCAACATGTAACCACCATAGTGCATGATGGGAGACTCGATGCTACTACCACACACAAACCCCAGTAGTTTGCACTATATATTTGTGACAACAAAGTGAAATATACAGACACACATCCTTTTGGTCGAAATATGAAAAGCTTCACAAAAAAAATTACAGAAAGAACATGATAATATGATAAAATCTTCATTTTTGCCATATTATTCTGCTCTTTTAATTATTATTTTTTTTTATTTTTTTTTGTGATGGTCAGGTATTGGCTCCAAATTGCTATCCTTCATTCCCTTTCCTCTGTTTGAATTCACCCCCACCACATTCATTACCAACAGTCATTCTATGGAGATAATCTTCTACAACATCCACCCACCATAATGTTCTCCTGTTGACAAAGTGCTAAGACCGGAAAATTACTATGTTGTTTGTGTTCTTGCTTTTTTTATGGTTATGCCATGCAACCATCATTTAAGGTGAGTGGTGGTCCATTTCACTATCTTAATTTGTAATTCCTTTTTGATACTTAGCACATGTTATTTCCTGTTTACCCTAAATGAATAAATTGTTAGATGATAAAGGAAGTGTTACAGATATCTTACAACTGAAAACATCTCTCCTTCAGTAAGCAGATAAGCAGATGAAAACAGGGTGCATTTTTAAAGTTATTGATTGGAAATAAAGAAGATAAATGGTTGTTTATTGTTATCATATATATTATTTCTATAAGGTATTATTTTTTTTTTGTCACAAGCCTGTATCTTCCTTCATACTTAACTGAAATCAATGAAGGAGGTGTCATTTAAAAGCTTATGGTCTCCCCTTTGGTTACATCATATTTTAAGAAATGAAGTTATCGGAATTCGACCCTTCAATGGCAAAAATGTCAATATGTCTAAAATGCCGTTTTCTGTGTTACGAGTCATTTATCTCCCTGGATACCTATCTGAAATCATTTAGTGAAGTATCATTTTAAAGATTAAGCTCTCCGATTTAGTGCAGTCATATACTAAGACAAATTTTTTTTCGGAATTCGACCCTTAAAGGGCAAAAGTATTAATATTTTTGCAATTCGTTTTTGTGTCACGAGCCATTTATCTCACTTCATATCTAACCGATACAGATAAATGAGGTATCATATTAAAGACTAAGGTTTCCGCTGTGGTAACATTGTATTTTAAGAAAGTAATTTTTCGTAATTTGACCCTTAAAGGGCAAAAATGTCAATTTTTCTAAAATGTACCTAGAGCCATTTATCTCCCTGGATATCTAACCAAAATCGATAACTGAAGTAGAATTATGTGGAATAATGTCTCAGCTTTGTGACAAATATTTTAAGAAGGAATGTTTTTGGAATTCAACCCTTAAAGGGAAAAAGTATAATTTTTTCTACAACGGATTTTTGAGTCACTATCCATTTATCTCCCTTGATATCTGAGCGATATAGATAAATGAGGTATCATATTAAATATTAAGGTCTTCGCCATGTTCACATTATATTTTAAGGAAGGAATTTTTCGGAATTCGACCCCTAAAGGGCATAAAAATCAGTATTTCTAAAATACTTTTATTGTGTCTCGAATCATTTACCTCCCTTGATAATTAAACAAAATTGATAAACGAGGTATCATTTTACAGATTGTTGTCTTCGTAAGGTCTTCGGTTCCGTTAAACCACATTTTAAGAATGAAATTTTTCAAAATTCTACCCTTAGAGGACAAAAGTATTAATATTTCTACAACGCATTTTTCTGTAGCGAGCTATTTATTTCCCTTTATATCTAACCGAAATTATTAAAGGAGGTATTGTTTTAAATATTAAATTATACGCTTCGATCACATCATATTTTAAGAAAAAACTTTCTCCAAATGCAACCCCTAAGGGACAAATATACCATCATTTCTAAAACTTTTTTTTACCTGACTTGAAAACTAACCGAAATCGGTAAATGAGGTATCATTTTAAAGACCAAGGGAGCTGCTTTGGTCACACCATATTTTATAAAAGGAATTTTTTGGAATTTGACCCTTAAGGGACAAAAGTATCAATATTATTTCTACAGCGTGGTTTTTTTTTTAATGACAAGCGATTTATTTTTTTCGATACCTAGCCGAAATCGATCAATATCATATTGTTTTAAAGATTTAGGTCTCCAGTTATGTAAAATTATAATTGAGAAAGAATTTTTCAGAATTTGATGCTTAAAGTGGTAGCGCGTATGAGACAGTTCAGAGCCAAGTGCCTAGATTGCAGCAACATATATCACAGAGATGTCAATAAACTTTTTGTATTCAATAAGTAGCTTTTCGGATATTTTTTTTTCTGCTGCGGAAAAACTTTCGTTTTGCCATGCAATTCCAATATAAACATTTTATTTGCACAGCAACAAATAGCACAGAGATGTTGATTTGTTGCGTGCATCTTGTTCTGGTTGGTTGTATTCTGTTAAAGTCAGTGACAGTTTGTCGCAAATAACAAGTGTTTTAAATTTTTCTAACTGTTTCGTAATATGCTATAAGTATTTTGATGCTTACTTATTACGCTAAAAAAATAATAATATATATATATATATATATATATACTTGATTCAAAAGTATGGTTCTACTTTTCATTACATTACAAGCATTCATCCTCACTATTCATCGCATTTTATTAGCGAAATTTTCGCACGGGTCGTCTAGTTATTGTTTTAATATGAATAGTTTGTTATTCTTCTTGAACATATACCATGCCATTGTTCCTTGAATACTCACTTCGCTCAGACTTTCTTTTCTCAAATATTCTATGACACAATTATTCCATCTTCTATGTGTCCTTCTTCTATTTTAAATTTCTTAATCCTGCAAGGTCTTCAGTCCTCTCCCAACTTCTTTCATCTCTCTATGGAAACTTTTGAACCAATCCTCTCAAACTTTCATGGAAACTGGCATGATTCAAGGCCTGTATCTTAACTTTCATTCCTTGTCTTTCATATTACTTCTGCCGTCTTCCCTAGCATTCTTATATATACAATATTACCACCAGCTTCTTATTGTATACTTTCTGTGTGGGCTAAGTATCAAGTAATCAGTGCTGGTCTTCATATGTTCATGTAAACTTTCATTTTCACTTTCTCATTGTGTATCATTTCTGTAGTTTCTTCAACCTGGTCCCTTATTTTTTAATTATTCTCTTCTGTACTTGGCACCTCCTTCTAATATTTTCCCTCCAATGTTTGGTAATAATATTAAACCCCCCTCCCACTTCACCATTCATTCAAAACTATAATAGCTTTTCTTGGTGGTTAGTTTTTTCCCATTCTAACCTACTTAGTGATCCCGACATAATTATTTTTCATATAATACTATCAAAAGTGCTTGCAAGAAAATAGAAGACAATGGCCGTGGTGATTTAGAAGATCCTGTTTTTAGGACAGAATTTGACAGATCTTTGGAACATTTGAAATAAAATGAGGTGGCTTGATTTGATGAGATTCCTGCAGAATTTCTATAATCTGTAGAAGAAGAAGGAATCCAGAGATTATTCAAACTGATACTAAAAAGTTATGAAACAGGAGACATTCCAACTGATTTTAATTAAAGTTTTGTCTTAACACTTCTGAAAAAAGCACAATCCAACGTATTTGAAACTAATTGAAATTCAAGTCTAATGTCACATGCTTCAAAGTTCTGACTAATGTGTAATGCTGACAGTTAAACTGCCACTAGGTAATTATTATTCTTGGAATCATAAACATCAAATACAGTTAAAACATTGTGCAAATTAACAACTTTATTTTTTCCCCATCCTGTTTTCGCAACCTCAAGTACATTCGGTGTTGCTCAAAACAGATCGTCTTTGTTGCAGGATGATGGGTACATAGAGCACTCAAGCATATGGTTCATGGTTTGGTCCTCACCACATTTGCACTTAATACCAGTAGTATAAGTATAACCCCATTTCATTAGGTTTTCCTTGGACTTGTTCACTCCTGTTCACAATTAATTTAAGGACCACCCAATGTTACAGTCCTCTGTGTGACCAGGTGGCAAGCGCACTGCAACTGTCAGTGGTGCCGAGATGTTAGGGACCTTCATTTTCCACAACTGTACTTCTGTCTTTCCAGGAGACCCAGTTAGTTCTCAGAAAGCTTTTTCTGAGGCAATAAAAATGGGGTAGTGAAGGGTTTTTCTCCCCATCTTTTCTTATTTTAATGTTACTGACATTTATAGTATGTAGAAGAATAGGAAGGAATTTAGAAGAAATAACAGATGTAAATCAGTTTGACTTTTAGGAAAAACTGGAGTACAAGAGAATCAATTCTGGCTTATAGTAGTTGTTGATTTAGAAAAAGTTTTCAGTAATGTCAAGATGTTAACAAAAAATTAAAACTAAAATATTGAGATTGAAGAATAATCTGTATATAAGAATCAAGTAACTATAGTAAAAGAAGAGAATCATGAGACATGCATCATTGAAAAAGAGTGTGAGATGAGGTTGTAGTATATCCCCATTAATATATAACCCTTATCTAGAGGAAGCAATAAAGCAAGTAAAAGATATTTGAATGTAGCATAAGTGTTCAAGGAGAGAGAAGAAAACAGCATGCTATGATTTTCTGATGACATTGTCTTGTGTGAAGAACAGACTGAAGATATTGAGAAACCACTGAATGCCAGGAACAAAATACCGAAGGAATATTTTGAAATAAATATAAACCAAAACAAGACAGGTGAAAATCTAATCAAAATAATAATAGATTAAATCTAGCATGATAAGTACAAGGAGTATAAGTCACAATTTCTTGCTATCGATTTCTTTTTACTATAAATTCATGTCTATCATCTGAATATATGTATTAACAGTATAAATCAGTGCTGAGTATTTTTTCCTAAAAATTCAAGATTGAACCTATTAGTATATGTCAATTCACATTTTATCCGGTCTGTAAAAGGAGTACAAGTCAAGTTAAACAATGATAATGACTTATACTCCTTGTACTTATCACGCTAGAAATATAAAAATAGGATCAGATATTAGGGAAGTGAATTCTGTTATTTAGGAAGTCGACTTACAACTGATCGCTGGAGCAGGAATGATTTTAAAAGCAGAATAGCACTGATGAAAAGACCCTTCTTAAAAATGAGAAAGCTTTTCATTTACAGTATTTATTTAGTACTCAGAAAGAACTTTTTAAAGCTCTGTGTGGGAAACACGGCACTTTATCATGGTGAATCCTGGACTTACGGAATATCAGAAAGAAGGAAAATTAAAGCATTTGTTATATGGTGCTATGGAAGGATGTTGAAAATTAAAACATTAAATGGGCATATATGGTAAAGAGTCTAACAGAAAGATGAGACAGAATAGTGGATCACATTTAAAGACAATTTTTTAATTGTGCATATGTAAACAAAGATTAGAATACATAAAGCATATACTTTATCCATAATAAATGGATTTTTGAAAGTCTGTAACTGTTTCAAATCAAACGCGTCACACTCTGTAAGGAACAAGGCTGATACCGGGGCTGTAGTATCGCCTTAGCGCCTCAACTAACTGTTTATGTGCATGGAAAGTTCTGTGCAATCTCCACAAAGTAATTAAATTTGACCATGTAGCCTAATAGAAACTCAACTTAAATGCTTGAAGGTCGCCACTAGATCTGTTTCTAAACCACAAATCTAGAAAAGGTTCCAAAGTAACTACTAAATCACAAAAGTTCACTTGCAGAAAATTCAAAGTTTTATTTTCAAAGTCACATTTACCAAAATTTGCATTTAACAGTTGAGTAGGCAAATCGAACACTCTTTTCCAAAATATTGCAGATTATGGAGAGAAATTTGCCGACTAGAAACCCCTTTTCAGAATTTTAAAGTTCTATCCCAACATTATATTCTCAGGAAATCACCAAGGATCCAACATGGCTGACACAATGGCGCAAACATTTAACAGACTCCTAACCGCTCCGATGTAAGACTGTCGCAGTTTAACCAAACATAATGCTCCCAGACAAAGCATAATGGCGGCGGTACCTTATATAGGGTTTCCAAAATCAGTGACGTAAGCAGCTGTACCACATCTTTTTGCTTCTGCGAGACCAAAAGTGTGCGTAATTTATTTGACGATCCAGATTATTAAAAATGTTTAAACTTCGACAGTATCTGGACTTATCTACTAGAAGTCCAACGACAGTTTAGTGGGAAATTTAGAGTGATTAGTTTTAAAGTTTTATTTAATTTCCGCGTGGTGATACAAATCTCCGAAGTAGGGGATTAACCCGAACGTTTGAATTTTTACAGCGACAACCAACGACAATCTATCTTCAAAAACTTAATTACCAGACAAATGCTAAAACTTTTTACTAAAACCATTATATATTCAGAATCGTCTTAATTAGGGCTGTCTACTGATATAAATTTCAAATTAATATTTCTTTTAATTAAAAGGTTCATTATTTTCTCTTAATTAAAATCGCTAATTAAACTTTGCCAAATTATTTAATTTTACTGCCAAAATATCCGAAACAATGCTGACTATAGCTGGTGATAAAAGTTCAGCTGTCGCTTTACTCGATTTAAAGATACTACAAATCTTAGAATTTTACTTTTATGATCGCGTGTTTCAAAGCTTGAACAAACGGGAATATCTCTTAAAATAAACATTTCGCGATATGATAAATACACTTTAAAATGATTTTTATGGCGAATTGTCACTGTGGGAAAAATTACAGTGAAATTCCTTAAAGTTGAAAACTACTCTTTTCAAAAAATTTTAAGTCCAACCTTAGCAAAACTAGAATTTGCCAAAATTCTAAGGTTCTTACAACCCATCATAAATAAATTAGCTTATTTGCTTTCCTTTCATAAAGAATTTAATTGAGGTTGTGTAAGGAGTATGTTGAGATGAAGAGGTTAGCTCAAGAAGAGATGGAGGCTTGCATCAAACCAGGCCATTATTTTTACAGTTTCTTAGCTTTAATTTTAATGATTCAGAGCCATTATGGTCACTTTATTATTATTTTTGTGTACTTCTGCATTAGGTTTTAGTGACAGCATTATATGTCATAGCTACAGTTCTTCACCTGTATCCTTCTGCTATACCAGGACATCACATTTGGCTATAGAATACAGCTTCAGTAACAGTCACTATTTCCTGGAGTCACTTCTCCTCAAGTAAAGATTTGTGGATTTTTTACAAAAATTTGAAAATTATTGTAAGAATTGTAGCTAAGGTTTATGATGCAAAAATTCAGTAATTATGCTGATGCTTGCTTGAAAAGTTACCTGGAGGACTATGCCTTGAATATCTATAGTGTTACGTGGTCATAAATTTATCAGTAACTAGTGGAGTTCCCAGCGTTACCCGGTATATTTGGCGTAGATTTATCCATACCCTATTTTTATTCCCACAATGAAAAACATTTGTACAAAGTTTCATAAAATTAATGCCAAATTTTTTCGGAATTAAAGCAAACCTAGATTCACTTACACCCTACCAAGAAACGTACAATATTTTCATTCATTCGAAGAGATTCATGTATATCAAGCTTCGTTAATTTGGCTAAGAAATTGCTTTACTACATTACTGAATAATGCTATATTATGTTAGAAACTCACATTTGATTCAACTGTGAAGTGAATGGATATACTTTTTGCTCGAAACGCCAGATACTTTAACTCTGCAGATTCAGCCTTTTATACAGATACCAAAAGTGAATCCAGAATAATATTATCATAAACAGAAGACTAATGCTAAAGGCCAGTGACATTGTACAGAGATCATGAGTAAAGAAAATCTGTTGTTTTTACGGCTATCTATGGCGTTTAAAAATTGAATATCCCGAATTAAAGGAAAGAATACTTCAATTTTTGTTTACTGGGCAAAATAGTTATTATTGTAAAGTTATCTATCTTATTGCTTTCATTAAAGGCTATGGTCAGAGACAATGTAGTTGTGTGTTTAGTGTGCAGTATGCAGCATCTAACCCTTCCATCTTTGGGATTTGTCATCATACGCTCAGAATTTCATTTAATGCTCCTGCGTTATTTAAAATGGAAACATAAGACATGCCAAACAACTGAATTGAGATTCTAAGCTTTAAAACATAAAAACCCCATCTAAATCTTCTTCGTAGTTTTCAAGTTTTTATTGGGCCAATATATCCGGTTTTCGTTTTATAGATATAGGTGAATCAGTATATAAAATATAAATTGGGTAATACAAGCATATTTTTTCTTTCCACTTGACCTTAATTGGTCAGCAATGGCAGTCTGAAGAGTATTTCTACAGTTATCCAGATCACATAAAGTATATATTAATCTCAGCAACAGTAATCATATTAACATTGAAAGGAAAGATAAAGTAGTTTAACGGAGGGGTGCATCGGCAACAAAAAACACAATATTTCAGCCTGTGTCCTTCTTTATGAAATTAGAAACGTGACTGGGCTCAAGCAGACACCCACAGTCAACACAGCCATATGAATAGTGGTTTCATAGTCAGAATGTATGTGTGGGGGGAGCAAAAGCAGTATCAGTGGAAATGTTAATTGTGGGAAGGAAATAATGAAAATAAAATAAAAAGGGGCTACTTAAAAGAAATGAAAAAAAAAGCTGTAAAAGATGGAAAAAGTATTTAAAATATATATATATATATAATTAAATTAATTATACCAGGGTGAGGAAGATGAGTAATATATATTTTTTATCTTTTAAATTTTCAGATATTTTTCATCTCCTTTAGATTCCCACATATTTATTTTGTTTTGGTATATTTCCTTTCTCGCAATGAGCATTTCCACTAACATTGTGTCTGCTTCCCCACCTTCACTACAATTGTATCAGTCAAAACCACTTTTCATGTAGCTGTGTTGACCACAGTTGTCTTCGAGAGATTAGTCAAATGTTTCTAATTTCATGAAAAAGGGCATAGCCCAAAATATTATGTTTTTTGTAGAATGTTTTTTTCACTGTTGCCCTCTTATCTTCAACTTTGGTGAGTTATAGATGATTTTATCTTTCCTTTTCATATTAAAGTATGTATTAATATATAGCTCTTAAAGTAAATGTAAAATTTCTTTCACAGAACTTAACTTTTTGTATGTTTTCAATTTTCAGCATGATATTACAGGAAGATCACTTATCAGAATCAACGAAAGCACATTAATTAGACTTGGCATTGAAAATGCCACTCATAGGCAGGAAATCTGGAGAGAAATTTTGAAACTCAGGTTGAAAACTGATATAATAGAAATTCGTGATTTGGAAAGAAGAAATCTGAGCTATGATTAAAAAGAATTTTTTTAACATAGAACTGTTGGAATGAGCTTTACAGAAAGAGAGAGGTTTATTTTAGTCCTTTTCTTATTACTTTTATCCATGTACCATACAAGAAAAAGTGCTACTTCAGCACGCATATCACATTTAAGAAAAAGGAGACTTCGTTTACTGTGCGCTCTTATGAACATTTCTGATTGCTGAGCAAATGAAACTGCTTGAGCTCCTCTTAAGAAACATGACATAAATCAGAGAAGCCATACTGAAAAGTAGAATTTACTTTAATTTTTAAGAATGTAGTGTTATATTCATGTGCAGTTTCTGTTATTGCTTTTAATATATTCTCTGCAAAATATAGTACAGTAATTTTATTTAAATATGAAAGGAATTGTAACTCTGAGATTAGTTTTCTTATATTTTCACTGTTTATTGAAGTTAAATATCTTTATAAACTTGAGAAACTGTTATAATAAAACAGTTTATCAAATTGTGATGTATAAGGAACACCCTTTGTGGTTTTCTTCAGTGGATACTTGTTTTATTACTAAATTTTTAATACAGTAATGTGATATCAGTGAGAAAATATTATTTATTTTGCAAGAACAGTGGCCTTTCAGTTGTTTTCTGACAATTTTTAACCCTACTTTATGTAGGGTTTTATTCGTTGTTTTCTAGCATACACAATTTCATGCTTACAATCTTATAAACATTGGTTAATTCATAATGTTATGCCTTATGCAATAGTTATCTTCTTTCTATGGTTAATTAGGATTCACAATGTGATCAACAAAGTGTTTATGTTCAGTGTAGTGTATTTCAGAACTCATACAATTTTCAGTAAACCTAATGTGTATAATATTTACCTGATAAGCCATCTGACATTCTGATGGCTATCTCTCAAGTTGTGAGGTTTATTTTTAAGGACAACCTTTGTTCAAATAAATTCATAACTGGAATCAGTAGTACCAGATCTATTCTATTGTAACATCTCTTACTGTTTCTTGTGTAGTGATTCATGACATTAGTGGAATTGTGAAATAAATCTTAAAATTCCTATAGATTTCTGATTGATGATTTCATGCATAAGGTATGAAGGCTTAGTAGTGGAATATTGTACTTATATGTATATATTACTTTTTATTGGCATTTCAATATAAAAAAAACAGCGTTATTTAGAGCTCTTTTTAGATTTGCCTGTTACAGTGATATTGAAATGATTAATAATAAATTCATTATTGGTATTAAGATTCATTTTTAATGATTTTTAACTTTCATTACCAATTGAACACTAGCTATGTGTCGGACAAGAAACAATAGGTTCTGTTGCAAATTTAAATGAATACAGAGAAGAGAACCATCTGTTGTCACAGATCATCAGGCTATGAAGATTTGTAATCACAGAATATTGGAATTTATAGGTGCAAACCTTACATCAGCTACTGATGTTCATTGGGTAACATTGTAATAGGAACCTCTGACTGATTTTTTATGTTATCCCCTTTCTGCCACAGTTGCCAAACATCACAACTCATTTTTTAGAAAGTAAAATGAACTTTAAATATATAATGGCAGTATACATTTTCATTGTTGTTGTGTAAGATCTTGCAACATATCTCAGTAAAAGTTTTAGAAAATATGATTAGTATCTAGTTTAAGTGATGACCCATGCTATCCTGTTTAATTTCCAAACTCAATTTTTGATATGGATCAGCATACATGCATGGTAGCTTATAATGTCAGGGTTTCCTTAAAGTTAGGGACAGAGTAAATAGAGTAATATGAATGTAAACTATTAAAATATTCAGCAAGTTCATACTCTTATGTTGAAGCTGTGGTACAGTATTGTGGGAATATTTTGCTAACCAGTTTTGCCTCCATCAAACTTTTCATTTCCAATTTGTGCTGTAATTTTATCAAGTGTTGAACCTTCCTCAAGACCAATGGTAAACTGAAGTTCTGGAAAAAATGCTTAATTTGATGCCATACTTCCACTACTTTACTAACCTGTTACTCAAAACTTACCAGATGTTATGGTGGATGGAATTTTACCATTATGATTCCATTACGTCGGACCACAAAAGGCAATAGTATGCAACTTTGCATTAACATAAATGTTAATAAATCACTTGATGGCGGTCTTGCTTTGTTTTGCCAGCTGATGCCAAAACAATGTGTTAATACAAATTATGGGAAAACATTGCTTGGGGGTATGGAAGTTCTTGTCATCAGCTCTAACCATGGATGTAATGCTTGAATCTGATACCTATGAAGTTTCTGCAAGGTTCATAAATCAGTTGCCAATCTGTTTTACTATTTCACCACAACAGATAACAGTTAAAAATGAATCATAAAAAATGAAAGCCACTATTAAAAATCACTCTGTATATTCTTCAAAATTGTTGACTTTAACCTGGTATCGGGATCACAATAGCGCGTTGTAAATGTTTAAGCAGACTTACTTTGAATCATAGAGAAGATTGCAAATTATTATTCAGCAAACATACACTGACAGTGAAAGCATTCACTTTTGCAATGTTAAACTAAATCGCAACTCTATTAGAGTGAGCTTAAAAAAAAAAAACTGTTTCGACATTTTGGAAATTTGCTTAAGTTTCAGTTGTTTCCTAAAAGTTTATCACCGAACATTCAGACTATGCAAAAATCATTATAAGTCCAACACTGCCCTATGCTATGCAGTATAGGTTTCAGCCTACGTTGTTGAAAGTAGTTACGGCTGGCATGGCTAACTCTTGGCGACTGTCCATGAGAGTGGCGCTGCAGGTACTTAAATAGCTTCCACCTGAAAGCTTCTGGAACATTAATGACTTCTCAAGGTAAACCCCCTCTCTTCTGTGAATCCCAAAAGTTCCCTGTTTATTATTTTACTTAAACTTTACCATATTTTGGTATAATTTATTTTAACTATTTCAAGTTATGGCAACTTTTTTTCTTAAACTTCTCCATTTAATTGTTACTAATCTTTGTAATCTGTGATGACTATTTTAGTTATTTATATAAACTTTAAAGATATTTAGTTCTTCGCAAAAGTACTTATATCACTGGATTGCTTTTAATTTATTCTTTCATTTGACGCTTTGTGGCTATATTTATTTGGCTGTAATCTTTAATTTTCTTATAAGCATATGGTGAGTAGATTTTCAAATTACTCTACCATCTTTAGTAGCTTACTGCTTAAAAGTTATTATTTTTAGCTAAACTATCTCTAAAAATGTTAGTAATGTTTTAATCAGATTTAATTTTTCAACTTCCTGTTTTTATTTGTTACTACAATTCTGGTCCTTTAAACATCGTATATTGTCAAGTTCATCATTGAATAATTTAATTGCAATGCTAAAAGGGTTAAATTATCTCCTACTGTGGGGTTCTGTGAAGAAAATTCCTACATTTTAGTTATTTAGCTAGTTGTACTATAAAATTAAATAAAAATGCCTGGTGAAAGATATAAAAAACCCAACTGGCAATTTATTACACTAAAAGTTTATCAAAAACTGGATGCAGAGCTATTTGTAAGAAATGCATGGTGCTATTGTATGAATCAAAAATCACAATACCATTTGCATAAATGACAAATTGGATGCCATTGAAGTTAGTAAGTACTTTTGGCAATATTTATAATAATGTGCCTATGGGAAAGAAGTCCCAGCAGTATCTAATCTAGTAGTTAATCTGTAGTCAAATAAATATGGGGGGAAAATACCAGTATTAGACTTTTCTTATGATTGAGGGAGGAAACAATATATGTGTACCAAATTACTGTTTCTAGGATTACTGGAAGTACAGTGGACTATTGATGTCAGGGTATCGTGGTTCAAATAAAATTTTAAATTTCACAAACTTCCAAAGTAAGGAGAGGAAAGAAGTAGAATTTAACAAATTAGTTAAACTTGGTAAGCTCGGTCTTTAGCGAAAATCTGAAGTACATAACATTATTAGGGTAGAAAGCAATTTCACGCTAGGGGTAGATATAAGGAAATTTGAGTTTTAGATCTTCCTCGTAATACTGAGGTAAAATTTTACCTGTGTACCAAATTTCAGCTTTCTAATACAATGGGAAGGGCTTTAGAGTTTTATCAATGAGTGAGTGACAAAATCAGTTTTTTTTTTTTTTTTTTTAAGTAAATATGGTGCTACATGACATTTACAACACTCAACAACAATTATACTGTAATCATTGAACAATCCTCTTCCAAAATAAACACACATATATAAACACATAGTTGAGCGGACAATGCCTGCAGCCAGCAGGTGACAAGGCTACTACGACCGGATTGCCAGTCGCAACCACTTCAACATGACATCGAGGCACTCCAACCATGCCACTGCCTCTGGCGTAGCCAAATTTAAGTCTTCCAGACTACCAGGAAAGGCACACAGTGGGCAATCCTGCACAATGTGTGTCAAAATTGTGAAATTTGCCTATGAATACCATCCAAACTAAGAACAGTAAGGAAATAGAATTTGGTATATTTGCTAAGATTTCTGATATCTATGTAAAATAAGATTTTGTGACATATAGCAACAATATGTCCAAAGAAATTAAATTAAGGTACAAAAATGGCCCGAAACGAGAAAAGGGTAGGCAGTGCTGCCATTGGCTTGACTTGGAAAAAAAGGACTTATAACATAACTCATTTGTTTCCTCATTGATTTAAATTTTTTCTTCAGTAATTGATTCCTTTACAACTAAATTTTATTATTATTTAAAACATTTTATTTGGAAACATCTACCCTATCCATGGACAATCTTCTGCCATCGCCAGCTACCCCATGCATAAAATCCTGATTAAAATAGGTAAATATTTTTTTAGATAATGAAACGGAGTTGACACCGCTCTCCCAGTTCATTAATTCTGCAAGTTCTTAATTAAATGATGACAGTTGTGTACCACCTCCATTTAAAAAGAATAAATGTGTAAACCTGTGAGTTAGAAAAAAATTCAAAATGTAACACAGAAGAATTAGTCGAGCAAATAATGAGCCTTATTTGCTGCTAACTGCAGTTTCAGTTCTGTAGAACATCCTCAAATAAATAAAAAATTCATTTCAATGTTGTGCCCAGGCTACCTTGTAATGATATATCTAATAAATTATTAGATGAAATATACGTAAATAAAATTCTTAAACTTTAAATTGATTGTGTCAGAAGAAAATGGACAACTGCCATTCCTCGATGTCCTGGTTCAAAAGCGAGGTGATGGACGTTTGGGTCATACGGAGTACCGCAAGGCGACCCACACCAATAGATATCTGCACGCTATGTTGCACCATCACCCGGCAATGAAGAGAGGCGTATTAACATCACTGAATTTAAGAGTGAAGACAATATGTGACTTGGAAAGTCTGAGGGAAGAAACAGAGACTCTTACAAAAATATTCCGAGCCAAAGCCTATAGTGAATCAGACATCAGAAGGGTTTTCAGGCCTAAAAAACCCATGGAAGACGTCAACTTATGAGACCAATGTGCCAAGAAAATTCACCTGTCTTCCATACATACGTGGCATCAGTGACCGGATTGGGAAACTGTTTAAGCGGGTGGAAATAAGAATCATATTCAAAGCTTACTGCAAATTCCAGGGTAAAAGACAACTTACACCCACACCAGCTTACGGGTTTTTACGAAATCTCCTGCAGCTGTGGCAGTGTATACATCGCAGAGACAGGTCGCACAGTGGCGGATAGACTTAAAGAACATATCCGCCACTACAAATATAACATCAGCGACAAATCTGCCATCGTTCGCCATGCTATTGACACTGGGCATAAAATAAAATTTCAAGATACGAGGCTGCTGTTGAGAGAAGATCAGTGGTGGCCTCGACGTGTGAAGAGGCAGCAGAAATCTAAAGGAATTCCAACAACATCAACGAAGATAGCGGCCTTTTCCTCTGCGATGCTTGGCGACGGTTGCTATGTGAACATAAATATAAACAGTATCTCTGAAGAAGGCTGGAGTATAACAGCTGAAAGCTTAGATAAATTATCCAAAAAAAGACGCTGCATAGCCTGTTAAGCTGTAATTCATTGATTAGGTATGTACTTTGATTAGTCCAATAAATGATAATTTCATTAAATCCCTTATTTTCATTGAAAAAATTGTTTGATTTCAATCCAAATGATTTAATCATGCCAACCATAATTCCCCTCCCCCAGAAAAAAAAAATCAGTTTAGAATTGAGGGATTTCTCAATTTAGATAATAATGTAACTGGAAAACATGGGCATCTTCTGCCAAGCACCTTACTGTATAGTACCGAATATAATGTGTAGAATTTAGAGAATTAAATATAAACTTCTTTTATGACTGTTACTTAATTTGTATAAACAGGAAGCAAAGAAGCAAGTGAAATAAATTTCAAATGTGATGTAAAGGTTCATTTAAAAAAAATTACGCCATGTTGATGCATTAAATCAGAAGAGGCGAGTTAGTATAAATAACGGTAGGTTAAATAGAAAGAGAATGGATGGAGTATAACAAGGAAAGTAACTATGAGACTTGTGCTCTAAATTTGCAGTAGATGAGATAGTTAAAATGTATGCATGTTAAAAGCAAATAACCATTTACAAACAACAAATTTATACTGAAGTAGTAATATAGAAACTTTAAAAAAAATGATTTGTGGAGCACTTCATAGTAGACAGGATTGGATGATGGGAATGTTGAGAGAGAGAAAATTACCTTACATTTGTTGTTTTGTGAATACGTTAAAGATTAGGAATGATAAAATACAAATGAAACTAGTTTCGGAAATTACAGTAGAGATTTTAAAGAAAAGAGAATTTAAGGGGGAAAGAAAGACAGGAGTAGTGTGAAGAGAGTGTTGGGAATGTATAAGGCATATGTTATTGATGGAGCTTTGAAGGATACTGGTTGAAGAATTATGAATAGTGCATGGAAGGGAAAAGATGACTGACCACAAGCTGGCACTCAATTTCATGCGTAAAGGAGTGGGAAAATTTTCTTTTTGTGGCTAAGGGTGTCAGGTGAGGTGATGAATAATTTACTAAAAACTCGAGGAATTTAAAATTAAAATTTGTAAATCACAAAACTAGATGGAGGAAGAATTAACACTCAAATTACATAAGATAACTAAACAAAATAAAAAAGGTGGTAATTAGATTACATGGGGAATATGCTCCATCACAATTAAACTAATAATAAAAAACAATGTCTTTTGTGTATTTGTAACCATAATAAAGTTACACAGTGAAGGTATTTATATAAGTAGAAGTTTTAGTATATAGTTTACTAAAACATAGCATGCAAAATGATTTATATATATATTTCAAATCGATGATCCGTAACACCAAGAGAAACCATTCTGTTAAAGAAAGTGAAGTGAATACACATTGTAGAGTGTAGACTTGGTGTGTAACAAGATCTCATAGCATTTTGTCACTGCACAAGGTAGAGACTTAGTCTTTTTTAACAATTATTGTTTTTAACAAGGATTCTTTTTTTTTTCACTCAAACATAACAATTACTATTATGAGAGTGAACAGCTGAAGAATAATAACATCAATAGGGACAGCGGGCTGTACTTGAGTGAAGCTTGGAGACCTATTATTAGGGATCTACATCTTGAATGAGAGAGATCTTCTCAACAAGGTGTAATGGATGCAAATTGATGCCGTGGATTAAGTTCGCCAGCACATCTGGCTACAAGTTAAGCAACATTGGGCGTGGTGAGTATCTGGATGGGTGACCGGGTATGGCTCCATACGCAGTCCGCAACATTGATACCCTCAGTTGGCAGATCACACATTCCAGTTCCGCCGTGCGCTGATTGGGCGTCCTGGCAATCATCGGTACATGGAATTAGATTTTCGCCGGCAGCTAAACCAGTCAGTTTTGTGATTTAAAGCAATAAAATCTAAAATAGATCTGATGAAGACAACCGTGCAGGTTATTGAAACGTCGTCATTTTATGACACTATCTGACTGCACACCCGTATAGATTTCACTATAACAATTCCTTTTGAAAATTAATGGATAAGCACTTTCCAGAATTTAAGACATCAATATATGTCTGTCCGTTACAAACAATGCCCACGCACAGTGGGTGGGTGTCCTTGGTGGACTATGCTGATTAGCATAGTTTTAACTGCTACGATACATAAATTCTAAGTTCCTTCCAAATTAAGCATAGGAACAAAGTAAAATCCCCCTCCCCCCTCCCCCATCATCAGTCTCTATCAACTGGTTTGCTGCAACCCTCCATCCTTTCCTGTCTTGTGCTAACCTCTTCATCTCTACATACCCCTTACAACCCACTTCCACAATTATCTGCTTCATATAGTCTAATCTCTTACTTCCTTTACAATTTTTTCCTATGACTGTTCCCTCCAATAACAAATTAACCATTCCTGCTTATCTCAAAATATGTCCCACTATCCTGTCTCTTCCTTCCTATAGGCACTACCACAAACTTCACCTATCATTTCAAAAACATGCTCATTTTGTACTTTACCTGTCCACATTATTTTCAGCATCCTTCTATAGAACCGTCAGACTATACATCAGCATTAACTAAAACCATTGCCTTCCGGTACTGGTTATTTTTAAACATAGCGGTCACCACGCAATTGAAATACGCCTCAAATGTGAAAGGTAGGAGCAAAAATAAAGTGCACTGCACACAGTTCAGCATTCCATGAAAATTATAATCTTTAGAAAGTTCTTATACAAAAGTTCGGTACCAGAATCAAAGATTTTTCGGATAAAGCTATCAGACTAGTGAAACCATTGCATACTAAAGCTTGCAGTTAATACCTAATACAAGGTGGTATGGTTCAACCAACCACACGCAGACCGGCTTATAGAAAAAACCTGCCCTACATTATCACACGAGCTGACCTCTCTGAAAACTGCCGAAAGACTGAGCACCAGCCAAGATGCCTACCTTCTATTTATTAAATCGGTTGACTTTGTGACATCACCATGCCACTTTGAAAATTAATATCTAGATAAGTACTTAATATTTTGCACTGTAATTAACATATGTGCCTTCGGGTAGCTCATTCTACCCATTTTAACCTAGCTTAAGCCTCAAGGAGGCTTCTATTGAATTTATTACCGATTCTTTAATGTCATCAATCTTGGAGCCTATTCCAACAATGTGTCTACAATAACTTTCGAAAATTTGATTTATCTTGAAATAGGCTTAAACTTTCCAATGAAACTAATATATAATTTTAACCATCTTGATTTTATTTATCTTCTGAAATGAATTTCCTATTTCTCCCTCATATATTTTATATTTTGATTTTTTCTTTTAAATAAAATCCCTACTTATACTTTTCCTAATTAATTAATTTTATGTTCAAAACATGCTAGATTATGCTGACTACAGCTAGTGATAAAAGATCCACCATAACTTTTTGCATTTACTAATTATTTCAAATCTTAGGTTCAGCTTCCTCTGATCAACAGATTGAAATATCTTCCAAACTAAAATTTTCTGAATATGATAAATACACTTTAAAACAATTCCCATAGCGAATTTTAGCAGTGAAAATTAATACAACAAAAACCGCTGCACTTGAATGCCTAATCTACCTAAAATTTCTTATCTTTTACAAAGGTAGTTTTAAAATCAGACTATAAGGTATTTCACTGCTGGGAATAACTAGTAGAAATGCTTTTCTGTACTTGTTCTCTGGATTAAACCTATCCCTAAATGGTTTTAACAAGTTTATAAACATATTACACATCATATGTCTTCCTTCTTTTTGACTCTACCATAAACTTCACCCATAATTTCAAATCATGCTCATTTTGTACTTTACCTGTCCACATTATTTTCAGCATCTTTCTATAGCACCACACTTCATATGCTTCAATTTTCCTTCTTTCTGGTATTTCAAAAGACCCGTCTTTGCTACTACCATGTAAAGTGCTGTGGTCCACAGATAGAGTTATTTTAAAAAAGTTCTTTCTGAGTGCTAGATTAATATTTAAAACTAAAATATTTCTATTTTCTATGAATGCTCTCTTTGCTAGTGCTATTAACATTATTCCTGCTTCGACGATCACTTGCAATTTGACTTCCTAAGTAACAGAATTCATTAATTCTCCTGCAATAAAATCCTCTCAGGTGTCCAGCTGGATGGAGTTGTGTAAACACAATGTTTCAACACCTAATTCTGCTGTCTTCATTAGGTGTCAGGTCTCTTCTAACTGTCGCAAGCTGACTGTCACCGCCTAGACTGACTTAGCCTTTTTATTTTTTTACTCCTTCGGCTGTAGGCCGAAGGCGAGCTGTTGCACAGCTATTTTAAGCCCTTTTCAGCTGTAGATTTTTGTGTTCCCATCGTGTTTTATTACAAATTTTTATCGAATTGTAAATACATAAATAATTACATGGATATAAAGGATTTTAATAAATATAATGCAGAAAATAATTGAATAAAAAAATATAAATTTGATGGAGACTTCTTATTAACTTAAATCTAGATGAATGAATTTGATGATGGTGTGAAATAACAGTAATTAAGTGGAAGGACAAGAAAAGAGTAATTTAACAGGATCTCTTGCAGGTTGATCCATACACTGGTTGTTGTTTTTTTTTGGAGGCCGGTAGCGGGTTTGGAAGTTGGAGTTAAACATAATTGGAATCGGTTTTTTGTATCTCAGGGACCGCTTGCAATTGGAAAATTGAAAAATTAATGGTTGAGTCAGGGAAGGATTGAAGAGATTAATGGTTGAATGTAGAGACGAAAACATTTTGGAATAGTACAACTGATAAACCGGTAGCGGGTTGCAGTGCGTGAGAACTGTTGTAATTTTTAGTGAAGATAAGTTTAGTCTTGTCTGTGGATCTATAGAGTCATCTGTGAAAATCAAATGAACAAGGATATGTGGAGGATAAATATATTTATGCTTTGGAGAGGGATGGTGGGGCAATTAGTCACTAAAAGGGGAAATAGATCAGGACGGTGGAGAACATGGTGGGTGGCATATTTTTTTTTTCTAAGATTAAAGAATATTTTGATGGGGAGGAAGGTTTTCTAATGAATAAATGACATTTGAAGGGGTGTGAGTATGGACTCTTAGAATTTTTCTGATTATTCTTTGTTCAGTTTGAACCAGTGTTTTAAAGTTATAAGGTGAAATTATTGAAGAAATGGGGAAGGTATATTCGATTAACGGTTACATAAACATTTTGTACGTATAAATCAAGGTTGAGGTGGATGTATTAGACAATTTTGGACAGAGGAGTTTTATAAGGTTAAGGCGGCTGAAGAGTCTCTGTCTAAGATGTGAAATGTGTTGGCAAAAATTGAGAGTTTTGTCAAGGTGGAAACCAAGGTATTTGACACTGGGGCTGAAGCGAATAGGACTGTTCCAAATTTTGATTTGTAAGTTGTCTTCTTTTTGGACTTAGATGGAGGTCTTGTGTTGGCGTTGAAACAGAATTGCCTGTGTCTTTGGCGGATTCAGCTAGGTGCGCCATTTCTGCAGATAAGCTTGGGGGGTAGAGAGGAATCTGTTGGCTTTACTATTTATATATGTGGTATTGTGTAATATCCAGTGTGAAACATCATCAGCACATCATGCCATGTCTTCTGCTAAAAGTTGTGGAGTGGTAACATCTGAATTATATAATGAATAAAGGGGTGGAGAGATTCTGGCCCCTTATGGATCACCGGCTTCTGGGGTGAAGGGGGGAGAGTATGCATCACCCTCTGAGACGGCAGGAAACTAAAAAGCTGGTAATTAATTTTGCAATCTGAAATGAAGTAATTTGTAAAAGAGTCCGGAGTGCCAGACTGTGTAAAGGCCCGCTCAAAATCAAAAAAATACGGTGAGAGCGCAGTGACCAGCATTTAAAGATTTAGTTACAGGTGAAGTCAAACGCAGTAGAGGTCAGTTGCGGAATGGTGTGATCGAAAGCTAGATTGCATTGAGGAAATCAGGGACAAGGATTTACAGAAATGTTCGATGGGGGTATGCAGGATTTTTTCAAAAAATTTCCAGTTACTGGTAAAAGTGAAAGGCGATAGGATGACTGGGAGAGGAGATGTTTGTTTGGTTTAGGTATCATTACTATTTCAGCATGTTTCCAGATGCTAAGGAAATAAGAATTAAAGACAGGTGTTAAAAATTAATTAAAATAAAGGTAGAATGATGAGTTTTGATGCTTTCCAGATCTGAAAGATTTATAACCAGGGATAGATCTGTGGCCAAAAAGTATTGCTGTTTCTATTTCGGAATATGTGATTTCTGTAGTTAGACTGTTGTAGAGACGTGGGAGCTGAAAGTAATGATGGGAGTGAAGATTCAACTGCATCTTTAAAGTTGTCATTGAAGTAGGGTCAGACAGAGAAGAGTATACTCCACGCAGATTTTCAGCGAACATCACAGCTTTTTCTTTGTCTTTCTCAGCAGTGAGTGAATGATTGGGATGGAAGTATTCACCCATGATGGATTTAAACTTTTTCCAGAAGAGACTTCCATTTTTGTAAACAAGTGTAGAACAATATTAATGCCACTGTTTCTGTCTATGAAAAGTTATTGTTTTCTTAATTTTCATGTTCAGTCCGTTCCATTCTGTTTTTGATATTGGATTTGCATCTTTTTTAATGCGTCTATTGAGCTTTCTTTTGATTTTGATGAGGGTGATGGCCTCTTACTGGATGTGAGGTTTATATGGGAAAATCTTTTTGTCGGGAATAGTGTTAAGAGCTGCCAAAAAGGATGAGTGAATTTCAGATGTGACTTATTCTATGTCCGATGAGGAGGTAATTATGAAAGGCCGGAATAGAAGCAATTGTAATACAGAATTGAATTTGGACCACTCTGCTTTTTTTTATAATCTTTAACGATTTGAAAAGGTTGCAAGGGTCTAATTTTGATAAAGCCAGAAGAGAACAGAATAGGGAGGTGGTCGCTTGAGATAGACTCGGCGAGACACACGTAGGATAAACTGTCATGGATAGAAGGGCTGTGAAGAATATGATCAGGGGACGAGGTGCCTAATTGAGATATGAAAATTGGAGAATTTATGGGAAGGGGAAAAATTTTAAGGGTGGTTAATGAATCTATGAGAGAGTGGCCATTCAGATTGATTGAATGGTCCACAAGAATGGTGTGGCGTGTGTTGAAATTGCCTAGAATTATGAAATGAGGGAAGAAGGGGAAGTAATGAAGAAGATTTGTAGGCAGTGGATCAGAGGAGCGGATATAGATACAGGCTACAAGGAGAGGAGGAGAGTTATTTTTAATAATAGTTATGGTGACACACTCTAATTTGGAAAAAGGGCATGGGAGGGGAAGTTCAAAGGCTGAAAAGGAGTATTTGACAAGAATGGCCACCACTCCACAGGCCTCGCCAGTCTATCTCTGCAAAAATTGTTGTAACTGGGAATTTTAATTTGTAATTTTGAAGAGCTGAAAGTTTCCACCAGAGCTGCAACATGAACGTCATTAGTGATTAGTACATTGTGAAGGAGAGGTTGATTACATTTGAAACCGCAGATGTTTGGGAAGTAACATTGCAAAGATCTACTCATCTCCATCATCTGGGCCATTATTCTTGATCAGGTATTGTGGAGCAGGTTTGGAGATGATCACATACAGCTGGTTATTATCTTGGGTTATTTTTACAGATCTATTCATGAATTGTTGGGAGCTCTGAGATAGGTGGCAGATTATTTCCTGTTTCTGTCTTAAAATTTTTTTGGAGGGTAGAGAAGAGAAGGCAGATCAAATCGTCTTTGAGGATAAGTTCATTTATTGTTTCAGTGTCAATTGACTCCAGAAGTGGTTGAGGTTCATTGGTGCATTTGATTTTTCCTGAGATTTGGCCTGTTTGGGCTTCTGGGGACAAAGACGTGAAGTAGCGTTATGAAGGCCTTTGCAGTTTGGGCACACTGGTTTTAGCTCCTTACTGGTACAGTGTGGAAGTGTGTGATCACACCCCATAGTGGGTGCACATGGGGGTTTTCTTGTGGCATGCCGAAGATGAATGGTCATATGAGAGGCAGTGGCTGCATTGTGCTGGGAGAGGTGGAAGTGGGTGCGAGGGTTCCGTTCTGTAACGGAACATCTGACAGTAGAAACCATGTTCTAAGAGATAATCGATAGTGAGGGGTAGGGCCGGATTAAGACAGCGTGGGGCCCGTAGCAAATGTGAAGAAGAGGCCCTTGATTTTTGCCATCCGGGGTAAAATTGTAGAGTTTTTTTTTTAAATAAAATAAAAAAAGGTTGCCCATCTAGCCTAGGTGCAGGGGCCTCCCTAGTATGCATGAGGCCCCCTAGAAGGCGCAAGGCCCAGAGCATTTGCTATCTCCTGCTACGTGGTTAAACCAGTGCTGGTGAGGGGGGGTTCTGTTCTGTAGCGGAACATCTGAAAGTAGAAACAAAGTTCTAAAAGATAATCAATAATGAATTTTGGTAAAGGTAATGATCCTAATCATCATGGTTGGATTGTTAGTTGCTCGAGATCTTATTTGGAACACATTATGAAAATCTAACTGTTGTTCGCGGAGTGCAACTGCGATTTCTTCTTCAATGACAACAGACAACAGAGAAGAAAGCAGTTGTTAATTCAGACTGGAGGAGTTTGGTGGTCAAGTCAGGAGATGGGATTTTTACAATGAGGAAAGTTCTGGTGACTTTTAGATATTGAATTTTTTTTTTTTTTTTTTTTTTTTTTTTTTTTTTTTTTGGTAGGGTATTGAAGAAATTGTCTTTTGGGAGATGTTACTAGGAATACCGTGTACAAAACAGATATGTAATGGACATGGTTGGCGTGGAGATGGAGGTGAAAATTGATCTGACGTGGGGGAGAATTGCAAGAATTTGGGACCGAGCGTGGTGGTGTAACGGTTAGCGTACTGGCCTCACATTCGGGAGGACAGCGGTTCGAATCCCCGTCCGGGCATCCAGATTTGGGTTTTCCATGGTTTCCCTAATCACTCCAGTCAAATGCCGGGATGCTTCCTTCAAAAGGCCATGGCCGAATTCCTTCCCATTCCTTGCCCCCCATCCTTTCCCGTCTCTAAAGACCTCATTGTTGAGAGACATTAAGCAGTTATAAAAAAAAAGAAGCATATAGAGATTCTGGATTGGGAGGAGCAGAAATCGACATATCCAGAAGAACTGATAGTTGGGGGATGTTTTGGAGAGATTATTGGTTTTAGTTTTTTTAGTTAGAGGGTGGGACACATTGAGGTGTAATTTTGATTTCTCTCTTTCAGGAACAGCTGACTGGTGGGTAGGTGAAGAAGTAGTTGATTTGGATGCTTGGGAAAAGGAGGGTTTTGATCCTGAAGGTATGGGAGGTGGGGGGGGAGCATTGTGTTGTGTCTGTCTGTGCCGCGTGTACCCCAGGATAGAGGTTGTCACCGTTAGATATCGACTACCACAGAAGCACCCTACACAAAGCAACCCGCAGGATGGCCACCAGAGATGGGTCTCTGAAGTGCGTAATCCCTAACTTACCTCTGAAAAACACGTTTAGCAGGGCTGCATTAAAACAGTGTGGGTCCTTTAGCAAATGTGAAGAAGACCTCTAGAAGGCATGGGGCCCATAGTATTTGCTAACTCCTGTTATGGTACTGACATTTAGATGTAACTTGCTTGGGAATGAGAGTAAAAAGATGAGTGGATGAACAAGGATTAGGCTGGAAGGGGTGGAAGGTTTGGAAGCAGGAATTGAAGCATTGCAGCAGGAACAGATGACAAGCAGCGATGGCATGAAAGATGGAACAGTTGACAGAGAGTGCAGGAACCAGAGGTGCGATCATCCACCGATGATTGCAGCAGAGGATGGAATAGATGACGGAGAGTGCTGGCTAGGGCCTCTTCCTTCTAAGACTCGGTCATAAATGAGGTGTTGGAAATCCAGCTAAATGATGAAAACATAAATAGAAATGGTGGGCTGTATCTGATCGAAGCCTGGAGATGAATCATTAGCGATCTCCAACAAGAGAGAAGCAGATCTGCACAACAGGGCATAAAAGGCACTAATGGCACCAGTCGGGTGCCACAGTGGACTGCAGATGAATCCAGTGCTTACACCCAATCAGAGCAGACCTACAAGCATCACGGACCGCCAGCACATCTGGTTGGGAAGGCCCAAATGGCACCAGTCAGTGGCCGCTGCGGACTGCATGTTAAGCCAACAGTCTTGACCAATCAGAGTGAGCGGGCCTACCAGCATCGCGAACCGCCAGCACATTCGGGCGGCCAGGGAGCGGGCATCGTAGATTTTGCACACCATTCCTGAAGGTATGAAGGAAGTTCGTTAGGAGGCTAAGCCAGTCTAGGCAGTGACAGTAAGCTTACGACAGCTAGAAGAGACCTGACACCTAATAAAGACAGCAGAACTAGCTGTCGAAACATCGTGTTTATACACCATCCGGCTGGACACACGAGAGGATTTTATTGCACCAGTACGTCGGGAAAGTCCCCACTCACACAGTAATTCTCTTATTGCACCCTGTCCTATTTTGATATTTAATCTATTGCTTGCTATCATTTTTGCTACATTTCATCACTTTTGTCGTGCTTTGATTTATATTCCTTACTAAGCAAAAAAAAAAAAAAAAAAATGCACATAGGACTTCAAAATGAAGAACACACACAATAATTATTTAATTTTTAGTATACTGAGGTCTCAGTGTAAGAAACTAAGTGTATCTTGCTATTAAAACAATTTAGATAAGGTTGAAAGTGGCTTGAAAAATTATACAATTAAGTTCTGGAGCTTTGTAAAGAATAAACTCCATAGTGGTGATGATATTTCATGAGCCATGGCTTGGGATAATACTTCTGAAAATATGATAATGAGGTCAGTAATTTGTTTGCTTCATTTTTATAAAAGTCCACCTGACAGACCACTTGATCCTGCTGATGACCTAAAGCATTGGTCGTCAAACTGCGGCCCGCGGGCCGCATGCGGCCCGAATGAAGTTTTCGTGCGGCCCGCGGCCCTCCTCGGCTTCGCACGGGCAGCATTAGTTATCTACTTGTCTGGCGTAGCCGTGTTTTGTTTGCGGAAACTGCGTAGAATTGTGATTAAAGTCGGGGCCACTTGCGGCGTTCCGCAGCGCTCAGAGGCGTGAGCGCACTGCTAGCCAACAATGTAAGCCGTGCATCAAACGCGCCGCGCCCCTACGGCCGCTCGTTTGTCGGCGGGTTTGTCCCGCAGCCGCCTCAGTGTTAGCTTGTCGTGTCAATCGTGCAGTAAGTTTCGGTGCTCCTGAGCGTTCGTCGCGTCTTGAGTGTATTTGTGCTCATATTTTGTGCTATCATTAGTAGTGGAATAAATAATGTCTGGTGTACCCTCAAAAACAGTGACTAAGAGGAAAATAAGTGAAGAGAAAAGAAGTTTCCAAGAAATATGGGAAGAAGAGTTTTGTTTTATAAGTGGGCACAACGAAGGTACTGCTACTTGCTTAATATGCCGGGATACCATCGTGGGACTGAAGAGATACAATTTATTTCGCCACTACACAAGTAAGCACAGTTCATTTACAGTAGCTTTTCCTTTGAATTCAAATGAAAGAAAGGAAAAAATTGCTCATCTAAAATCTACCATTCGTCGTCAACAAAACGTTATGTTAGCAGCAGTTGGGCAAAGTGAGGCTGTCACAAAAGCATCATACCAAGTATGTAATATTCTAGCAAAAAATATGAAACCTTTCACTGATGCTGAATTAGTGAAGAAATGTATGATGACTGTTTCTGACACTTTGTTTCAAAATTTCTCTAACAGTAAGCAAATATTAGCTGAAATAAATAAGCTCACACTTTCAGAATCTACCTGTCGACGCCGTATAGAAGATATTTCAAAATATATGTTTGAGGAAGTAATTAATAAAGTAAAACTATGCAAATACTTCAGTCTTGCATGTGATTCCAGTACAGATTTAGCTTCAATGGCTCAGTTTTCATTATTTGTGCGTTACTGCACATATGATGGGGTAATAGAGGAAGATTTTTTAGCAATTATAACCATGAAAGGTCACACAAAAGGTTCTGATTTTATGGATGCAATTAAAGAGTTTGTAGAAAAAAATGACTTACCTATGAGCAAATTAATATCAGTATGTACAGATGGCTGTCCATCAATGATGGGCGTCAACAATGGTTTGGTAGCACTGATTAAGAAGGAATGGAATTTGCCACATTTACTCTCCATTCACTGCTTACTGCATCAAGAAAGTCTGGCATGTCAAATTTCAAATACCAAATTGAAGAATGTTATGAAAACGGTTATAAGCGTTATAAATTTCATTCGTGCCCGTGAACTTAATCACCGGAAATTTAAAGAACTACTGGAGGAATTGCAGGCTTGTTACAGTGATGTTATCCTACATACTGCTGTCAGATGGTTAAGCAAAGGAAAAGTGCTGGAACGATTTGTCAATTTGAAATCAGAAATTATTTTATTCTTACAGCAAAGTGGCAAAAATTATCCTGAACTTGATGATGATGAATGGTGGATACTTACAGCTTTCTTGACCGATATTACACAAAAATTCAACACACTTAACTTGGAATTACAAGGACCAAACAAGATAATTGGGCAAATGACTAACAAAATATTAGCATTTGAAGCCAAACTGCAATTATATATAAATGAACTCGGAGAAAAAGATCTGTCTAATTTTCCAACTGTTGCTATGCTCAGATCAGACTTGCTATCGCCGAAACTATTTACCAAGACATGAAAGAACATTTGGAAGCCTATTTGGAAGGTATACAAAACAGATTTGCAGATGTTAGAAATATTCGAAGCTGTTTCATTCTCGTAGAGAACCCTTGGCATGTTGAACATGATGATCTCAAATTATTCTGCCAATTTGGATTTCCTAAAACTAACTTGCTAAATGAAATAATCGAACTTCAACATGACACACAGCTTAAAGCTCTGTTTATAGAACATCGTGAAACCCAACAGTACACTCAATTTTGGAAATGTGTGCCTAACAATTATAAAAATTTACGAGACTGTGCACAGTTCATTTTAACACTATTTCCTTCAACTTACCTTTGTGAAGCTTCATTTTCAAAAATGAAGTACTTGAAAAATAAATATCGTAATCGGTTGTCCAGTCATTTAGAAGACGCAATGAGGATTGCATGCAGCCCAAACGACGCAGATATAGATGAGATAGCCAAAAACGTTCAACATCACAAATCACATTAATGAAAAAATTTTATATTTGTACTTTGTTTTGCAATTTTAATGAATAAAAAACCACATTCAAGAACAGACCTGTAGCTTTCTTATATAGCCCTTTGCATGTGCAGTGTATCTGTCGTTTTCTTATTTTTTAAATTAGTTATTTATTTATATATTCTTTTGAAAGTTTGAGATTAACAAAATTATAATAAAGTTTTTGTGGCCATTTGAATAATGTAATATAATATTTTTAAAATACGTCTAGTTCATCTTGCGTGAAAGTACTTTAAAATCAATTTAAGGAACAAAACACACTGATCCCAGACTTGTTTTTGGTAGTGACAAAATTACTAATGATTCTCTTCCTTGCCTTCACCCTTCTTATGCTCCTGCTTAGCTACATGAATATTGTAACATTACGCAAGTCATGTGAATTTTCACAGGGATAATTAGACTGGAATCAATTAGTCAGGTGCACTGTATGCTTTTTTTTCAGTTTATTGAAAATTGATCAGCAGCATTTTATGCTATTTTAAACGCTTGTAAAATGGTGACAGCCATTTTGTGAAAATCTGAATGGCGCATGTCATCAATGACTCGTGCTACAATGAATATTCCAGTCGGTCTCAACACTTGACTCTTGTGAAGACTGACTAAAAATGTAATTGTTGTCAACATGACAACTATCGCCTCCCACAAATACGTCCCTCAAAATCTAATAGTTGTCAAACTGGCGGATGGGGATTTAAAAATATTATTCCCTGTGTTGCAGGATTTCAGTGTCATAAACATGGCTTATTGTTGTCAGCAACTGCACAGCAGTGTTATTTGGCGAAGGAGTCACAGTTGCAAATGGTCTGTTTTCGAAAGTACTATTTCATTTTAACAGGTGCTAACGTTCACAGCTTCTGAAGAATGATAAATGATGTATATCCTAATCCGATAAAGAATAAATGGTTTGCAGCTGTCGGCTTTACCTGTCTCCTTCGTCAAATGAAAAATATAATGGAAGAATTATAAGTAGGAGCGCGTAAAGTTGTTCAGTCGCCTTTACAGGTGCCACTCGGTACAGGGGCAGATAGATTTGTCGTTGCTGTGTGAGGGGACGTAATAATGGAAATGTTTTGTTGTTTGTTTCTCAGTGCTGACAACTCATGGGCGTGTGTGCCTCGTACAAATTATCTGCTGTTGTATAAATCTTAAATGAAAGTGCCTTGGATTCATGAATGCGCTTATAGAGGCGGTCAGCTTCATATGTGGTAAATATTTGGAAAAAGGAATCATTAGTCATTAGCTCTTAAAAAAATGTGTGTGTGTGTTTTGGTGTGTGTTTATCCTCCACACCTGTGAAGAAATATTGTGGGGTAAGCAAAGGCAACGTCTTATTGGGATTGGGGGGGGGAGGGGGGGGTAATGTGGATGGAGAAGGGGAAGGAGGAGATGGACACATACAGGGGGAAGTGCGAAATGGACAGAGAAAGGGATGAAGAGATGGTGAGTGAGGGGAAGGACGACATGGGCGACAGAGAGTGAGGGGAGGAAGAGACAAAATAACATTAGATTGAAATAAATACATATCTAGTCAATGCCAGCTAGTATGAAAGAAATTAAGGCTGTTGTAGTTTAGTCCACTGAGTTGAAGAAATATGACTTTCAAAACATGTAGTAAACAGTTGTGATTGTGTCTCATGTTACATAATACATTTAAATGTAAGTACAGTTGTCGTTATTAACCATCTGCTCACCAAGACAACGCAGCAATATTTCGTTGGGCAATTACAGTGTTACTATTTAGGGGTCGCTGAGGGTGGCAGCAATCTGAAACAGAACATTCTACACAAAGTGTTCCGAATGGTCTCGACTTTAACGATTAGTGCTAGAAAGTCAGTGGTAAACCTCTCGCTTCTTTACTATAGCTAGTCTACTGGAGGTTCAAAACACACCATTTACATGCGTTGCCAATTAATAAAGATACATGTAAATCTGTGGCCCGAGGTGCCACATCATACTGTTAGTTTTGGCCCTTGAGCAGAAAAGTTTGACGACCACTGACCTAAAGAGATTATGAAATGTAATGAAACTCCAGACACATACACATCACCAAGTTTGAAGTCCACTTTGATGAGGTTTATCATCAATTACCCTCACTAAACAATAAAGGTGCTGGACCTTACAGAATACCAAACATTTTTCTAAGAAACTGTGCTGTGGGTGTATGTAAGCCTATCACGTATAGCTTCAATAAATCTCTCTAAACTGGTAATTTTCCTGATTCATGGACATTTTCCTACATCAGCCCCATCATAAAACTGGAGATAAATCAAATGTGGCTAACTATAGGCCAATAAGTATTCAGTCACCACTTACAAAAACTTTTGGAGAAAATAGTCCTACCACAATTGACATTTGCTTTCAAAAATATTACAGTTACCATACAACATGGTTTCTTTGGCAGTAGGTTCACAATCACCAGTTAATATGGATATCTTAACAACATACTAAATTCACTGAGCAGAGGTAAAGTTAGTACATGCACTTTACACAGACTTCAGTAAGGCCTTTGATATGGTGCTAAAAACACTGTGTGTTTATTTAGTCAGATGTAAAACACTCGTACCTCTCCAATAGGCGTCTGCAGATACGATTTGCTGATCACCTATCAAATGAATTCAGTGTCTTGTAGGGTTCACTTCTTGGTCCCATCATATTCTGTATCTTTATTAATGATATTGGTGATAACATTAGGTCTGAATATCAACTGTACACGATGGCATGAAGATTTACAGAGTAATTAGTAGTGAACAAGATGTACAAATCTTCCAACAAGACATCTACGAACTTGATAAATTGTGTACGAAGAACAAGATAACATTAAACATAAGAAAAAATGTGCAGTGATCTCTTTCTCACGGTCTCACAACCAACTGCCTACAATTTACCTGCTTGAAGATCAAATTATGCAAACAATTAAACCAATAAAAGACCTTGGTGTGATTATTGATGACAAATTAACTTTCTCTGAACATATTAATTGTATAACACTTCATGCCTATTGAAGCCTAGGCTTTATTTGTTGAGCAAGCAAGTATGCAGTACAAAAATAATGCTTCTTTTCTTGGCATTCGTCAAACCCGTACTGGAGTATTTGTCTGTTGTCTGGTCTCCATTCACTGATTCACTCATCAATTGTATTGAAAACAAAATTAAACGAGAATTCTGTAAATGTTTATGCTATTTTAAGCATTCTGAGGATGTAATCAATATCAGTATTATTTATCACCAGTATAAACTTAGTAGCCTGTTAAGTGGCTGACCTGACTTTCTATTTCAAAGTTGTCAATGGGATGGTTAACTCACCAGAAATCTTAGCTGACTTTGACTTTATTTGCTCAAAGTCTGTGCTAAGAACGAGAAGGCTGCTCTTAGTTGAAAGCACAAACAAAACCTATGTCTACAGTGGTCCTAGAAATAAAATTGTGAGGTTGGTGAACCAGCAGATATTAACTTTTTTTGGAGGGTCTCTCTCATCTTTCTCAGTGAATATTAAAAAAACTACTACTGACTTATTAAGTTATATAATATTTTCTCATGTCTAATATAGTGCAATAACTTTTGCATTTGACACAAGCAACTGTTCTTGGCTTTTCCTTAAAGTTATTTGTTGAATATTTATGTACAATGCTGATTGGTGTAATAAATAAATATTTATCCCAGAATCTTTCTTCAGTATTTAGTTCATGTTTGTAACTTCTCAATATCTTCCTGTTCTTCTAACAGGACAGTGTCATTAGCAAAACTGATTTTTTTTCTTCTCCTAGACTACTTATCCAACATTCATATTTTTGTTTCATTTCCATTATTGTTTCCTCTACACATAAGTTGAATATTGAAGGGGATAGACTACAACCTTATCTCACCCCATTTTTAACTGATGCACGTGTCTCGTGATTCTCTACTTTTATTGTAGCCACTTGATTCTTGTATAGATTATATATTATTTTTCTATATCGGTAATTTAGACCTGATTTCTTTGAAGTTTTGATGTAACCAAAAGCTTTTTCTAAAGCAACAAACGCCATAAACATATCTTTGTTTTTCTTGATCTGCCCTTCTCTTGTACTGCAGATTTTCCTAAACCCAAACTGATCTTCACTTACTATCTTTTCTAATACCATTTCTATTCTTCTGTATATTATGCTGGTCAGCAGTTTGGAAGCATGTGATGTTAGACTTGCAGAGTGATAATGCTCACCTTTGTCAACTTGTGCTTTCTTCAGAAGTGTGAAGATGATACTTTTATTACACTCAGTTGGAATCTCTCCTGTTTCATAACTTTTTAATATCAATTGAATAATCATTGTATTCATTCTACTCCTAGGGATTTCAGAAGTTCTGCAGGAATCTCATTAATTCATCTGGTTTATTTGATTTCAAACCTTGATTAAATTCTGTCCTCAAAACAGGATCTCGTAAGTAATCAATGTTGACACTGCTCACTTTTTCCAGTGTATTCCTGTGCAAAACAACCTCCTCATATAGTTTCTGCGTGTATTCTTTCCATCAATTAGTTCTATCTTCTGAACTAAAAAAAGTTTTCCCATCTGCAGCTTTAATGTTTTTGTACATATTTTCCTATATGCCATATCTATTTTATCTATGACCTTTCCTTTTCTTGCAACCATATTTCTTTTGCTTTTCCTGTATATTTGATTTCTAAATTGTCTGTATTGCTCTCTTCCTGAGCATTTTTGTGCCTGCTTCTCTGATCCATCAACTCCAAAATTTCTTCAGCGATCCAAGGTTATCAGGCAGCTTGTTCCCTGAAGCTTTCTTTACCAGCTTTGATTATTTCTCTCTTCAATGTATTCCATTTCTCTTCAGTCAAACTCCTTTCAAAGTTATTTCTTACACCCACATCTACCATCACTACAAATTTTTCTTTCATATTAGATTGTTTCAGTCTTTTCTGCTTGCATTGCTTCTTTGTCCTTTTGTATTTCAGCCTGCACTTCATAACTGTCAGATTGTAGTCAGAGTTTGTATCCACTCCTTTATATGCTTTGCAATCTAGACCTTGATTCATGAATCTCTGTTTGGCGATTATATAATCTAGCTGATATCTGCCTGTACACCCTATATGTTTCCAAGTATATATCCTTCGTGCATGGTTTTTAAATAGTGTGGTTGCCACACCAAATTTATATTTTTCTCAAAATTCTAAGTCTGCTTCCTCACTCATTTCTTTCTCCTAGACCAAAACTTCCTACAGTATTCCCCTATTTTTGCTCTCTCACTACCAGTTTCCAATCACATATGATTATTATATTTTCCATCCCCTTCATATATTGGATTAATTCTTTAATTTCAGTGTAAATTTTATCTATTCCTTTACCTTCCTGCGACATTGGCATATACATTTGAACTAATGTGGTTGGAACGGGCTAAGTTTCTACCCTCATCAAAATAATCCTGTCACTAAACTGTTCATAAGAACTCACTCAGTTTCCTAATCTCTTGTTCATTATAAAACCTACACCAGTAACTCCTCCGACAGTCAATTACACTGTGTTTCCCAGACCGGAAAGCTTTGTGGATCATTCTACTTAACTGCACTAACCCCAACAACATCTAACTTAAGTTGCTACATCTCTCTTTTTTATGCCTTATTCACACTTCTAACATTCTACGCTCTGACTCATAAAATGTTTCAATCCATTCTGATGACTATTCCCTGAGCAGCCTCCCTTTGAGATCCCATTGAGGGACTATTTTACCTCTGGAATATTTTACCCATGAAGAAACCATCATTCTATATATAATTTGAGAAGATTACATGTCCTCAGTATACAGTTAGGGTCTTTAATGCAGTGGCTTCCCATTCCCTTCTGAATCCCCATGCGATTGATCATTTCTGATTCACCTTCGCCTGCCTCAAGGGGCCGTTTCCAACCTCAAGGGAAAGGGTGTGCCCTGGACCACACTCTAGTCTTCTGCCCTCCTTTAGGAGACCGTTGATAAGCAATGGGTGACTCTTTATACAAGGAGTCGTTCAGTCACTAGAGCCTCATGCTTGCAAATGGGGTGCACCACGTCAATGAGAAGTTGATATATGGTGTCTCCAAAAACCTTACATCCCAAATAAAACTTAATATGTTAGTTACACTTGCTGACCTTTATGCATAAAAAAATATATATATTTGAGGCACAGTCATACAGAGCAAAGCAATTATCATGCAAAAATGTGGACAAAACATTTTACATTTGTGGTTGCCATTACATAAATACAAGGAGAATCATCAATATTGGAATTATTAATTATTTGTGGGTGGAACTATATATGTGTATCAAATAACCTGTTTCTAGGACCAAGGGAAGTACCTTGGAATTATTATGACGGATTGTCGTATTATGTTAAGAATTTTTGTATTTCTCCAGCTTCCAGAGTGAAAAAAGCAACAAAGTAAAATTTAATATATTAATTTAATTACAATGGACTGCACTCTCCGGTGGCTTTTTCCTTACACTTCTTGTACTTGCCTACTTTTGCCCTCTACGAATTTCAACTTTAAAAACTTTCAATGTTTTTGGTAAATTATTCATCATTTCCCTTCGTAATGTAATCCAATTCCTGACTCCCTTAACTATGGTAGAAAACTTTCTAACACCCTTATGCCTGAAATAGTGCGACCTTGTGGTAAAGATCATCTTTTTCCTTCCATGCACCTCTCTTAATTCTTCCATCAATATGTTTCCATGCCTCATCACCAAAATATGCCTTGCACACTCCCACCACTCTCCATCTGTCTTCCAGTGAACCCCATTCTATCTTTGTATATAATGAAAATTTGAGGAATGTTGTTAGGGCAGAAAGGGGGTAAATATTTGGAAACTTACCATTTTTACACTTTTCTTATAATCTGGAGATAAAACTTAATCTGTGTAGCAAATTTTAGTTTTCTACCAGCGGTTTGATGATCATCAGATAGTGAGTGAGTGTATAACAAAATTGATGAAATCTGCATGTAAATATAATATGATGATGGCTTAGTCCCTGGCATGATATGTGGACCTTAGTTACAACTCTGCCTAGCTGTGGTATTTGTTATCTAACCAAATAAGTACAGCTTATTATTTATTTCACTACCCATCCATATGTTTCTCAGGCTGCATGTAATAGTGGTCAAACAGATTTTACAGTATTTCTGAGTGTTGTGATATCAAGACATCTTCATTAGCCATACCATTACAATACTTGAACTATTGCAGAACTGAATCAATCTGTGTTAGAGGTTGATTTTCATAGAAATATATTTACTTCCTTACAACTGAATATGTACAAGACTACTGCCTTGTCTTCAGAAATATTTTCAGTTTCATAAAAAGATGCCCTTACACTGTAGTTTTACACGACTGTATTTCCAACATTTAGCATTTTCCTATCAGCCCATGTCACTTTACAAATTATAGAGGAAAATGTAAATTTTTGCTTGTACCCAATATTTACTCACATCTCCATTATGTTCTATAGAAAGTTTGCTTCTTTTTTCCAATATTAATTATTAAACCAATATCTCTATATCAGGAATAGATCTGTATAATTTTTGTGAATTTTGTGGCCTTGTGAGCAACACTTCCAACTCTTATCTGGAGTGCCCAAATTAATTTGATGAAACTAGTTACGCAAATCATAAAATCATAGAGGCTCTACAAATGATTTATATCCATATTCAGTAAGAGTCAGTGTGATTGGATGTCCCATCAGCCATTTAAAGCTCTGACAACAGCTATGAAACTAAACGGATTTTGCTGTGAATATAAAACTTTAGACTTATCTCAATCTTTGTTCAAACAAATACATTTAGTTTTATGACTTTTTGAAGGAAAGATTTTTTTTTCACATTTCACAATTTTAAAACTGGGTAGAAGAAAAACAAAATAAGATGTTTGAAACTTTGTGAGATTTGACAAATAGTTATGTCTTAAAAAATTGCTAACCATTTTCAAACATTGTTTCAAAACTATGGATCCTTTACCATTCAACCACTGCAAATATTTGTTTGTGTAATACACTGACAGCTTTTGAGTAAGAAATAGTGTATGCAGTGCAAATTTTACGTTTTCACCTATTCATAATTATGAAATTAATATCAAAACTCTTTTATTCTGCAATTGGAAAAATTTATAATCAGTTTTAATGTATTTTAAAAATCTTTTAAATTTATTTGCCTTTCTTTTATCAAGGCTATTTCTATGTGTTGAATCCCCCATCCCCTTTTCAAGAAAGTCATTACCAGCAAGCAAATTTCATTAATTGTGTAAAACTAGTAGTCTTATAGAACTTTGCTGTTAACCATTGTATGCCATAAGCTTCAAAATATTCATAATTTTTTAATAATCCCATCTAAAAACAAGTTTTTTGGTGAATTTTATTTTATTTCATTCCCCAGATGTGTTTCGGCCTTGTGGTGAAGGACATAATCAGTGACTGTAAATGTGTTTTTACTTTATGTTATTACAATTTCTATCTACAGTACAAATATATATATATAGTAAACAACGAAATCAAAGGTGCTAAGTAGCAAAAAGCAATTAAATTAGGATAGGTAAATGAGCAAAAATACAACTGATAAAGAAATTTACGGGACGAGCCCTTTGTCAACAGGAGAACGTTATGGAATGTGGGTTATGTGGAAGACTGCCTCACAGAGTGAATGTTGGCCAGGAAAATTGTGGGGAGTAAATTCAAACAGAGGAAAAGTAGAGGGGAAGTGATTCAGAGCTAATACCTGAACATAGATACCAGGTGTGTAAATCATCATCATCCTCAACAGTTTCCAGCCTCTGGCCGGGTCTGCTTTATGCACAAGCCTCTCCATTTGCTTCTTTCATCCCACCACCTCTCTGTCACCACATTGTTCCAGTCCTCTCCTCTCTTCCGTACACCCTCCTCCACTCCTTTCAGCCATCCATCTCTTGGTCTTCCTTGGGTCGTTTACAATGCATCTTAATTTCATGGATTTTTCTCAGGATTCTCTGAGCCTCATTCTCTTGACATGTCCATACCATCTCAGTCTGGTCCTCTCTACCTTTTCCTGTAGGGGTTCCTCTTTTATGGTGCGTCTAATCACTTCATTCCTTATTCTGTCAATTTTAGTGACTCCAATTCTACCTCTTAAAAACTTCATTTCACTTGCTTGTACTCTGCTGATGTCCCGCTTTTTCATTGTCCACGTTTCAGCAGCATAAGTTAAGATAGGCACATAGTACGTATGATAGATTACTCTCTTGCTTCTCTGTGGCACCTCTTTATTCCATATCAGGCTTGTAATGCTCCTTAGGAACGCCTCTGCTTGTCTTCCTCTTTCACTTATCTCGCCATCATTTCCTCCACATTCCTCTAATACATTTCCCAAGTACTTGAACCTGTTTACCTTCTTTAGTTGTTCCCATGCCATCACAATTCCTTGGGCTACCCTATTCTTTTTCCTGGTTTTTACCATGTACTCACATTTCTTTACATTAAATTTCAGGCCATATTCCTCCACACTGTCTGTCCATACATCCAACTGCCACTGCACTTCCTCTTCTTCACCTCCCCAGATCATCCGCTAGAGCCATCACCTTCATGTTTTCCTCTCCTATCCTCACTGCCACCTTCTGCATTATTTCATCCATGATTACAATGAAGAGTAGTGGTGATAGGGCACTTCCTTGTTTTAGTCCATTCCTTTGTTCCAGGTAATTTGATCTTCCTTCCTCACATAGCTCACACTTCCTTGGTACAGTTCCGTCACTCTCTTGATGGTTTCTTTGGGAACTCCTCTCTTCTCCAAGGCCTTCCATACCTTACTCCTGTGTACACAATCATATGCTTTCTCGATATTGAGGAATACCAACAGTAGATCCTTTCCATACTCTCCAAACATCCAACCCCTCCTCCACGTGGTGGGAGATGGGCAACGGCATAAAGTAGGGAATTGCCTGTGGGGGTGAGGTACAGTGGGGACCTAGTGTGCCCCGGAACCAATACGGTAGCTGTGAAGGCCCTACAGCAACCCTGAAAAATGGCGGCCAACGGGGCTCTGGTGAAGCTACGACAGGCCTAGCAAGCCGGTAGTGGATAGATTCTGCTTTCAAAACAAAAACCAGGTGTGTAAATATGAAATCGGAATTTGCCAATAGATGGCTCTAGCTATCAATGCAGTTACCATCAGATTGCATCATTGTCACCATTTTATTTTTTTGACATCTGACAGCCATTTTTAACCCACAACAATACAAGTTTCATACGACAGTGTAGTTTTCAATAATGTTGAACATTTTGAGTTTTGAGCCTCGAAACTACAATTTGCGGACATCATTGATTTTGTGTTATCATTTAAATAAAGCTGCTGCAGAATGGCATCAAATGCTTGTCGAAGCTTACGGCGAGCGTCCTCTTGGTAAATCACAGTGTTTTGAGTGGTTTAAAAAATTCAAAAGTGGTGATTTTGACATGAGAAATGAAGTCAATGGAAGACCTCCAAAGAAGTTTGATGACAGCGAGTTTCAAGCATTGTTGGATGAAGATCATGCCCAAATGCAAGAACAACTCACAGGCCAATTAAATGTAACAAGGGAAGCTGTCTCTACATGTTTAAAAGTGATGGGAAAGATCCAGAAGATGGGGAAATTGGTTCCACATGAACTGACTGACAGACACAAAGAAAAATGAAAAACCACTGTGAAATGCTGCTTGCCAGGTATAAAAGAAAGACATTTCTCCATCAAATTGTGATAGGTGATGAAAAGTGGATATATTTCGAGAACCCTAAGCGTAAAAGATCATGAACCATCAATGTCAAGGCCAAATCGCTGTGGAAGGAAGACAATGCTCTGTCTTTGGTGAGATCAAAATGGTGTGATCTATTATGAGCTACTTAAAACCTGGTGAAACAGTTAATTCTGAACTTTATCAACAACAAATGATCAATTTGAATCAAGCATTGCAGGAAAAATGACCAGAATACCAGAAAAGGCAACACAAAGTAATTTTGCTTCATGACAACTTACCATCACATACAGCAAAACTGGTCAAGGAAATGATTGAAGCGCTTAGTTGGGAGATACTGAGATCATGAGGCTTACTCACCTGACTAAGCTGCATCTAATAACTCTCTCTTTACATTGATGGGACACGCACTCACTGAGCAGCACTTCACTTCTTATGAAAATGTACGAAAATGACTCAATGACTTGTTTGCGTCAAAAGAGAAAAAAAATTTTTGGTGTGGCATTCATAAATTTCCATAGAGATAGGGAAAATGTATATCTAACAATGGGCAATACTTCAAATAAGGTACTTTGTACCATTTTTACTCAAGAAAGGGGTATTTTTTATGAAAAAATTCCGGTTTCATATTTACGCACCAAACTATTCTTTGGTCGGTGGGAAGAGCCATATATAATTAAATCCAAATATGAAAAATTAATATAAGTATAAACATTTAAAAATATTAAAATATATGTATGATAAATCTCATATATGTATATTCAAACAGATGTGTGTTTCCCTATATTTCACTTTTCAGCCACCACTACCCAGCACTGATCACTGGTGTTTGTGTGTGGAAGTAGCATGGAGTTTTCTATCGTGCACAACATTGGCCGAATTCCGATAGCTGGTGGTTTGTGGGAGATATGATGCTTAAAAGTGGTCGATGCAGGGCATTTTCATATTTCACCAAAGACCTGTGTCTCCTTATACTTCTCTTTCCTGCCAAAACTACATAGGATAGATCATTGGTGTTAGTGTGATGTTGTACCATCAAATCTACCATCATGCACTATGGTGGTTAGATGTCAGTAGCTATGTGATTGTGGGAGATATGGTGGTTGAAATTGGTGGACCTGTGGCACTTTCATATTTCTACCAAAGACATCACTTTTCAGGCAAAACTATCTAGCACAGATCACTTGTGTTTGTGCGTGGTAGTAGTCACCCATCGATAACAACATTGGTCAAATTTTGGTAGCTGTGGGGGTGTGGGAGATATGGTGTTTGAAAATGGCCGATCAAAGATATTTTCGTATTCTGACCAAAGTCAAGATTGTCCGTATATTTCACTTTGTTTCACAACTACATAGCTCAGACCACTGGTGACAATGTGTGGTATTCACACGAGCCTCCCATCGTGTACTATGGAGGTTAGATGTCAGTAGCTGTCAAACAAAATTCTTAACAATCATAAATGAAGTCGTGGGCACCAGCTAGTAATTTTAAGAAAAATGTATACCAAAGACTCTATGGAGTAAACATCACCTTAGGTTATTGGTGGTTCAATATAGGAAGTGGGGATGAAGGAAAAAAGTGGATTAAAACAGAATAAACATATAAAATAATAATGACCAGTTGAGACAAAGTGGTTGCCTTGTGACCAGTTTGTACTGGTAGACAAGTTCCCACCTTCTGAGTTCAGAAGAGTTGCTGCTATTAGGGAGGACTGATAGCATGGACAGTGAAACAAGAGATGAAATTGTTTGAGTCATGGGTGATGGCATTTGCAGCAACAGGGTGCTTTGGGTTCTGTGTGAACACTGTCTGTCAGTGGCCATTTATTCTTATGGAAAGTGGATTTGTGGTCAAACCTATATATGAAGCCAGGCAGTGGTTGCATGCCAACTGGTAAATTACATGGGATGTGGCATGTTCTATAATAGGGAAGCTTTCCTCTGTGACAGGGTTGGTGCAAGTGATGTATGTCGCACATCTTGCAGCAGGGTCATTTCATGGAAAAGAGCCTTGGGGCTGACTGTTGGGATGAGGAAGAGTATGTTTATGGACTGGGAGTTCACTGAGGTTAGGAGGTCTGCTAAAACAAGTTCTAGGAGGGGCAGGGAGGATTTTTGGGAAGAATTGATCTCATTTCAGAGCAGGTTTGCAGTAAATCATAACTCTGCCAGAGGATTCTGTTATGGCTTCGAGGCCTTGGTAGTATTGTGTGACCAAAAATTGTCGTTGGTTTTTGCAGGTTTGGAATGATTAATGGGCTAAGTAGGTTGAAGTGTTAGCTGTGAAAGCTGTTTGTTCACTAAAGCCGCTGAAGGGTTGTTGCAAGATATCAATGCTTGTGAAATATTGTTTGCATAATCCATGAATGACTGTTGGTTGGAGCACATGTGACTAACTCGAATGCCAATACTGTAGGGGAGGGAATGTTTGTTATCGTATGGGTGGCAACTGTCCAAATGGAGATGCTGTTGGAAGGTTGGAAGGTTTGATGTGGATTAAAGAGTTGATGCAGCGATTAGAAAGGAACAAATACACATCCAAGAATGTGGCCTGGGTGTGGGAGAAGGTCCAAGTGAATTTCATAATGCTGTATTGAGGTAGTTCAGGAAATTTAGCAGTTGTTTTTCATTGTGCGTCCAAATCCTAAAGATTTGATCAATGAATTTTTTGCCAAATGTGGAGTATGAGAGGGACTTCCTCCAGAAATGTCTGTTCCTGATGGCCCATGAACAGATTAGCATAAGAGGAGGCCATGTGGGCCCCATGGCGGTGCCACAAGTTTTGTAATAGATGTTGCTTTCGAAGAAGAAGTAGATGGGCCAATTTGATGAGGAAGGTTATCATACAAAGGCTGTTGGGAGGGCGCTGGTCCAGAAAATGTTCCATGTCCCTGAGGCCATGTCAGTGTGGAATGTTTGTGTACAAGGATATAAAATCAATGATAATCAGTATGGAGTTGGATGGAAGAGGAGAGGGTATGGTAGAAAGCTGGAAGAGAAAGTGTTGGGTGTCCTCTATATGAGAAGGGAGCTGACTAACTACAGGTTGAAGGTATTGGTCAACCAAGGCAGAGATGCACTCAGTTGGTGGTCTGTAAGCTGCAACAATAGGGTGTCCTGGAGTACCAGGTTTATGGATTATGGAGATAAAGGGTAGGTGCACTTGGATTTTGGAGACTAAGAAGCGAAATTGATTGTGGGATGAGATCTTGTAGGAGCCCACTATACTGTACATATTCCTGTATTTTCTTGTTGACAGCAGGAGTTGGATCTTCCGACAGGCGGTAGTAAGTGTTAGTATGTGATAACTGACGAAGAGCTTCAGCCACATAGTAACTCCATTTGATGACTAAAGCCCTTGTCGGCTAATGAGCTAGATGGCTAGAGATTTGTTTCATGACACGGGTTACAGATGTGCTAAGATTACTGGTGTTTGCAAGTGTTGGGTGTCCTCTATATGAGAAGGGAGCTGACTAACTACAGGTTGAAGGTATTGGTCAACCAAGGCAGAGATGCACTCAGTTGGTGGTCTGTAAGCTGCAACAATAGGGTGTCCTGGAGTACCAGGTTTATGGATTATGGAGATAAAGGGTAGGTGCACTTGGATTTTGGAGACTAAGAAGCGAAATTGATTGTGGGATGAGATCTTGGAGGAGCCCACTATACTGTACATATTCCTGTATTTTCTTGTTGACAGCAGGAGTTGGATCTTCCGACAGGCGGTAGTAAGTGTTAGTATGTGATAACTGACAAAGAGCTTCAGCCACATAGTAACTCCATTTGATGACTACAGCCCTTGTCGGCTAATGAGCTAGATGGCTAGAGATTTGTTTCATGACACGGGTTACAGATGTGCTAAGATTACTGGTGTTTGCTAAAGATTAAAGGAAAGTAGAAGAAGCCAAACTAGTGGACAAAATATCCTTGAAAAATTGGAGCGGATGGTTCTGGGGAAGAGGTGGAGGTTCAAGTGTGGATGATGGTTCGAATTTATGTAGACTTGGTTCCAGGTGGTCCTGATACACATGTTCACTACCATGAATGGCAAAGTGATACCACCAGCGGAGTGTATGGCAGAATGGTAGACAGTCATGGACTAGTTTGGTATGGTCAAATATGGGGGTAGGTGAGAAGGTGAGTCCTTTGGCGAGTACAGAGTGTTGGGATTCAGGTAATGGTAATGGTGAAGAGTATAGGTTTTATAACTGACAGTTTAGGCTTGGGTGTAGTGCTTGAGTGCAGAGAGTGGGAGGTTGAGGTATATCGAGTAGCTGGGCAATGGATGGTTTCGACGAAATCAGATGAGGCTGTAGTTTCTATTGGTAGACCATTGGCTGGTGGGGAAGAAACTGCCCCAATGCAAGATGAGACTTCAGCAATTTTAACAACTTCTGTAAATGCTTCTGGGCACGCATATTGCTAGAATTAGCCGATTGCTGTAAAATCTGCTTTAAAAGTAGAATTACTTGTGGAAATGATATCATGAGTATTTTGTGAAGGGATATGAGGTTTCTGGAATGTTGGTTTGCCAGAATGGTGTATTGTTGCAGAACAGGGTGAGTAAGGACTAAAGACTGTTGGTAGCGAAATCATGTAAGGCAGGGTGAGCTTGTGGGGAACAACCAAATATTGGAAATTTGATTGTAAGACCATTTGGCAGTATGTTGAAGGACATACATGCTTTTAGGAAAATGACATGTGATTGAAATTTGGTGAGTTAAAAAGCACAGTATCTATACAAATGTATCAACAACTGACTTATAATGGAGTGTTAGTGGAGGCATGTTGAGGACCAGAAATGTTTATATAGAATGCAAATTTTGTGCGTTTCCCATGCAATAGACCCAGCTGCAAGATGTGCGTCATACACCATGACTCCACCACTTTACCAATCCTGTCACAGGAAAAAGCTTCCCTATCATGGGACACACTACCTCCCATGTAATTTACCAGTTTCATGCAAGCACTGTCTGGCTTCATATATTTTTAATATTTTGATCTAATTATATATTGCTCTTCTCACTGACCAGAGATTAGTTTGGATATTTATCTATGCTCGGGTATTAGCTCTGAATCACTGCCCCTCTACTTTTCCTGTGTTTGAATTTACCACCCACCATTTTCCTGGCCAACAATCGTTCTGTGAGGCAGTCTCCCACATCACCCACCTCCCATAATGTTCTCCTGTTGACAAAGGGCTCGTCCCGAAAATTTCTTCATCAGTTGTATTTTTGTCTTTTCTGCGTGTTTACGCCCCACATCCATCATCTAAAGGTAAGTGGTGGCTCATTACCCAATCCTAAATACATATATATATGTACTCACAGTGTACAGTCTGGTTCTGCCCGGTGTCTCACTTTTGAAAGAAGAAGGCTATATGCCCAAAAACTGGGCATTTCTTGTGTGTATTTTTTTTTTTTTTTTGTGTTCGTTGTTCCCTGCTTTCTTCATCTGTGCTAAGTGTTTGGTCATATTTCCCTACCCATATATATATATAAAGTTTTGTACTGTAGATAGTAATTGTAATAACACAAATTTAAAAAAGCCGTACACCACAAGGACGAAGCGCATCTGGGAATAAATAAAAATAAAATTCATCAAAACAGTTGTTTTTAGACAGAATTATTTATATAATTATTGTTCAATAACTGTGGGAATATGACCTATTACCAGATTAACATTCAAAATATCCAGTATATTTAATTCATACAATTTTTTCTACATTTTATCATTCGATTGGCTTTAATTTATTGGTTCACTGTTGTAGAGTAACTCTTGATTGGATGGCTGGTTGTGGGAACCCCTGTCATGTATAATCTGAAAATCGACACTACTGCAGTCATTTCAATGAATTTCTCAATCTCTGATAAATTTTAATACAGAAAAACATAGCTGCAAAATGAAATAATTGCTTAAATGTGCACATTGCATTGTAGTTTGATGGCATAAATAATTTCATTTGCCACATGAATTAACAAATAGAGTGAAGTAACTGCAAAATTTAAGTATTTAAATTGCGAGAAACTTACTCCATGTGAGCCAACAGTAACATTCAAAATACTCTGAAAATGCAAAGAATATAATTGTTGCAGAATAACTGTAGAAGTCACATTTATAATTGTAACTAAGATAAATCTTTAGCTATAAGTGATGTCATAAGATATGATAAAATCTATAATTGTAAAAGCCCTAGCAAAGAGAAATATAAGATCATCCATTTGACTGGTGTGTATGAGGTATTTTGCAAATAACTGTTTGAAGCTGGTATGGTGGAAAGCTGTTTTACAGTCCTGGTTAGAATCCAGGTGATCTGGTTTCTTTGCATCGCACTCATTTATAGCAAAGCTTGCTCTGCATATACAAAAAACAGTATAACAATACATGGTTCAAATCCTACATCAGATTGTAGCTCTAGCCATGAGAGATGTGAAATATGCAGCAACTTAAATCTCTTGTCATCTGATCATTAAGAATATGTGAATTTACTTCCATCTTTGGCAAAAGGTTATTAAATGTGAATAAGTGGCAAATTGCTTTTGGAGTAATTATTTCACTAATTAATTTAATTTTTAAGGAACTTTGTGAATAATATCCAATGGCAGCCATGTAAAAGGACCTACATCTATAAGCTTTAAGTAAATTTGTGCCGGACACAGAACTTCATGAACAGTGAAGATAATTATTATTTATCCAACTGGAAGCTATACAAGGGTGGTCCCAGAAGTACCTGGCCTGACCGAGAGATGGCAGTAGTTGCTTGAAAAATATCCCTTTATTTCAAAGCGCATAGTCTATGAAGCACATGTTTCAAGTTTGAGGACACTATGTTGTTTCTTATTTGTTTGGCAACAATTAATCTTGAACGTTGTGAGTAAATTTGTGAAAATGGATAAAATTGGTCATCGTTATGTGATACAATACTTTCATTTGAAAGGCCTCAGCCCAACCGATATAAAAACTGAGCTAGAGTCTACTCTGGGTGAGTCTTCTCCTTCGTTTACAACAGTAAAAATATTGGGTGGCAGAGTTTAAACGAGGCCGTACGAGCTGCCAAGATGAACAGCGCAGTGGTTGACCAAATGAGGTGACGACTCCAGAAATGGTGAAGAAAATCCACAAAACGGTACTGGATGATTGTCGACTGAAAGTGCACAAGCTAGCAGACATAGTAGGCATTTCAAAAAGTGTGGTACATAGCATATTAACTGAAAATTTTGACATGAGAAAGTTATGTGCAAGATGGGTGCCGCATTTGCTCACACTCGAGCAAAAACAGTGTAGTGAAGATGTTTCAATTGAGTGTTTAGCAATGTTTCACCGCAACAAAGCTGAATTTTTGCACCTTTTCATAATCATAGATGAAACATGGGTCCATCACTTCAACCCAGATACAAAAGAAGAATCAAAACAATGGACTGAAAAGGGAGAACCTGCTCCAAAGAAGGCCAAGACCGTTCCATCTGCAGGCAAGGTCATGGCGTCTGTTTTATGGGATGTGCATGGGTTAATTTTCATTGACTATCTTGAAAAAGGAAAAACAATCAACAGCTCTTATTGTTCGAAGTTATTGCAATGTTTGAGCAAAGAAATCAAGATAAAACAACCACATTTGGCTAAGAAGAAAGTGTTGTTTCATCACGACAATGCTCCAGCTCACAGATCCGTTATTGCAATGGCCAAAATTAATGAATTAAAGTTCGAATTGCTACCTCATGCACACTATTCGCCAGATTTAGCTACCTCGGATTACTTCCTGTTCCCGAACTTATAAAAATGGCTCAGTGGTCAAAGATTTTCGACCAACGAAGAAGTGATGTCGGCAGTTAATGGCTATTTCGAGGAGCAAGACAGTTCTTTTTATAAAAGTGGTATCGAAGCTATTGAAAATCGCTGGAATAAATGTATAGAGCTGAAAGGAGACTACGTTGAAAAATAAATACAGTTTTTTCCAAAATTTTTGTTTTTTCATTGCTAGGTTGGGTACTTCTGGGATCACCCTCGTATGTGACAAAATTTAGGTAGGGAGGATACATAATTTTAGTAACCTCCAAAGCTTCTTCTATTTTTGACATAACTCATTTCATTTATGGCAGCTCCATCAAACAATTGTTAAGACTTCATGCATTTACTTTATGTAGACTTTTTGAGCACTGTATTTTAACTGTCAATTTAAAATAGCAGCTCATTATAAAGCTTTTTATCATTTATATCTTCTATTTTAGTTTACTCTTCAGCTGTTTCAGATAAAACTGTTAATTCCTACACTATTTTCCAATTTCATTATTGGTTACCTGTGGGTCATTTCACTAAAATTATTTGTCATTTGCCAGTTAGGTTATTTTAAGAAGGGAAGAACTATACAGAAAATATGATGGTGAAACAGTTCTCAACTTATATTGTGGACCATAGGCTATTGTAATTGTTTTGATTAGTTTACTGTCAGTAACAGGTACAAAATTTATCTCCGTTGATTGTCTCTTCAGCTTGCTGTGTAAAACATAACAAAAATTTAACAATCCTAATCTTCTCATATAATAGAAAGAAACAAGTTTTCTTTATGGAATTAGATTGCTTAAAATGCAAGAACCTTTTTTTTTTTTATTTGGAAATCTGATGGCTTGTTCTCTAATAATTCTAAAATAGGAAACTTGTACAGCTTTTGAATTTTATATATTGTTTGTGGCACATTATGTCTCATGCACATTGTTTTTTAAAGTTTTTTTTCATTTACTAAAATATTTGCTGTGGTAATGATTGTCAGTGTTCCTTTAGTTGAAAAATATTCAGTTTACTGTAGTTAATTTTTACATAAATTACTATATTTTAGTAAACAATTTATGGAGTGAAGGAAGAACATTTTCTGTTTGTTACGCTGAATGCATATTAAAATTACAGCATGCATCTTATCACTGATTGGTTCCAAAAATTAGTTATACATTGGAAATTCACTTTACAAACATGGACATTTGTCAGGCTTCAAGACCTTTGCATTTCCACATTGATTTAAGTACATTAATGTGACTATTGAAAAGTTCACATGATTTGAGCCAAGTTACTAGTGTGATGTTCCACCTCTTGACAACAATCTTCATTAACTTCTCCTGCCAAAGATTCATAGCATACAATCACAATAAATGTGTTCAGATCATAAGAATATTTCACCCTTTTAAGGTACCAGTGTGGTTTTATTTCTTACAAATAATTTTCATTCTTTCCCTAACATTTCATGTGGATATACTAATATTGTAGTTCCCTATAAATTTCATACAAAAAAGTGTTATAATGATGTTACATTACATTCTATATCAGTTAAAATATGTCAGTTAATCTTGTGCATCAACTATATATTACAGTACAGCTAAAATTCACAAAATTACTCTGTTTTCACTTTGTTTCTTGTGTCTATTATGTGCTAATGTTTAATTGCTAATCCATCAGTGAGGAACATTCAGTATATCTGTATGGCATCAGTAGCTTTCTGAAGTAAAGTTATGTCCATCCTGGGAACTGCTTTGTGAGGTGTTACAGTCCCAACTTGTCTCTTCTACTTGCTGTGGAACTGGTTGTTTCTGTAAAATAGTGCTAACTATTGGAATCAAGCACATTAATTGTGCTCCTATTTGACGATCAAATGCTAGCCGTTGCTTTTCAAGTTCAAGATGTTCTCGTTCAACTTCAAGCAACTGTTGAAGCAGGCTCTGAACCTCTGTAACAATATCCAGAGTGAAGTTTTAATTTAAATAAAATCCAAAGTATAAACATATTTACTAACTAAGGCAGGAGGGCAGCAATAAACTCAATATTTTAGTTCAAAACATTATTCATGTAGAGAGATAGCCATGTGGTAAGGGCAGCTGCACACAGATCAAGGCTTACCACATGATTCATGCAGTAAGCTTCAATGTGCACTTGCAAGGTTTTAAATTAAAATATCACAAATTGCATTCATGTCATTTTTTTAATATTTGTTGCTGCTTTCCTGCCGTCATCTGTGGTGAGTGATGTATTCCTTCACCATCATTTGTTATTTTCATTGCATAAAAGCATTTTTCTTTTCATTAATATAAAAAATTGTAACTAATTTTCAAGAAAAAACTGCACAATCGATTTAATTAATTGAAATGAAAGGATACTTAAAAATAATTAGAAAACTGTTGCATGCTTTGTGACATGCTCTTGTATTTTATCTCAGGCTTCCTATACAAGAGAATAATAAAGTAAGGCAGTTAAAGCAAGCACACAACCAAAATCTCTAAACAATACATTATTTCCATTCTGGAATGTGGTACAATAGGATAACTGTTAAAATAACTAGACCAGTGGCTTCAGTGAGTTAGAGAAAATAAAACCTTGAGTTCCAAAAAGTCAATAATTTATAAAGCTATGAAACCTGATTAGGCAATGATCTTGCTTGTTTTGCAACATGGAACAGAATAAACTGTAGTAAGGAAACATGAATTCAAACAAGTATACAGAAAGTAAACCCACCACTTAGCATGTGACAGCTTCTTACTTGTCCAGGAGTGTAGCAAACATTTTCTTCTTCTAGAATTCAGCAACTGTAATTGTATTATGATAGGCTACAAACATGTCCACCTAAAAGAAGCTAGTTCTTACATTTCGAGGAGTAAAATCTCCGTAAACTTTATCTCTCCATATCCAAACCTGTCTATGCCAGCAATGTTCCATTCACTTTGTTGTTATTGGATTTTAACATCCTTCTTAATTGATTATTGATATATCACAGTTGGTAACCTTTTAACAAGTTTCTCTTGCACTTGAAAGTAATCTTCCTTGCATTCTTGTAGCCTGTAGTGAGGAACTTCAGGTCAAGTTTCCAGTGGTATGGTTCTCTGAAGAAAGATCTTCCTAGATTTGAAGCAAGCACTGCCTATTTAATAAATTTCATGATAGATGCCAAGCATAAATCATCAGTTTCTTCTTTTTGATTTTTCAAACCACTCTGCAACTGCTGTTTCATTATGCTATATTAGCCAGAGGATAAATCTCCTAGATTGATATTGGTTTTAAACATTCAGATATAATTTGAACAGACTGGTTTAGGAACACATCTCTGAGCAGCAACAGTCTGGTCTCGTATTGGAAAGATGCAGAATTAAATCCTCATCTGGCCATCCATGGTTTCCTGAAATCATTCCAAGTGACTGTCAGGATGGATCCTTCAAATCGTGAAAAGTACCTTGGATAAATCAACTGTGATTTACTGCAGTTGCCACTTTCCTACATTAACCTCAGGAAAGGAAAGGTTAGGTTGCAACTACAAAAATAGAAGCACTTTTTAAATTTAACAATCAGTATATTCTTGAAGTAAAAGTTCACTATTATAGCTGATAGGCAATCAAACACTCTTATCCCAAAGAAAGCTGGTTATGAAGGAATACGGACCGACCGACTACCCCTAATTAATTTTTTAAAGTTACATTGTGGTTATTCAAAGCCAACCGTACGACACCACAAATCCATCATGGCTGACTAAACACATGCTTCCTGTACTACTTTCACTGTCGGCCAGGCTGGGTCATGTTAGCTCGACACCAAATGACACATCTTTACGCCTTGCCTCTTTCCCCTAGACTGCCATAGCACCACAGCTCTCACTCCCTTTATGACCCAGGCACTTCTCCCACTGTAGGCTACTGCCCCGAAACACAGTTCAACGAAAAGTGTAATGCAGAGTTCTGAAACTTTTGTAGGATTTAGAGAAACCCCTAACAAATAATTTACCTCCTTATAATTTTTTCTGTCAGCTCAACCATGTTGTAAAAATTGCAAATCTGTTACTGCATAGAATCAGGTGACCTAGCTGAAAAATGTATCCTTACATGGTTCAAAAATAGTGTGGTAATACTGTATTTTAGGTTTTACAACATATTTCATTGGATTTTCCAGCATCTCCTCTTTTCAAAGAGGTCTCGATCTTATTTTTAACTGCTGTACTTGTGTTGTAATCAATTTTCTAAAATAATCGTTTCCTTATGACACGGTGCCATCTTTTAAAATTAAAGTTTCATGTAATAATTATGAAAGTACAGCTTATTATGCCAAATTGCTTGCATCATAATTTTCTGTGGTTTTTAATACAAATTCCAAAAGTATTTTCATTTACTGATTTTAGTTGGCTTATCCATGATAATTAAAGTAAGTAGACTGCATGTCAACTTAGATGCATTTGATTTAGAATGTCATCTTTGGCTTGACTGACTGTATAGAACTGTTTGAAATTTCGGTATGATGTACAGCATTTTATTTAGTTGGTTGAACACTATCAGCTGACTTCCAAAACTGATTTAATATTGTTGTTTCCCGAAGTTTAGAATGCCTGTTTGTGTTACGAGGTATAAAACCGGTGTTTTCTTGTTTTAAATTAATTTAAACTGTCGATTATGGTTTGTTTATGATAATATTTTATAGATTTGAAGCTGATTCTTACTGTGAGAAACTTTTAAAATGTCGAAAAGTGTTGTATTCCAGTTTGTTTATGATCTGAATTATCTGTTTTGTTAGATTAGTGGCTTAAACTCGTCGTGTATATGGCTGTGGGCGGTGGTATGAGTATCTGCATTAGACCTGTTCCCCATGTCCCAAAGTAACTACCTAGAATTTAACGAATTCTAAGGTAGCTTACATTACTTCATCGAAACTTCTTTTCTGAAAATTAATTACTTGCAGGTATGAACCATGATGCAAGCCGCAAACAACTCCCGAGAAACCCCTAGCAGTTTACAAAGTCAACTACATCAAGAGTATGACCACTCCTGCTCTTTATATTATAGTCAGTCCAACATGGCTGACATATGAACCTAACACCTACTTAAACTTCTGGGTTCTTGTTCACTCATCACACCAAATCAGCTGTAAGCCACACGTGACCTACCCTTATTATTGTTTTCTAAAGATTGTCACCACTCCAGCCTCCAGGGCTCCTTTTATAACCAAACGGTACTAACCAGATAGATTGTGCAAGTTTCTCAGTTCTTCTGAAATATCCTAATCTCTTTTCCTCTAATCGACTTGAAATTTTTATGGGGGGTAGACCAATGCCTAAATGTTAAAATCAATCCTTATGAAAAATTTTCTAACTTTAGTAGTTTAGCTGTAAAAAGTTGTAAAACCTAAAATTCACTCTCACCTTCAGGAACTGTGATCTGCTACTCCTCCCATATCATTTGGCATATAAACCGGCTTGTTTACAATTTTCTATCTTAGTCTAATTCATAATGAAGAATTTCAAACTTCTCTATTTCCAAAAGTATTAAAGCTACAGATCTAAAATTTGTTTTAAACGTTTCAGAATGCAATTCGCTATATGATAGTGATGTTACGTGGTTGCTATAATTGCTCTTTAATTGCCTACATGATATTTCGAAAATTCTTTTTAATTCTTTCTAAGTCTATCATTCTGGATCTTGCAACTTCCAGAATCCATTATGGTGTAATTTCCGTAATGGCCTAAATAGTGTATGAATTTTTATAAAAACTTGTGCATTGTGCTCAGAAAAAAAATCTACTATCTTTTAAAGTATCTAGTTGAATTATACTCTGTGAAAACTAAATATTTTCCTTGGAATCTTAATTTTTGTACAAAATCCTGCAAAAACATTACTTAACTTTTACCTACGGATTTGTTTTTTTTTTTCTTCTTCTTCTTCTTCTTCTTGCATAATGTACTACAAAATTCAGTGCATCCTTTAAGCTATAAATCTCTTTCATAGTTTGAAAACTGAGAGCTTAGGAATTATTTAACTGTTTATTTTCATAACACGTGGGGGATTGAGCTACAAAATCAAATCTCTCTTCAGTACAATTTTCTACCCCTCAAAGTGTCATACCTCATTTTGATCCTTACGGCTTATTGTACCTCTGAAAATGAATATAGTGTTTCCTATTTGAAAATAGGTTTATAGCAGCAATGTTTACCAATTGTTTGAATCGAATTTCACTGTTTACTTCTACTTATTGTCTGAAAACTGCAAGAGTATGATTCTAAACTTACTTTGCTGTTGTATTAAAGTTAGCTCGACACTCTTTTAACTAATTTTGGTGATATATTAACCAAATTTAGGTTATATGACATACTGTCCTTATGGTCAGCACTTTTGGTTGTGCTTTCAATATTGAGCCAGTCAATTTGCTATCTTTCAATTTCAGTTGTTCACAACTCTGCTTAAGACTAAGAACTTGACTCCCAAATACTTTGTCTCAACACTATGTTCTAGTCTTTACAGATTTTCTATTACAAATGTGAAAGGTGCAAACACAAAGGTTCTTTGAGTTTGGTTTCAGGTGTTTTTCTCCATAATAAATTGTTGTGCTTTCAAAGGATCTACTCAAAACTTTTCCTTTAAGTGCTAATCACAGAGTCCATAACATATACAAGATTTGATGAAAGAGACTTCACTGAATTTTTAGACACCAGCCACCGGAATCTTAACACAGCCACTTCAGAGGCACCCTGTGTCCCTTACGTCACCGCTTCCCTCACCGACAAAGAACGTGATTGTTGTAACAAGGCAGTGTCCGAGTGGCTATAGGGGAAAGCCACCAACCAGCCACACACGATAGTGGAGCCAGACACAGCCACTCAGTGTGAATGCTCTCATTCTGTTCTATGTTCTGGTGGTGTCTGGAGATTCAGTGGCCGGACACCAAGTGTCCCATGTGAAATGGGCCTTATAATACAGAAAAAGGCAGTATTTCACAATCATGCATCCACATCACCATTAGGATTCAAAAGGATGATTATGAGCATTTCAGCAATAGACAAAAGTGTTTTAAGTTTCACCACAGCTGATTTCCCTTTTGCATGCTATTCGATACAAGACTTCTTTATTTCATGAGTACAATGGAGAACCCATCATTCATCACATGTGACAATGTGCATCTAAAATGAGTCTCCTTCTGATGCAATTTGCTTCAAAAGATTCTGAGATATTTCAGGCTTTATACTGTTCTGATTTGCATTAAGCATAATAGCACTCTCCTTGAAGTGATATTGCATAAATGTAACTTATTTTTAATGATTGTCTGCATGTTTCTGAAAACTAATCCACTTGTCAAACTAATTTCACAAATAGTTCTTCATTTGTCTTCATGAATAAGGTCTTGAATTTGCAAACGGGTTTGCTGCTTCATGTTTGTTCTGTGAAGACTTTTGTCAGTAAGGTTAGAAACTCCTGTCCACTCTTCACAGATGTCCTGTGCCAATCGATGTCTGCCTCTATGTCTGTCTACATAACCTGCCTCAGTCATAACCTGCTTCTTATAAGTATCAGTATGCCAGCTGAGGTACAGAACTTGCCCAGGTATGTCAGTTTTTTGTTGCTTCCTGTCTATCAGTGGTAGGGCGGATTCCTGTATTCTTGCTTGAAAATATATAGTAGTATGATATATAAATTAATATATTTTTGCAATAATATGTGTTAAAGTGTTTTCGTAATAATGCTACCCTGCCCAAAAAAAGGTCAATAGTGGATGCTAATTCAAAAATTTAGATATGGATTAATATATTATGATGGAGGTGTCATAAATTTATTCATAGGTATTATAAAACAAAAATATGAATAGATATCTTCTTTTAGGTCAGGTAACATTAAATTTGCGTGAGAAAGAAGAATAGTATGTTGGGAAATACATTTTTTTTATTTAAATATCTATTATCATTTAATCCTTCAATTCATAATCTTCCCAACTGTCCACAGTACAAGAGGTTCATGAAACTTAAAAAACCCTTCAAAAAGGAAAAGCTGCAGGTTTAGAGGTTTAGATCATATTTACCCAGGACTACTAAAAAACTGTGAACCACTAGCCTCATTCGTCAGGTCCATATTGCAATCTGGAAGGCTTCCTCAGGTGTTCAAGAGGACAAAAATTATTGCCCTACTCAAACCCAGGAAAGAATCAAATCTCCAACAAAGTTACCATCTGACAGCTTTACTCAGTGTCACTTACAAGTTATTGGAAAGACTTATTTTGAACAGAATAGCTCCAGCAATCAGAGCCATGATTCCCATCTTCTGAAAGTCAGGACTATAGTGATCAGGTCCTGTCTCTTGCCACCTACTTGGAAGTAGGGTACCAAAGGAAAATGAAAAATATATTTGTCTTCCTAGATCTTTCAGTAGCAAGTGCGGAGAGAGGGGCTCCTACTCAAACTGATCAAGGCAGTTTCTTGCAAATAATAATAATCTTACTGGAAAACATTTTAGGTAACCACCTGTTCCAGGTGTACACTGAGTGCAGCAGGAACAGATTTCACAAATTAAATAATGGTCTACCACAAGGATCGGTTATCTCCCCTATACTGTTTAACCTATATACTCATGACCTGCTACACAATGTCTCTCGCAAGTTCATGTATGCTGATGATATAAACCTTACAGTGTGAAGAATTAACTTTACAGAGGCAGAGGAATCCTGACCCACAATCTTTAGGAAATAGATGCCACTTTCAAAGATGGCACCTGCAACCTAACCTGCAGAAAACAGAAGTAGCTATATTCCACCTCAGCAACAAATGAACTACTGTGCAACTATAATATTCAGAGGCCAAATGCTGAAACATAACAATAGCCCCAAATACCTGGGAGTAACCATACACAGGTCCCTCACTGACAAAAGGCACTTTCAGAATACAGCTGCCAAGCTTAAAAGTCACAATAATCTGTTGAAACGTCTGGCTGGAATGTCATAGGGAGCTGATGAGAATACATTAAGAACAACAGCCTTGGCCTTGGTTTACTCCACAGCTGAATATTGCTCAAGTGTGTGGTTCAACAGCTTCCACATTCAGAGGGTGGACATCCAACTTTGACAATCATATGTGTCATAACTGGCACACTCCTATCTACACCTATCCAGTGTTCAGCAACAATCCAACACCTCACATCAGAAGGCAAGATATCCTTACCAAACTACGGTCGAGGATTCTGAACAATGAGGCGCTTCTTATCCATTGAGATATTGGGCAATACAAAACATGGTTAAGACACGCTGTCCTGCCTGGAAAACTGCTGTGAGTCTAACAGCCAACTCCTTCAACACTACTGATAGTTGGCATCCAGAATGGGCATTGTCAACATCTCAGGGCATCAGGAAAATTAGTAGTCCCTGTCTAAAACTTCCAGGATTCAACCTGCTGCAGTCTGTCTAGTGTAAATGAAATCATATTTGATGTGGCCCGGGAAGAACTGCTTCCACTCTCCACACCTGGGACTGGGCAGATTTGCTGCACTGCGACTGCAGTGATGTCCCTCAAACTGTGTTGCACATTTTGCAGCACTGCCAACTCTGTGCCTTCCCCGGAAGTATCGCAAATTTAAACTTGGCTCCGCCAGAGGCAGTAGCATCAATGGAGCAACTGGACATCAAGTTATAGATATCATGACTAATGATGTTGACATAACAGCTTGCCAGCTGAGGGCATTATTCGCTCAACTATGTATATATATTTATATTTTAAAATAGTTCAGTTGCAGAGTAAAATTTGTTTGAATTGTGTATGTGTCTTGTAGCATCAAATGTAAAATTAATAAAATCAATAAACAAATTAAAAATGCTTCTGTGAGACTTTGTCAGCACCTTTAGTTTCTCTTACATGTCTAGTTTTTGGTCATTTATCTGATACCTGTGTTTATTGATACAATTTTTATCTGTTTCTTATCACATAATTCTGTACTGCACCTTCACACTTCCGATTTAGTTCATAAAGCTCTTGTTTATGATATAAAAAGGCTGCATCTTTAAATAATGGATTGAATAATTGCATTTAATGAAAATTAGGATAAGGATAGAAAAGAAGGCCAACATTTATTATAGCAGAGGGTGTGACGGCAGAGGAACAAAGAACACACACATATGTATGAAAGTTTCAGGCAAAGCCCTTCTTCAGCAGAAGACCAACATAGCTGCATGACATTTATTTACCTGTTGTGGGAACTGGTTCAGAGAATGCTTCAGTCATTCAGTTAGTAATAAATATTTTTTTTATAATTTCATTGATGCTGCTAAAATTAATGTCAATTTCTGCAGATAATGTGAGAAGATATATATATTTATGAACAAACAACAAGTTAAAAATAAATCATTAACTTGTTTCAGAAAACACCACAGTGAACACCCAAAACCAGTGAAATAACTTGTTTTGCATTTCTCAAATAGTTTTATATAATCTTTCTATTAATAATGAATTAAAGAAACAGTGACTTGAAATAGTTGGATAACTAGTCCAACTTAGAATAAATAAGTACAACAATTTTAATTTGTTAATTAATTTAGAAATTACCATTGTTTTTTTGAGGTATGTGATTTGATTCCGTTCCTTGTGGTATATCATGCTTTGATTTACCTGAAGGCAAATCAGATCTACTTTCTGTTTTTACTCTCTGTGCCCTGTATGACTGCATATGCCCCATTTCTAAGGAATTTTCACTGAATGAAAAAGGTGAGCTATTCATCTCATCATCAAATGAATCTTGTTGCACAGGGGAACTTGCTGTTGTTCCTTCCATAGGAGATACCGGAGCTGATGTAGTCATATCTCTATCCATGTGGGTTGGAGAGCTAGAAAACAAGGCATTAAAACAATAAATCTTCAGTAACCAATGTTAGTAAATGTAAGGTGATGTTAATCACAATGACTATTTTTGGATAAAAATTTTAAAGAGCCAAAGGTAACTATTGTATTGAATATCACTAATGTAAATATAAATATGTTATTTAAAGATGATTTTATTTAGGATCAGTATCATTTTCATTGTTTAATACATCTACTCTCTACTCACATGTAACATAAAAAAATAAATAAACTTGACGTCTGATACTTACAACTCTGAAATGTCTGTTTTGATTTGATCTGATTGTGTTATCACTTCACCGTGTTATATTAAACTGAAACAGTCCCCAAGGATGTCGCATCCTTGCCTCCTCCCCAGGCAATATATATAAATTTGATTCCAAGGAAACAAAAGGTGCTGGATTGTAGATTAAGAAAAAAGGGCCTCTTATCACATTTGACAGTAGGAGACATTAACACACGCACACAAAACTTACATTTTTGGGGATAAATCATTCATCAATTGAAGAATAAGACCCAAACATGCTGTGTGTTTAGGGAGAATTGTTGTGATTTGTAGTAGTTTCTGTGGTGTTTCCCCCCCCACCTGGTGCATTTTTTTCCCAGCTGAAGTAGGATTTATACCCAAAAATTATTTTACTAACCCCTGTGCATGTATTTTTCTTCTTTTGTGTGAACACCTGTGGTAAGAGATGGTTCCTCTTTTTTTCATAATTTATTTTAATATTCACTACTTAGATCTGTCTTTTTCCCATGTGTATAAATAGAATAATGATGTGTAAATGGAGATGTGGATATTCTTAATTTTAAGTGAACAGTGGTTAATAAACAAGTGGAGTATTTAATAGTGATTCCTCTCCCCTTTTAGCGTATAGCTTTTGTTGGTAGGAGACCCACATAGGTTGTCGAATTTTCCTCTAAGAGAATTTATTGAGCACATCTTCTGCCTCCATTGAAGGAATATTCTATAGTGAGACCTAGGCATTGTCATTTGTCTGTGAAATGTTTTCTGTGTGATAAGAGTAGTTTTTGTTTGTGAAATGTGTAATTTATGAATTGGAGATTTGGGGACTATCTGAACATTTGCCTCAGTTACTGAAGAAACCAGGCTAAAAATTAGAATAGCCAGAACACTGAGCCAGTGATTTGAACAATCAAGCCTATTGTTCTACCCTTGTCCAGTGTAGTGATAATTTAATATGTGCAGGCAAACTGGTTATTCTGGGTGGGGGATGGAAACTTTGAACAGGGTGGCTAAAAAAGGGGGGAAAACTTGAGGAGATCATTGGATATCACCTCTGGTTGAAACCCAGTGGTTGCTTTGTGGATTCTTTGTAGTGGTAAGACAGTTACCAATTTCAGAACTCTGATTTCTTGAATAGTGAAGGACTTTTTTTTTTTTTTGCTTAAAGCTTTATTCCTCATTAACATCAAGATCATTTGAGATAGGAGACAAGGAACAAGAAGAATTCAGTCACGGTTTTTTGAAGGTACCACCCCCAGCTTTTGTCTACAGTGATTCTGGAAAATTGAAATTTGTATACACAGGCAGGGATTTGAACCCATTTCTTCCTGAATGCCAGATCCAAGCATTACTTCTCACACAGACAGCTCAATAAGCAGGAACTGAAATTGTTTTATTGTGAGATGGTCTTGATCTAAGCATGACAGTTCAGGATCACTGCCCCTTCTAAATAAGTCACGTTCCTCACTCATGTCTTACCACCACTCTCCTGTGATTCATCATCATCTTCTTCTTCTTCTTCTGTCTCCAGTTTCCCAGGTGCGGTGTAAGAGTGCTCTCCACTTTTTCCTGTCCAAGTATGTTTCCTCTTCCTGGATTTTGGACCATTGTACACCTTTATCCTGTAGGTCCAATTTCACAAGATCAGTCCATCTCCTTCTGAGCCGGCCTCTTAGTCTTTTACCCTCCAATTCTTTTTCCAGCCATATCCTCGGTGATCTTGTAGGGTCCATCTGCTTGACGTGTCCTAGCCATCGCAGTCTTGCATTGACAATTTTTTCTCGGAGGGTTTCACTGACTGAGATCTGTTTGCGGATCACTTCATTCCTGATCTTGTCGCTTCTGGTTTTCTGGACCATTGATCTCAGGAAACTTCATCTCGGCCGCGTGGAGTCTGTTTTCATCTCTGTTGGTAGTGGTACATACTTCCAGGCTGTACGTTGTAATTGGTAAGAAGTACGAACTATACAGTGCCATTTTGGATGTAATTGGTACATGATTGTCCCACAAAAGGTGTCTAACTTGGTGGTAAAACTGAGCTTCTTGGTAATTTCATTCTGGGATCGACTGTCATAGGTCAATTTACTGCCAAGGTACTGAAAATTATCCACCTGATTCAATTGTTCGCCATCCAGATAGATAACGGGCTTCATATTCTGTCTGCTGACAGCCATAACCATTGTTTTTGTGTGGCTTACTTTAAGGCCAAATTCCTTAAATGCTTATTCCAGAGGTTCAGTTTCTGTTGCACTTCCTCTTCTGTATATACCCAAATCAGAACATCATCTGCAAATGCAAATGATTTAAAGCCATCAGGGTTGAGTCGCTGTTTTACTCTCTCTATAATTTTGTCCATTACAATTATGATCAACAGCAGTGATAATGCGCTACCTTGCTGAACACCTTTGGTAGTCACAAACTAGTCCAAATAGGAGTCTCCAATTTGAATGCAGCTTTGGCAGCTCTCATAAAGCATTCTAACTTTGGTGATCAAGTTTGTTGGTACCTTCCATTTTGTCAGACATTCCCAAAGTTTATCCCTAGGTATGGTGTCATAGGCCTTTTCAATATCTAAGAAAATAAATATGACATCTCTTCCCCACTCCCAATGTTTTTCCGTGGTCATACGAGTAGTGAAGATGAGATCTGTTGTTGATCTGTTAGGTCTAAATCCATACTGCTCTTCTTCAAGCTGTGGTTCAATGACTTTCCTCAGCCTTCCATCTATAATTTTCTCCTTTAGCTTGAGTCCATGGGATATAAGAGTTATTCCTCTGTAATTGTTACATTTTCTTCGGCTACCCTTTTTAAATATTGGCACTATGATTCCCTTTGTCCAATCGGAGGGGTCTTTTCCTTCTTTCCAGATGGTGTTCATTACTCTATATACCCAGTGAAGTCCATAGATTCCTGCTGCTTTGATCATATCTGCATTTACTTCATCTACGCCTGGTGATTTTCCTTTAGCCATGCTTTTCAGGGCTTTTTCAACTTCTGACCATGTCAGAGGGGATTCTATATTTCCACCTTGGTCTTCTGCTCCTGGACTGCTCTTTTCTTTGCTTGTTGCTCCATTTCCATTGTACAGATGGTAAAAATATTTCCTCATCTCTTTCCTTACTTCATCTCCTTTCCAGATAATTGTTTCATCTTCTTTTTCCAGGGCCTTGATAGGTTCAGATGTGTTCCTGTGATTATTTTATTAAAATTTAAAACATCTACATCACTACTGTAGTATGATGCAAGGCATACCCTACATATTCTAATATTTAATTTAAAATGAAGGGTCATGAAAAATTTCCAGTGTAAGAGTACAGTAACAAGAATGAAGTCAACAGGGATACGTGCCACTGGAAGATGGATAATGAGCCTGGATATTTGTTTGTGTTTCCATTGATAATCAGGCACCAGATCAGTAACCAAAACCCAGGTAGTTCCCTTCTAAGAGCTTTCTATGGAGCTTTGTGCCAGTATGTTTTTGTTTTGCAAGAAATGTGGAGTTAACAAGATATGGCATCCACAAAGACAAGCACTTAACTTAACAAGGTGGATGTAAATCTGAGAAAAAGATGTACGAGTGCAGAAGGGAAAGGGGATAATATAGGAAGAAAGTGTCAAAAGTTGACGTAATTAATGGTTTTTGCCAATAACAACGATGTGCAAAAAGAAAAAAAAGAAAGGATTGTTTACAGATTCAAAAAGGCTTCAAAAGAGTGTTTTAGAACGTTTTTAAGGCATAATTACCTTACCTTCATAGTAGCAAGAGGCACCGTTGAAGAGATGTGGCACTGATTCATACATATAGTTAGGGAAGGTATGGACTTGCATATACTAAAACGGACAATTAGGGAAGGGAATGATCCCTCATGGTATACACATGTCATTAAAAGGTTACATGCACGATTTAAGAAGGACAATGCATCAGACTAATTTAGATAAGTTAGATGAGATAAGGGGACATGTTGAGAATGCGATGTGTGAGGCCTTTAATGAATTTCGTTGCAATACTCTCTCTAAGAGCCTCGCCGAAAACCCTACGAAATTTTGGCCGTATGTAAAAAAAAGTTAGTTGTAGTGGCAACAATAAGCCAGTTCCAATACAAGATGGTCAAGAAATTGACGACAGCCACGAGAAGACTATCGTGTTTAACAGCAAAATTAAAAATTCATTCACGTGCAAAAACATTCCCACTTTACCACATTGTGTAGAGTTAGAGATGGATCTGGTGGAAACTGATAGCATAGGTATTGTAAAGCAATTAAAGCTCCTGAAGGAGGGTAAAGTGCAGGGTCCTGATGGTATACCGGTAGGAGTATTTTCAGAATATGCAGAGGAAATTGAACCATTTCTGTCAAATATATTCCATAAATCTTTAGAAGAGGAAAAAGTACCTACTGACTGAAAAATTGTCCAGGTAATTCCTGTTTTCAAGAAAGGAGATTAGAGTGATTCTATGAATTATCAATCCATATCTCTAACATTTGTATGGTGTAGAATTCTGTAGCATGTCATATGCTGTAACATTATGAAGTTTCTAGATGAGAACGAGTTACTTACACCGTGTCAACACGGTTTCGGAAGAAGAGATCGTGTGAAACACAACTGGTCCAATTTTCCCATGATGTAATCAAAGCTATTGATGCAGGTTCACAAGTTGATGCAATTTTCTTGGATTTTCAGAAAGCTTTTGATTCTGTACCACACAACCAACTTTTAGCGAAGATTCAAGCATACGGTATATCGAATCAGATTTGTGAATGGATACGTTACTTTCTAACTGGTTGATCACAGTATGTCGTTGTTGACGGGGAAGTCTCTTCTAAAATAGATGTTACTTCAGGCGTTTCTCAAGGGAACACATTAGAACCACTACTTTTCTTAATTTTTACAAACGATCTAAGTGACAACATTAAATGCTGGTTGCAATTGTTTGCTGATGATTCAATTATCTATAGGGAAATAAAGTGTTCTGGCAATTGCTTAGAAATTCAGCACGATTTGGATGCTATTTCTGAATGGTGCCGTAAATGGAAGCTTACACTTAATTGCAAAAAGTACAAGCCAATGCAAATAAGTAACAAAAAGAATCAGTTTGTTCACAAGGTACAAAGTAAATAATTCAGTTGTTGACACAGTTGTTTCCCTGAAGTATCTGGGGGTAATAGTACAAAGCAACATGAAATGGGATTTACGCATAACTTCCGTCGTAGGCAAAGCTAATTCTGAATTATGATTCTTAGGTCATATTTTGAGAAATTGTAATACTCATACAAAGGAAATAGCATATAAAACCGTAGTGTGTCCACATCTGGATTACTGTTGTGGAGTTTGGGATCCATATCGCAAGGGCTTGACTGACTCAGTGGAGAGGGTACAGAGGAGAGCTTTTCTATTTGTGACTGGTTGCTACAACCCTAATGAAAGCGTCACAGAATTGATACATATAATGGACTGGGATTGTCTGGAAGACATCGTTTGTGTTTGAATTTATTGAAGGACATGCAAAATTCTTTGACTTACGAGTGCAATGAAATACTTCTTCCACCAACCTATTTAAGTCACAATGAATGGAGGGATAAGATTCAAGAAATAAGATGCCATATTGATGCTTTTATTATTCTTTCTTTCCTCGTGCTATTCGGGATTGGAATGCACAGAATAATTTGTGTTTAGCACCCTCTGCCACCCATTATGTTTTTGAATTGCAGAGTGCGGATGTAAATCGATTCTTGAAATTTGTGGCATATGTATAAGTTGCTGTATGTTTCCTCCAATAATAGAATTTGTTAATAAATATAACTACTTATCATCAACAATGTGTTCACATGTGGGAGAGACATGTGGTGGAGGACGAGAGAGAGCTTCCAATTGGTCGAGGGAGACGTCAAGCCATTTGATGAAAGAAGAAATGAGGGAACTTCAAGACTCGATTCGAGGCATTTGACGGTGATTCCTGGACCTGCTGTGATTGCGGAGGATTCTGCCTACTATCTGTGGCCAGCACGCTGTGGACTGACTTCAGTCTTCACACTGCATAAAAGTCATTTTGTCAACTTAGTATATTTTTTTGAGATAGACATCTAATATTACACAGTCTCAGTCCTCATGTCTTCAAATGACTGGTGCTGCATGATTCAGCTGCAGATAAGTGGTAGACAATTTCCATCTGCTTGTTTTTCAACGTGTTTGTACTTTCACGTCACTCAAGATTGCCATATAACTCCCTGTGCATAGGAATTTGCATAAGATAAATGTTGTACCAAAGCCTGGAACCTGAGGTAGTTGTATGCATTTTGACTATGTTTTGATGAGTAATTTCATATGAATTAACTGACTCCCGTGGACTCTGAAACAATTTAGCTGAAACTGAAACTACTAGTTGTATCTTGTTTGAAATATTATACTGTTTGGTTTCTCCCCTTCCTTCAATGTTATGTAACTTGTTGAACCATAAATTTTGCTTGAGTAATATGATGATTACTGAAGTAATTTATTTGCAAGATAATTTTTTGATGTAATTAATTGACTGATTACTGTAGGGCAGTGGTGTTTGCTTGCCAAGAACTTTTTGAGTGTTTAAATTGATTAAGGCCAGTGAGAGGTAATTATTATTTATAGGTTAATAATGATTTTAATTTTAATCGTTTGAATATTTGATACAAGTCTCAAAGTTCCCTTGGTTCTTCTTACATCAAATGGCTTGGCAGCTCCCTCGACCATCTCCACATTGTTAATAATAAATAGTAACATTTATTAACAAATTCTGGTATTGGAGGAAGCCCACAGCCAATCATTCATATGTCACAAGTTTCAAGAATCGCTAGCTTTTATTGGCCAAGACCACATATGACATCAACTGTCAACATTGCCTTCCTATATTCTCTCCTCTCTCTTCTACACTCAACTATCTTTTTCTCAGATTGACAGTTAAATATCCATTGCCCTCACCACCTAAGTTAAGTGCTTGTTTTTATGGATGTCACATCTGGTTAATTTCATATTTTTTTTGCAAAACAAAAACATTCTGGCACAGGCCTCTGTAGAAAGTTGTTAGAAGGGAGCTTCCTGTGTTTCGATCACCATCCTGACACCTTGTTATCAGCCGAGACACAAACAAATACCTCTGCTTATTACCCATCTTCTGGTGGCACGTATCCCTGATAGCTTCATACTCACTCCCATGCCCTTACACTGGAAAGTTTTCATGTCCCTTCAATTTTATATTACAAAATATGTAGGGTACGCCCTGTGTCCCACTACACTACTTACATATTTCTCTTAATATCATGATATAATTTATATGTATATTTCTAGCTCCTATTTACCCTTTAATATACAAATTCAGTTATATTTTCTGCAACTCTGAACCTCATTCTATATCCTTTGGGTCGTTTTGAATCCACTCTCAGCCCCATTCACTCTCTCAAATGCTACAAATTGTGGCACCTAACAGTACACAGTGATGTAAGGTTTATACTTTCAAATATTTATTTGTGGCTGTACAAGTTGTCTGTTGATGCCATCCTGTCACCAAATGTGATAAGCGGTGGTTTCTCCTTCCACATTATTTCTATCTAAAACTATTTAGTACCTATTATTTCAGTGTTACCATATGAAATTTATACTTTAAATATTTGCATGGTATCCGACTGGCCAGCAAAATTATTTTTAACTTCCATGGTGAAATATGGACAGTTTTAAGTAAACTCCAACTTTCTGTTGTTTGATTAGTATGAGAGTTAATCTGCAATATAAATACGAGGCATGTTTTTTTAAGTAAGTACTGTTTTGAAATTAAAAAAAGACGTGCAAATATATATCAATAATTTTATTTTTAGATGAAAGCCTGTACCTTACTCTACTTTTCTACATAATTCCCTTCAATATTGAGGCACTTGTCATAACGTAGTACCAGTTTTTGAAAACCCTCCTCATAGAAGTCTGCGGCTCACTTGTTAACCACTGCACCACAACTGTTTTGACTTCGTTATTGTCTTCAAGACGCTGACCACCCAGGCGTTTCTTCAAGTGCAGGAACAGATGGTAGTCACTGGGCGCCAGATCAGGGCTGTATGGAGGATGATCTAGAGTTTCCCATTGAAAAGATGTGATGAGATCTTTGGTCTGATTAGCCACATGTGGACGCGCATTGTTATGCAGCAAAACGATGCCCTTGCTCAACTTGCCACGTCTTTTGTTCTGGATTGAATGGCGCAGATTGTACAATGTCTCACGATAACCTGCTGCACTGATTGTCTCATTACGAGGCAGAAATTCCACAAGCAATACTCCTTTTCTGTCCCAAAAAACTGTGCACATGATTTTCTGGGCAGAAATCGTTTGCTTGAACTTCACTTTTTTGGGTGAATCTGAATGCCGCCATTCCATGGACTGTTGCTTTGATTCAGGTGTGACGTAGGCCACCCATGTCTCATCGCCCGTAACAATTTGGCTTAATGCAGTGCCTAAATGTTTGGTTTTGTGCACATCCGTTAACATTTTCGGTACCCAACATGAGCACAATTTTTGGTAATTCAAGTTCTCAGTAACGATGCCATACAAAACACTATGAGAAACATTAGGAAAGTCATCGCACAAGGAGGAAATCGTAAAGCGTCTGTTTTCTCTCTCCTTATTGTCCACTTTCTGCATCAAACTTTCATTAACGACGTTGTTCATCAAGCACATTTGTGTGGCCATCTTTAAATGCTCTCACCCACTTTCTCACCATTCCATCAGTCATAATGTTTTGTCCGTAAACTGCACAGATCTCACGATGAATATCGATTGGTTTTAGGCCTTTAGCACAAATAAATCTTATAACAACCCGTACTTCACAGCGGCAGGACTCACGATTATCGGAGGCATCTTAAACACTCAGTGAACAACATAAACAAGGAAGAATTAGACTATAATGGCGTCAGTACGTAGGCAAGAGATGCAGGTACCCAGTGCGCATGCGCGGAATGCCGACCGTAGCGCTGCAGCCATGGTGTGACAAAACGGTACTTACTTATAAAATACGCCTCGTACTTCTCAAAAACTTTATACACATTTTTTACAGTAATTTACAACTTGAAGACGACCCCATTAATTCCAAACTCTTATGAAAGTGAAGACTGAAGCTGAAATTTCTCATTTGTAAATACCAAATGTTATTAACAATAGGTGATTATGATTAAAGCAACAATGGAGGAGGAAGAAATTCCATTAAGAAATATTTATATACAAAGGATAAATAAACTATACCCATCAGCAGTAGCAGAAATATTTCACAAACACACACAAAAAAATATTTCAGGGTATGCCATTTTTCATTAAAATAGAAACATATGACTGAGCTCGCATAAGAGCCCATGGTCAATAAAGCCAATTGAATGATGGTTTTGACCATTCATTAGAAATTAATCAAAATAAGATAAAAATTGACTTGTAAAGGTGAAAAATACATTTTTAATAATAGAGGGGGAAAATATACAAATTAATAACATTAACGAGTGATAAGTACACCAGGGTGATGAAGGCAAGGCCCAAAACGTGTCTGGTCCTCAGAACGTGTTGGTAGGCCAATTTCCGCCTCCAGAATTCGTACAAGGATATGGTTTCAGGGAGTAATCTGATGGTTCTGAATACAAAATAGTTACTGAGGGCACAAAATTTGTGAAAAAGCTGGTATGGAAAGCAATAATGTGGTCTAGATTTTGGGAGTAAACTGTTTCTTCATCACCATTCATTCTGATGGATAACTGGTTCGAAATGAAACCAATGTCAGAACTGCGGCAATTGATGCAGGTGAGCTAGTATTTCAAATGGGATGTGGTATTTATTGGTGATGTGGCTTATGATGGGGTAAGTTTTGCCAGTGGCAGTGTAACAACAGATTATGGTGGGAGAATACATATTGCACATTTCACAATAAAGCCTGTTACAAGGGAAAGAACCATAGAGTAGTTTAGGAACATTAGAGGGTTGCTATTTGTGCACTTGTATATTTTTCAGGGTAGTGGCCTTCTGAAAGTGTTGTGAGAAGGGTAGTGAAGAGAATGCAACACATTTCATGAAAAGTTATGCACATGACAAAGATTCTGGTTTGTGTATTCCAGGCACAGGCACTTGTTTCTACTTTATTTAAAAATGGCATAGCCCGAAATATTGTATTTTCAGTGTTTGTGGAGTGTTTTTTTTTGTTCTTTGTTTGTAGGTTTGTTGATGTTGCCCTTGTACCATCAACTTTGGTGACTGGTGTGCATAGTTTATCTTTTCTTTCCATCTAAATCATTATAATTAAAGTTATGTTCACAAGAATTAACATTTACCTACCTTTAAGCAACTGTAGCAAGACACTACTTCGTCTATCTGATTATTATAATACTTTCTACTGTCATTCACAGTTATTAATATCATGCAAGCTAGAACTGTTTCAAGTAAGTTTTTACATTAAAGATCTGAAAAAAATAAGAACCTGAAAAAAGTGCCTTAACTAAAATCATTAAAACCTAGTTCATATGAGATCATAAAATCAGTGATGTGAATAAGTAATTTCCTATTCTTGGTAAATGCAAAATGGTAGGTATTAAAAAAAAACAATTTCTGTTGATAGCGATAAAATTAAGATTTGCAAGCTCATAATACCAAATTCTATCAAACACAGAGTAAGTAATAATATGGCTTTGAAGCAGTAGTAATTAAGCGCTCGTAAAATGAGACTAAAGGATTTTGACAGGAGAGCATGCAATAATTGGAAAATTAACAGTATTATTCATTGCAATGGATCTTATACCCCATTTAATGCACAGCCCAGTGTTAAGACATATCAAAACAGTTGGCTGGTATGATTCTTCAAAACTGGTTCTAAGTGCAACTGGTAGCACATTTAAACTGTTGGAGGATAAGATCCGTTAATGAATTGTTGCAGAGAGTAATATCACGTCACCAGGAGTGAGTGGACTGAATCTCAACTGGCAAATATGATACCATTATACTATATATGCTGGATCAGAACAAGGTGGCATAAAGAGGAAAAACAGTACAACACTTGGACTTTGATTTGGTAAAAATCATTGAATGGCATGATTTAAGTTTGTAACATGACTGGTGATTAATATAAACAATTAAAATTTAAAAATTTATATACCACCCAGTGTTGGATCTAACAACTTTCTGAGCCAGCCTTCAAACATTATTTTGCCAACCCTGCACATTGTCACCACCCAGGGCATTAATAGAGCTAAAATGGAGGTCACAGCCACAATGCCACCCGCATTGTTGGTACCCGGGTCTTGCCCAGATTTGCTCTCCCCCCCCCCTCCTCCCTCCCAGATCTGACACTGTTACCATCACAAATAAAGTAGCAAAAATGTGTACAGGAACTATATAGACAATCATGATCTATATACTTTTTCCACTTTTGCTTTCCAGAGACGTGTGCTTATTTTGAAACCATATTTATCAGTCAGACTACTTGTTTGCTAGGCCTGTCATAGTATTATAGAGAAGTGGATGTGTTGCCATCTGTCTGTGTAATATTTAACTATGTTCTGTGTGTGTGTGATAAGCATATTTTTGTTTTGTGTAATGGACAACTTATGAGATAGATATTGGGGACAAAACCTGCATTAGCCTCGATGATTGTGGAAAACCACCTAAACACCACAATTAGGACAGCCAGTCCATGGGGACAAGGACTCGGACTTGGGTCTGTTGTAGCTTCCCGATCCAGTGTGGTGGAATTTTAACACACACAGCCACTCTGTTAGGTCTATAGGAATTATACAAATATAAAATGGAGAAGTGAGTGTGTAGAATACTAAATACAAAAGTATATTCCAAAACCAACCAATGTGCAAACCAATGTGAGGTTAATATCTAACTGAGTAAAAATTATAAATAAAGAAAAACACTCAAAATATGTCTAAGAAATCAACATTGAGTTAGAAACCAGCTGTGAAGAAAACTGAAAATTAAAATAATGAAATTAAAGTTTCAAAATATTTCTCTGTGAACTAGAAGGTTTCAATGAAAAAAAAAAAAAAAAATATGTATCAGTTCCAGGGAGAATGAAGGTGATCTTAGAATGTAAAATGATGATGCTTTTTAATTAAAAAAGAAACAGCAGCTTATTAGTAACAAAAAATATTAACTTCATTGGAAAAATTAAATCTAACACACATTATTTAAACAGCAATTTCTCGCAAGACAATTAACTGGAATGTATCATTTTACCAAAGTTCCCATAAATCTATATTTCAGTACCATAGCCTTTGGATTTGATGATAAAAATCATATTGTCTGTTGAAGAGAATTGACAAAGGTTGAATTCAGACTCTACGCATACTTTACTTCAATTTAAAACTTCATGTAATAATGATCATGACTGTTGGTCAAAACTGAAAATACAAACATTCAAGTTACACATTACAACAGAGAAAAAGAAGGCAGATTCTCAAAACCTAGCCAATTTGATAAACATAATTTAAAAGGGAGTTATTCTGAAACTTATCCTCTAACTGAAATTTCATTTATGTATTACATGAAACAGATCCTTTTATAGAGCCTTGCAAATGTTTGAAAGCAAACAGATATTTACAATGCATAGTTTTATTGTCTTGTAATATATATTCAACAAAAAATTTACGTGTTTTAAAAGTTTTTATTTTCCATGTTCAAAGCAAAAATATGTCATCATAAATTTGAATGAAATTGTAGTAGGTATACGGACAAATTAACTAAAATCGGTAAGTGTGATGATAGTTAAGAAAACATATTCAGCATGAGTCTATATCTCAGATGTAAACAATTAATACAGAGTCTGCTGTCACTCTTATAGTAAATAGGATTATTCATATCACAATCTCTTCTCCTCCATAATGAACTATAGTGTGGTTTACAGCATTAACTGTGTTTATTCTATTCAGTTCTCTGTTCTGCCTTTTGAATTAAAGCTGACCTTATCAGTTACAACAAATAAAGAAAGAGTGTGGAAGGAAATTAGTTAAACCATGCATTTATCTCGGGCAGCATATACTGACATTTCTTTTAATAGGGCCTATATACAGATACATTTGATTTCATTATGTGTGGTACATGCAGAAAGCACCAATGTAAATAAATAGTTGACCAAATCATGGAATAAGCTGATCACAGCATATCAACATTTTAGTTTCTTAGTTCATGCAGTCTACCATGCAGCATGTTCTTATTTGTTTAAAAAAAAAAAATACTCTGCGTTGATGAACTGCAATATACTATGATTAATACAGAAACAATCCCACATTTCATTATTATGCCATACAGCACAAAACCTACTGCTACATCCTTATCCAAATCCTCATGCACAGTGCTTTCAATGCGAGTTACTTCTGGTTACCAGTGTTAGATAAACTGTTATCTATACACACACAGACTGAACTAACCAAACACTTTCGCAGTCATTTCCAAGGGCCTGATTATCTGGTTCTTTTTTAATTTCCGTCTCAGAGTCAATCCGCTTTTTAAAGGTGTCTCCCAGTATTGCGTCAAGTGCCTTAAAATGATGCCAGTCTGGGCTTTCTGTACAAAAAATCCCATTATTCTGAGATCGCTTTATTCGGTGATAAATGCATTTCAAATTTCGTATTCTTGTAGTGATTTCTTCAGGGGTTCTATAGAAGCCATACCGATGCATGATAGCTGCAATTTGCACCATAATAGGCCCTTTCCTGTGGGAAGAATTAATCTGAGCTTGAACCATTGGGTTTCCCCACAATTGTATCAAAAGTTTAGTTTCGTCATCACGGAAATTTGCTGTTCTTTTCTTTTGCGCTGCGCTGAGATGCATCACTCCTGTCACACTGTTGCAGTGTAAACAGTATCTTAACGTTCATTCAAAACATAAACAACACCAGGTCTCAGATGGAATACACAAGGAACCAAAGATATTCAGTCGTATAAGTATAAGAACTGACCGACTGATTAGAAATGATTAATAGTCATCATTTAGCAATATCTGTTGAATGATCTAACTACATCATTAAATTAAATTCAATTACGATGGATCATATACCATGGTAGCAATTTTTACATTTCTTGATTTCTATCTTCTATGATTTGTGTGTAAATTCCATTTCTCCTACTATTGCACTTGAAGAATTTTAAATTGTTTCAGTATTTTTGACAATTTTTTTATCATTACTCTTGGTAATTTATTCCAATACCTTACATATACAAAAAAGTCCCAATCCTTATGCCAGAAATCACTGTCATATTTTCCATCCCTAATTCTTCTACCAATATCCATCCACACTCCCAGCACTATCTTCATCCTCCTCCTCTCTTCCAATGACTCACAATCCACGTCCTTTATCATGTCAGTAACTGTCTTCTGTCGCAATTTCCACAAATAAATCCAACTGCACTCCTTTTTACTCCTGCATTTGGTACTAGTAATGATCTGACCAAGATTTTACAATCCAGTTCCCTCGCTTCTCTAGTACCACCCTCATCAATAAAAGAAGACTATTACAGTGTTGGCACAACAAATTTTCGAACCGGAAAAAAAGGTCACAACCTTTTCAAACATGATTTTGCCTCGCCGCCCCCTTGATGTTGTTACCCACGCCAAATGCCTTTTTATCAATACCAATCTTCTTCTCGTGTCGATGATAGCATCAAATATGAGGTAGTTTTTCCGCCAATACGACGGCTTTTTCAGTAGCTTGTTGGAGGTCAAATTGGGATACATTCATTCCGATTTGTGGGCAAGACAACAGATGTACCATGGCTTCTCTCTCCACGCAGGAACATGTGGTATCTGGTTGTTCTCCCAGGTATCCCAATGAGGCAAGAGTATCTTTGAAATGGCCAACTCCAACTCGAAGCGTATTTTGCGACTTCCATATGGGGCATGGTTGTTCAGACTCAGGTGGTAGACCCTCTTTTGGCTAGATCCACTAAATATCATGTTGCACTTACTTCTCCTAAGCCAATATTCTTTCATTTCTTGGTGCTCCATTTAGTTGCTTTGAAGTCTGCAGGAAGCTTGGCCGGGACTTTAGTCTCGACGGCGCTGGAGTATAGCCATGTAGAGGGTGTCGGGCATCTTCCTTCACTCTAAGCCTTGTAACGCTAGTGGCAATTTCCCGGCTTATTTCTCCAGGGGCAATACCAGCTAATATCTCCACTTTACTCACAGGCGATGGTCTGAGGCCTGGAGGTCAGATGTCACTTCCCACCAGACCACGCCACGTCCACCAGGCCAACAAAAAAAGTGACGATTCGGACCTTCTAATTGGCCTGGTAAACTGAACTCTATAGACGGGTCACGGGCCTCGGCTATATAACAGCAACACACACTGTTTGAAGACGCAGTTCTGCCCTGGAAGAATACCACAGAAAGTCGAAACGTCGGACAGGAATCATGATGCGGCGTCACCCGGATAGCCAAGAATCAACTGACTCTGGCCTCGGAAGCCTACAACTACATTAATCTTTGTCTTCTTTGTTGTGACACCCTCTTTTATTTTTTTCAACAGCTTAATTTATTGCTTCAATGTTTATGATTTTCCCCGTCGTGCAATCAGAATCCCTTCCGTCATCTACTTTATAACCTTTATATCCCAGCCTCTAACTTTAAAAAGGCGCAGTACAGAACTCATCATAACTGGAAGTTGGCTCCCTTATAGCTTTAGATAGCAACTCAGAACGTTTCTTACTCCTCTATTTTCGTGTAAGCCATGCCTAGTGAAACCCCACCTACCAAAAGTGTTTATAGACACAACACAGAACTAATGCCTTTTCCACGTTTACACGCCTTAAGGCTTTCCACACACGAGCGATCCATCTGCCATCAGGCCATTTGGCACAATTCCATTTAGACTCAATCCAAACTAGGGGATCACACAAGACTCATCGATCACGCCGAGCCAGGGTAGTTCGTAGTTACAACTTTCGCTAGTTCGGCCCTGGCAGTGTATGGCTGGCCTAGCATTTTAAGAGTCATCGGTTCGAGTCCGCCTTAGGGCCTGGGTGGTTTTATTTAAGTGTTGTGTTTTCCTCAAAATTGTGTCCCAAAATTACGTGAAAGAAGACTGGGACAATACTTAGAACAATATAAATTGGTGCTGGCTAAACGGTCCACAGACCGAATGCCATTTTTCGCTGGGGTTTATACAGGTTACGGAAAGTTTTTAACAGTTTTAAATCAATTTTTTTCGCATTTAATTTTATCTTATAGAGTAAAAAAAATTAAGTGCCCCTTATATGAACTCTAAAAAAAAAACAGCTATCTTAAACAATTAAAATTAGTAAGAACGTATAAAGTACTAAATAATGAGATATTCAGAAACATGTGAAAGGGATAAAGTACAGTGTTGTAAGTCACTTTTCCTTGTTTTCTAGAAATTAACATACGTAATGCAAAAGGTATTTTAATAAATTATGGACCATAAATATTGTAATATTATCATTTTAGTGATGTCACCTGGAATCAATTTAACACAGAGGCTTGAATTTAACAAAACCTGAACAATGGTTACATTTTACTGATGACAAAAATTACTTAAATCAGTGTTTATTAAAAAAGTGAGTGAATTACACCACAGTATTTACCATCAAAACTGATGTAAAGTGAGATTGCCTAATGTACACTTATCAGCCAGAACATTATGACTACCTAGCTAATAGCCGGTGTGTCCACCTTTGGCATGGATAACAGCTGCGACGCGTCTTGGCATGGAAGCAATGAGGTCTTTGTAGGTCGCTGGAGGGAGTTAACACCACAACTGCACACACAAGTCCCCTAATTCCCGTAAATTCCGGAGAGAGAAAAAGGGGGGGGGGGCAATGAGCTCTGACGCCACGTTTAATCACATCCCAGATGTGGTGAGTTGGGGGACCAGCTCATCAATTGCAACTCGCCATTGTGTTCTTCGAACCACTCCATGACATTCCTGGCCTTGTTACATGGCTCATTATCTTGCTGAAAACTGCCACTGCCGTTGGGAAACATGGTCGTCATGAAGGGGCGTAAGTGGTCTGCAACCAGTGTACAATACTTATTGGTCGTCATGGTGCCTTGCACGAGCTCCACTGGACCCATGGATGCACACGTAAATGTTCCTCAGAGTATAATTGAGCCACCATCCCGCAGTACAGGTATCAAGAAATTGTTCCCCTGGAAAACAACGAATTAGCACCCTCCCATAGGCATGATGAAGAAGGTATCGGGATTCATCAGACCATGCAACGCTCTACCACTGCGCCAACGTCTAGTGACGATGGTCACGTGCCCATTTCAGTCGTAGTTGCCGATGTCGTGTTGTTAACATTGGCATATGCATGAATCGTCGGCTGCGGAGGCTCATCGTTAGGAGTGGTTGGTGCACTGTGTGTTCAGATACACTTGTGTTCTGCCCAGTATTAAAGTCTGAGTTCCACCACAGTTCGCAGCCTGTCCTTTTTTACCAGTCTGCACGCATACGACGTCTGACATCTGTAATGGGGGATGGCCGCCCAACCCCTTGTTGTTTGGACGTGGTTTCACCTTGGTTTCGCCACCTATCGAAGACACTCACCACAGCACTCCTCGAACACCCAAAAAGGCGTGCAGTTTCCGAAATGCTCGTGCCGAGCCTATGGGCCATCACACTCTGCCCTCGGTCAAACTCAGATAGATCGTGCGCCTTCCTCATTCTAAACACGGACAACACGCTCACTGATACTACAAACACCGTGCGTTTGTCTGACTAGCAGTTGTTCCTCACCATATGACGCTGCTATTGCCTGGACGGGTTTATATCGACAGTAGGTAGGTAGTCATAATGTTCTGGCTGATCAGAGTATATTGACTTGTTTCTTCAGAATCCATTCTTTCTTTAAAAATCCTTTGCAGAAGTGCGGAATCAGTCAACACGCAGGATACTTTTACACAGTCAGCTTGCATAATGAGTTAGCAAACACAGTGATTTAAGTGTAAGCGGTTAGCGCTCTGGCCTCGCATTCGGGAGAACGCCGGTTCGAATCCCCATCCGTCCATCCAGATTTGGGTTTACCATGGATTCCCCAAATAACCCCAGGATGCTTCCTTCAAAAGACCATGGCCTAATTCTTTCCCGTTACTTGTCCCCAGTCCCATCCCGTCTCTAATGACCTCGACGTCGTTGAAGCATGAAGCCATAGGTAATTAAAAAAAAGATTTAAGTGTGATTTACACCACTTAGCTGATAAACAAAGCAAATGTTTTGTTCATCACTAGAATTTCCACTTCCTCCTTTTAGAAGTTGTAATAAGATCTGACCTATTTCACATTTTTTTTTTAAATCTACGTATGATTTCAATGTCTTTTTCTTCAAAATGCGACGACTGACTTACCCCACTGCGACTTTAACCCATACAAATCGAACCTATATAAGTGAGATAAAAAAATTCGTAATCTTTATTTAAAGCACAGATCTATGCTCACATTTTTCGAAATTTGAGAATTGTTTTGGGCGTTACACTAACTCACTATTAATACTGATTTTTTAAAACTCAACACAAAAATAAAAGGACTGGGCTGGAAACAAGAGACGGATGGAGTTTTACAAATTCGTTAGTCATTCTAAACTAACTGTTGGATGTAATCTATAGATATAATAAAGTATGTACATATGAGATATTTAAATATATATATATATATATTAGGGACCAATTTATCATAAAAAATAAGCAGGTATGGCATAAGATAACTATGTGGCGGCAATACTGTAAAAGAAGTTCTTTGGATTCAAACCGCGTGAAAGTTGGCGAAGATTCGGAAGCTGGCACCACTTCCATTGTCAAGTTCCACGTAACATCACTGAAGTTTGCCGCAGGGTAATCTATTAAGTAGCGCGACCAGCCGGGAGCGGAGGGGAAAGCGCAATGAGGGGCGGTCTAGTTGGACTCTGTTTACAAGGTGACATCATGCTCAGGTCGCTACTTTGCCCTAATATGGCTCGATCCCCTGTGGCTTGCAATAATCCAATTACTGCCTTCCATGTTTGACTTAAATTGTGGCCTTGATCGCGGTAAATAACATTATGCCCGCAGATCTGTCGATGATACGATCCTCGTGTGGTCTCATGGAAAGCCGGCCTTAAATGAATTTTAGAACCGTCTTAAGGGGATTCATTTAAATATCAAATTCACGATAGAATGGAACATTTCATTTTCTAGATGTGCTAGTGTGACGGAAGTCAAATGGAAGGTTATGGCACAATTTTTATAGAAAACTTATACTAACCAGTCACTACCATAATGTTTCAAGCTACCACCGTCCTTCTCAGAAACTGGAGTGCTGAATACTCTTGTCCATAGGGCAAAGGTAGTGTCGGACAAAGAACATCTAGAGGAGGAGCAGCAACCCTTGGAACGCTTGTTTCAAGCCAGTGGTTATGGCGCTAAGGAAATCCTACATGCAACCACTGGAAGAAGAAAAAAACAAAACCAAAACAGATTACAGAGATTGGGAAAAGCCGCGTGCCTTATTGCCTTATTGAGCAGCAACATCAAAAATAGTCAAGCATCTGAACAAACAAGGCATCCGTTCGATTTTTCGGCCTCAACCAAAAATTGGACAGCTGTTACAAAGTCTGACGAATGGTCTCAATCCTCGGGCTCCTGGAATCGACAAAATTCCTTGTGAATGCGGTACATCTTATGTAGGACAAACCTTAAGGACTATCGATGAAAGACGCAAAGAACCCATCAGGTATTTTAAACTTGGACAGAAAGAAAAATCTGTTACAACCAAATACGCCATTGACATCGGGTACGAGATATGCTTCGACAAAACGACACACCTTTTCTAGGTTAATAATTTCTGGGACAGTGTTGTGAAGAATGTTATAGTGATAAGGTTTGTTCATAATGTTATTAATTGCAATCATTCAATCATTGCCTCAATGTAAGTCAAACATGGAAGCCAGTAATTGGATTATTGGAAACCACGTGGGATCGAGTCATATTAGGGCACTGAAGCGACCCGAACATAACGGCACCAAGTGAGTAGGGCACAACTAGACCACCCCTCCACTCACATTCCCCTCCGCTCCCTACAATATACCACCATACGGCAGTGATGTTAAGCGGGGCTTGACAATGAAAGTAGTTCCAGCTTCCGAAACGTCGCCAGACGATTCGAATTCGACGTGCCTTGAATCCCAAGAAGTTTTTCTACAGGTACTTTATTTTCCGGCAACCTACGAATTGCCACGCATTCTACGCCTGATTTTGTCGGACCTATAATTTAACATGGCATCTAAATAAAGGAACGTCCACACGTGGCTCATATGATCAAAAACAGTTCTTACAAATTCTTGCTTTCACTAAGGTTTGATCCGCAGAACACATTCGAACTTTAGAAACCAAGAGCCTTCTTGCCTTTCTGTGGAACAGTAACATAAAAAATAGTAGGGCTGCTCAACAAATAAGGCATACGTTCGATTTTTCGGCCTCCATTGAGCTACGACGTCACTATACTGTGCAGCGATAGAGAGACCAACAAACGCTATGGGTCTGTCTATCACCGTTCTGTTAGTTTTTCAAAATTCTATAACAATATATATTATTTATACAGTGATAGGTATCCTATGACCTTCCTAATGGGAAATAGTATCTCCTTGTCAAATATCATCAAGATCGGATTGGTCGTTAAACCCTGAAAACGTAACAAACAGGCAGAGAGACATTTATAAAAGTAGTATAGACTAGATGGCTCGTGCGAAAATTTCGCGAATACAATGAATAGTAAGGTTGGGGATTTGTAATAGGATGAAAGAAGAACCCCCTCATTGGTTTCAATTGTTTATTTGTTTAGTGTAATAAGTATATAAGAAGAGTTAACGCCAGTGAAACAGTTTATTAATATCTCTGTGACATGTGCTACTGCTATCTAGCTGCTAGGCTGTGAACTGTCTCTTACGCGCGACTTTCACAGTTATTACTTTTGCCTTTTAAGGCTCAAATTCCGAAAAATTTCGCCCTTACGAAATGATGTGACCGAAGCAGAGATCTTAATCTTTAATATATTAGTTTATTTATCTATTTTGAGATATCAAGAGAGATACATGGGTGATGATAAAAAATACATTATGTAAATAATAATAATAATTTTTTTCCTTCAACGGTCGAATTACAAAAAAAAATTGGTCTCTTAAAATATGATGCGGCTACGGCGAAGATCTTAATCTTTAAAATGATACCTCATTCATCTATATCAGTTAGATATCAAGGAAGATAAATGGCTCGTGATACAAAAACGCATTTCAAAAATATCCGAAAAATTCCTGCCTTAATACATGATGGCAGGAAAGCTGAGATCTTAAGCTTTAAAATGATGCTTCATTTATCGATTTCAGTTAGTAATTCAGAAGACAAATTGTTCGTCTTACTAAAAAAAATGAAATTTTTTACCTTTAAGTGTTGAATTAAGAAAAATTCCTTTCTTTAAATATGATGTGATAAAAATTGAGATCTTAAGCTTTAAAATGATGCCTCATTCATAGATTTCGGTTAGCTATCAAGGAGATAATGGCTTTTGACAAAAATAAACACTATATAGAAATAATATATACTAGCGTAAGCCCGTGACCATTTTTTTGCGTATCGTCACGGGTCTAGAATAGTTCCAGTTTATAGGATTATATATTATGACAGGTTGTTGACCTCATTTGACGAAATATAAACTTGACCAGTGTTTCAGGGCGAATAAAATCTATGAGGTTGAAGAACTCAGATGCATTAATAGAGGTAGGTATTAAACACGGACATGGACGATAGCGCAATCGTATAATTGCTTAGGCCGGCATTACACTGTAAAAGATCTTTGTCAAAGATCTTTGATAAAAGATATTTTATAAAATATTTTACAGTGTAATGGGGCATATTTTATAAAAGATTTCTTTTATAAAATTTCTTTTATAAAATGTAAGACGTTGGCATTACATTTTATAAAAGATTTCATCACCCTGCAAACGTAAACAAAGAAAATGGCGTAAGGGACGTTACCAAAGTTGGTTATGACTTTCGAATCCACGAAAGTCTTTATTTGTGAGTATGAACAGAAGGAAATGTTGTAAACTCAGAAACATATAGACTATAAGATTAGGAATAAAAAGGTGAAAACTTACGAAAAGTTAATTAGTGCTATGATAGAAGGCTGTACTGTAGAAGACGTAAAAAGAGAAAGTTAATGTGTAATTAGTATTTGAAAGGTTTCTGGAATAATAACAGAAGTAATGCTCAAACCAATGCGTGTGCTATTTTGCAGAATGGTGTAGATCCGTCACCATCAATCGAGTACAACTCATTGCACATACAGCGTAAAAATAAACACCCAATATTATATATGGGGAAATAATTCTGATGTAGAAATTTATGAAAATATTGTGGTAAAAATTTATTGGACGTTTACTTCAGCATCAACCATAATTTTTATAATTTGGCATGTCCTCACATTGCAGCTCTTTCCCTAACTTTGATGAACTCCTATCATATCAAGTCTCGTAATCTCACGGTATAACCTAAATATGTTTACTTCTTTTCTTTATCTTCAATAAAATGCATATTGTGACAGTTGCACTAACTGGGTCTGCAATAGCTTACAAGTTCACTTCATTTATTTCAGAGAATTATGACGAAAAATTGTATGTAGTGTAATGGGACTGAAAAAATATCAAACAATATCTTTGATAAAATAAATATGATAAAATGTTTTATAAAAGATCTTGGACAAAGATCTTTTACAGTGTAATGCCGGCCCATGGAGGAAGGAATATATGGAGACGAGATAACGCGAAATCCGTGAAACCTCGTGAAAAAAACTGTGCCTGCGCGGCGGACATCGTAGGAGTACCAAAACATTGGGCTGTTTGCACTGTGTCAGCTGCTAAGAATATTTCATTTTCTAATATTCTTAAGTTTTCTATAATGCCAAGTTGTGATGCATATGGTTGCACAAACAGACGAGATAGGAAAAAACCTGGAATAGCGTTTCATAAGTAAGTCAAATTGTAATTATCGTTCTTGAAGTATCTGACAGGCAACCGCAACATTAGTGCCAATCGCTATAAATTTATTCATTGCTCTCAATAGGATCATATCATTCTCAAATTTTTGTTGGTGTAGTGTAGACAATTAGCATATGTTACTATTTTGCACCTGAAAGCTAACCTTATTGTAGACAAATGTTGGAAATTTAATTTAAACTGGTCATGTTTACATCGCGACACAGTGAATATGGTATTCTGCATGCATTACTCACGTTTAAGTTTACACTGAAATTGCATTATGAAATTAATCGTGATAATTTGTGCTGTGCGAACTACTAAGCGTAATGAAATAAACTTTGTTGACGGAAATGTAGTTCGCGATGCATTTCTTGTGTTTAGATGTGTCTACATAGTTTGGTTTTGTAGCGGCAATATGAACGGACATGTTGGCAGGTTGAAATGCGGTGTATACCTGAAGAGAACAAACAATTTATTTATTATTAGCTGTTAGCTTCTGATTTTTGAATGTACTGATTTTTCTAGCAAAATTATATAGGCCACTACCAGTACAATATCTTCTAAGTAAGCTAGAAAATATGAGGTTTTATGAAGTATTAATGCTTTTAAAGCTTTAAACATTGACTTAGACTTTCTTTTTAAATTTCAGATATGACGTGTTTCTGTTTGTAAATACGTCTACAAGTATATTTCTAGATTTTGAAATCTTCCTTGTCAATTACTGGTATAGAATGTGAAAATATAATCTATTTGAACATCAACTAAAATTTAAGGACTAGAAATAAACAGTTTGTTATTGAAGTTAAAAAGAATTACCTGCTCATCATGTTACGTCCGAATTCATCATCAAAGATGGATATGGCGATAGTTTTTTTTCTGGTCCAGGCCACATTTCAACCTAACCACGTCAATTTTTAGTTATAATATCTCGAGAACTAAGCGAGATATCAAAAAATTTTATTCTTTACTTTCAGTTTCCTTCATCGAGTTACATAAGAATTCGTCATCAAATTGCGGCGCCACGGTTATCGTTGAATCCCCTCATAACCTAACAACCTCACTTTTGAGACAGTATATCTCGCGAACTAAGCGAGATATCGAAAATTTTTATTCTTTATTTTCGATTTGTATCGTCGTGTTACATAAGAATCTATCACCAAATTTGACTTTGGGGACACGTTTCTTCTGAATTTCAACCAGAAACCCCACTCTTTTGAGACATTATATCTCGAGAACTAAGCACTATATCAAAAAATTTTATTCTTCATTTTCGATGTGTCTCGTCGAGTTACATAATAATCCATCATCAAATTGCGGTGCCACGGTTATCTTATGATTCCCTTGAGGTTTTTGTGCATATTTCCGTGTTTCTCTGGTCAAGCAATATGGCGGCCTACCCTCCCCAGTTGTCTCCACCCGGTTTCACTCCAGTATGTGGCGAAGGTCCCTTGCGTCGTCTCCATATATTCCTTCCTCCATGTGCCGGCCTTAAATACAAACTTGACTTGCATTTGACCCTTAAAGTTATCTCTGCAAAATTTAAAAAAATTCCTGTTTGCTTCGAAAGCATCACATTATTTTTTATTGACACTGGTCAAACACTCAGAGTCATTGGTCATAGTATGTGTAACGGCCAGAGTACTTAATACACCTTCCATATTATTAAACAGTTGAGCAGAAGTGAATTGCCAGAATATTTGATTCGGTGACATTTGTTTTCCACTTAAAATAACCTAATAACTCACGTACAGCGAATATGATCAAAGACCATTGACGAAAGTTGTCAGTAAAATACTTAAAAAGCAAATAAACCGTAATGCATAAAGTGAAAGTTTTAATGAAATTCAAACCTATCCTAAGCCGGAAGGACAATTGGCATTCGCGGTTACAGCAGAGACCATGAGTAATCTAATTTTTTAAAAGTTTTTTAAGTTGAAAGTTGCTTTCTTTAGAAACATGTTACTGAAAAGAAGAAACAATTTATCAATATTTTTTTTAACTATGAAACGCTACGAAAATCAAACTTAATAAATGTATTAAGACAATTAATTTGGTAGCAGTTGCTTTACTATTAATTTGTGGACATCACCACGAGTTTCTTCTAATGGTATCTCTGGTCGCTGTTTTGCGATCGTAGGCTGACACGTGACACCGTTCTCCAGCCAATAGCTATCGAGGTGAGTGAGCTTAGGAAACTATATAGTAGATGATTAGCAGTACAACTGAAATTAAAAAAAAAAACTATTTGCTGTGGCACTTGTCGCACACACTGAACGAATTTTTCTTTTGCGTGAGTGTTGGTTTCTTCCTACTGGTCAGTTGAGGACTTGAATAGCTTTAAACTTTTCCTGAGAACGCAGACCTCTCCGTAAAAAGCCTGTCAGATTATTACATTTATTTGCATTAAATTAAAGTCCTGAATGGACATAAACCATATCAGAATACGCCGTTTATATAATGTTTTACTCTGATTTGCTTAAGTATAAAGTGCAGTACCTGAAACCTCATTGCAGTACACAGTTCATACACTTCACACAAATCAATTAATAAGGATTGTACCAATTACAACCCTCCTTTATTAGGATCAATCAAATAAAATAGATCACAAGCAATCGAACATCAATCAACAGCTCATTCCATTGTTTTTTTCTTAACTTATTATACAAAGTTTTTATATTATAAATTAATGCAGGGTCTAAGTGCTTGTAATTTGACAACACCTTCCAGATATTTTTTCAAATAAACAAGTGTACAAGTGCAATTTGATGAAATATTGTAAACCTAAATTACAGGTTTATCCTTCTCTTGTTTGATTTCATAATTCCATTGACGGTCATTAGTGCCAAAATACATAAAACTTTTTACATTGTACCTCTTTATAAAACAGAATAACAAAACAATTGTTACAACAGCACATCACTTACTCATTTAAAGGAAAGAATGTAAGTAACTTAAATCCAGGTTCATTGATCACCTACCAAACCTTTAAAAAAAATCAAGAAGACTAAATAACAAAGAAACATGATGTAGGGAGAAGTAATTGGGTGCTCTAGTGATAAATCACTCCCCTTAAGAACTCCAATTCCCCAACAATGATTTCAATTTAAAAGGTTTTAGTGATATAACATTAAATGTACCCTTCATTTTTCCGCTCTTTGGATACTCAACTGTATAGGAATTTTCTCTCGGCACCTCTTTCACCCTGAACGGTCCTTCATACAAAATTTAAATTTCTTTATCTCACTATTTAGGAACGAAGGTTTGTAATGAGTTTGTATTAATATCAAATCTCCTTCCTTATAGGACATGCATTTCTCCTTCTTATCGTGTCTTGCTTGTCTCTCCTTTGCTTTCTTTTCAAGGTTCCTTTTTGCTTCCTCTAATTTAATTTGGTAATTCTTTCCTGTTCTTCTGGGAATTCGATGAGTTGGGTTATTAACCTATCCACCGGCCGTTCGACCATTAATTCAAAATGTATCATTTCAGTGGAGCTATGAGGAATAGCATTGAGTACTTTCTCCAGTCTACTATCTTCCCCTGCCTAACTCTTGTGGTTGTGGTGGCAGTAGGTCCTGAACCATCTTTCTACCTCATCCATGGTTCCTTCAACGACGTTCCGTTGGTGGTGAAAGTAAGACGAGTGCATTACTTCGATTCCCTCCCTTTCCATTGTGTCTGTCCACAATTTACTTGTAAATTGTGGTCCATAGTCTGATAATATTTTCTTTGGTTTTCCTAAGTCCATTATATATTCTCCCATGATTCTATTTATTATAGCCTTTGTAGACGCCTTCTTCAAAAAATATAGCTTAATATATTTTGTACACACATCCAGCACTACTAGAATCTGCGTCACTCCTCCTCTCGACACAGGTAGTGATCCACATAAGTCTACCGACACAAGTTCCGTCGGTTCAGAAGGTATTATGCTTTTCATATTCCCTATCCTTGACACGTTATCCACCTCGATCTTCTGGCAGATTTCACAGGTCGACAGATTCTTAGACACTCTTTTCGCCATATTTTCAAAATAACAATGTAGCACTTGTGGGCTCCATAGTGTCTGTAATGTGAAAAATCAACTTTTCCACAAATCAAATTCGAGCTCTTGGAATAGTAGCGCCCATCTTGTTAGTCTACCATGGACTAATTTACAATTCATTAGTAATGATACGAGTAAAACTTTGTGATCAGTGTAGATGGTAATCATCCTACCAAGGAGCAAATGTCTGAACTTCTGTAAACTCCAAACATTAGCCAAAGCTTCCTTTTGGTCATATTTAAGTTCATGTGCACTTAACATTCTACTAGCGAATGCTATCGTTTTATGATTCAACCGTCCATTAACTTCCTCTTCCTGGAATATAGCACCTAATCCTATCGGTGGCTAGGCATAGGTCTAGTTCCCATTTTGGGTGCGGTAAAACAATCCCTTGCAGAAGTGCCTTTTTGATTCCTTGGAAGTCCCTTTCACATTCTTCCGTCCATAACCACTGAGAATTTTTCCTCTCTAGTTTTCGCAGATGTATGCTGTTTAGTTATTGGTCAGGTACAAATTTCCTGTAATACCCACATAGACCGAAGAAACTCTTTAATTGCGTTTTGTCAGTTGGTCATGGGAAATTTCTGATAGCCTCAAGTTTTGATTCAAAAACTAAAGTATAGTTCGCAGAAAAACACATTTCTTCAATCTTAGGATCATTCCCCCATTTTTCATTGCTGCTAGTACCTCTCTCAGTATGTTCCAATGTTCCTCAAGTAGTTGTGGCGATAATTATTTCATTTACATAGACTTGTATTTTCTCAAGTAGTTTCTTTCCTAATACTTGGTCCATAACTCGTATCAAATTGGCTACCGTATTGTTTAATCCAAATGGCAGTACTATAAATTGATAGCATCTGCATTCAAATTTAAAGGAAGTATACTTCCGAGAATCCTCGTGAATTGGTATCTGCCAATAAGATGAAGTTAGGTCCAATGACGTGAGGTATCTGACACCGTGAAATTTCCGTTGAAGGTCGTCTACACGCTGTGAATGATCCCTTTCAGTAACTAGGAGTTTATTTAACGGCCTAGCATCTAGTACTAGCCTGACAGAACCATCCGACTTGTTTATTACTATCAAGAGATTAACGTACTCACTGTGGGATCTCTCAATTATTCCCCACTCTTCCATACGTTCCAGCTCTTCCTTCACCCTGGATCTTTTTGTCAATGGAATAGGGTAGGGTTTAACCACAAATGGAGTTTCCTCCTTACCTTTGAAATGGCAACTATAAGCCTTAACCAGTACCCGTTTCTGCGAGAAGATCTCTCAAAACTCATCTAGAATTTCCTGCGGACAATTTCCACAACTTCCTACCATCTGTTCTTCCTTATTATTGCCATCTTCTTCACCTTCATCTTCCTGATAAGTTAACTCTTCCTCTTGGTTTTCTTCCACTTCGTTGAAGGCTATTTTCAACCCTTCAAGCCCTTCCGTGTTCTCATAAATACTGGTCCTGATGCCGACTCGAACACGTTTTCCTCCCACTGAAAATTCCATGTAATTTCGTCCGTAATCTAGCGACAATCACGAGTCACTGATCCAATCCACTCTAACGATTCACCTCATGTTCAACTCTGGCACAACATACATGAAAATTTTAACATTATTTCTTTCTATCTTTCCTTTCACTAATACTTGTTGTGCACCTTTTTATTTTTGATTCCTTTCGCTGACATAATCATTATTCAATTCACTGGCCAATATGGTATTTCCATGACACTTGACAGTTCTTTGTATATTTTTTCTGAAATGCACGAAATTTCTGCCCCTGTGTGAACCAATGCCTCCATACTTATTCCGTTCATATAAATTTCCACGGTAGGCACTTTATATATCCGTTGTCGCAGTTGATTTTCTTCCTGTAATACAGGGTGTAATACATAATATACGTATTTCGAATGCATATATTTATTAAACTGTAAGACATACGAATATGAAACTTTACACACATATTTACGAACCTCTTAAGTTCAGATTACAGATGTTCAATATGTACTCCATCAGCCACTCGAACAATACCACATCGATACTCAAATTCCTCCCATACTCGGGCAAACATGTCCTTCGTCACTGATGTTTCGGCAGTATGGATCCGGTTCCTCAAGTCCTCAAGGTTCTGTGGGAGTGGTGGTACATAAACGTTGTCTTTAATGAAACCCCACAGGAAGAAGTCACAGGGTGTCAAATCTGGTGACCGTGGAGCCCAGCTGATCCATGCTAAGTCGCCAGCTCCTTGACGACCAATCCAACGTTTCGGTAGAGTTTCATTCAGATATTCACGCACTTGGTGACTCCAGTGAGCTGGTGCCCCGTCTTGTTGAAAAATGAAGTTGTCTTCGTACAGCCTCGGAAACAAGCAGTTTTATAATATAGCGAGATACTGCTGACCGTTAACCGTGTTTCCATCAAATAAGAATGGGCCGTAAACAGATGATAGGGATATCGCACAAAACACATTGACTTTAGGCGAATCTCCTACATGTTCAGTGACTGTATGTGGGTTCTGTAGGCCCCAAATTCGAACATTGTGTTTGTTTACCTGACCACTAACATGGAAAGTCGCTTCATCACTGAAAACGATGCGTTGTGCGAAAGTGTTATCATTGTCAATAGCATCATTAATCTCGTTACAAAATGCCACACGTTTCCGTTTGTCTTAAGGACGCTGATTTCTGCTGTGGAGTAGCCATTTTAAACATATGATCGTTACCAAGAATAACACAAGAAGACTGACATCTAGCGGCTATTAAATAAACTAGACTATGTATTCGTTTCTCAAATAGCCGAGCCGGGGCGCAGCGATCGATAGTTTGGACAAAAGAATATTTTGTAATACGTATATTCTTTTTGAAACACTCTGTAATTCATACCTAGGGTTGTTGATATATACCGAATTCACATTGACGTATCTACGGGGTATAATCTGATTCCTTATACTTTAATTATTTCTGCTCTTTTCCCCTGAATGAGTAGTTCCCAAGTACCTAAGTCAATGTTCATCTTTTCTAGGTGGTTTTAAATAGCTGCCTCCCTCTTAAAATATCCCTACTTTTTATCATTCATTGGTGTTTCTTCCTCGTGTCCGTTCTTCAATATCTATTTCCTTGATTTTTACTTGTCCTCGCTTTGCAGAGAAAATCCCCTTCATCTTAATTTGTACCACTTTCTTTCGTTTCAAAATAGAGCCCCTTCGATTGTACAAACTTTTAAAGTCGTTCATCCGTTACTTTGCAAACACTTTCATACTCCTCCTGAACGATAGAGTCTACTTCCTCTTCTTCATCCTCTGTGTCTTTATAATTTTCGATTATAGTTTCGGTCTCCCCGACCTGTTCTTCCTTTAAAACTACGGTATTTATATTGTGGTAATCCCCTTTCTTGTTATTACCTTCTCCTTCTGGTGGTCCATTCTTCTGTTCTGCCCCTAGTAGGACCAAAACGGTGGCAGTTAGACGTTTCCCTGCGTTCTTCCTTGCGTATCACTAGCCCCATGTGGATTTTATATGTCCCGGACCATCGTACCTCTCGTATGGCCTTTGATGTTGATTGGGATTTCTCCTCCAGCTATGTGCTCTCATTTGATCCCTGCATGACCTGTTGTCTGGTATGTTGTTTTGATAATTAACTTCTTCTCTTCTACTTCGATCATTAAAGCCATTACTGCTATCATGCTGTTGCTGTCTTTTCTTTCGCATTCTCTCCTCTTGTAGATCTAATCTACCCAACATATTAATAGCGTCTGCAACATTATCTATCTTATGACTGATAAAAATAAATTGCGTTTGCTCAGGCATCCTAGACACTATGATTCTTATATACTCCTCCTCACTGTAGGATTGATCCAGGTAATTACACCATGTTAGACACCACAGATTTTTTTGTTGAGTCTCGCTGCTTGCTGAATATAAAGGTCCATACAGTAAATCTGATTTTACTGAAGTTTGACGTTCTACTGACCAGAAGGGTCTCAAGATACATATATATTATTTATATATTTCTATAAGTTTTTTTTTTTTTCATCATGTGCCACTATCTACCTTCATACTTAACCGAAATCAGTCAACGAGGTGTCATTTTAAAGTTAATGGTCTCCACTTTAGTTACATCATATATTAAGAAAGGAATATTTCGGAATTCGACTTATAAAGGGCAAAAATGTCAATATTTCTAAATTGCTGTTTTTTGTGTAACAAGTCATTTATCTAACTGCATACCTATCTGAAATCATTTAATGAAGTATAATTTTAAAGGTTAAGATCTCCGCTTTGTTGACATCATATATTAAAACAGGAATTTTTAAGAATTCGACCCTTAAAGGGTAAAAGTATCAATATTTTTGCAACGTGTTTTTGTGTCACGAGCTATTTATTTCCTTTCATATCTAACTGATATAGATAAATGAGGTATCATATAAAAGTTTAAGGTCTCCGCTGTGGAAAAATTATATATTAAGAAAAGAATTTTCGTAATTCGACCCTTAAAGGGCAAAAATGTCAATATTTCTAAAATGCGTTTTTTGTTTCTCGACCCATTTATCTCCCTGGATATCTAACCGAAATCGATAAATGAAGTAGGATTATGAAGAGTAATGTCTCAACTTTGGTGACGTCGTATATTAAGAAAGATTTTTTTTGGAATTCAACCCTTAAAGGGAAAAAAATAATGATTTTTTAACGCACTTTTGTGTCACGAGCCAATTATCTTCTCCCTTCATATCTAACCGATATAGATAAATGAGGTGTCATATTAAAGATTAAGGTCTCCGCCGTTGTAACATTGTATTTTAAGAAAGGTATTTTTCATAATTCGACCCCTAAGCGGCAAAAATGTCAATATTTCTAAAATGCGTTTTTTTGTGTCACGAGCCATTTGTCTCCCTATATTTCTAACCGAAATGGATAAACGAATAATGTCTCAGGTTAACTTAAGAAAGATTTTTTATTTTTTTTAAATACAACCCTTAAAGGGAAAAAGTATCAATGGTTATACAACGGATTTCTGCGTCACGAGCCATTTATCTTCATTAATATCTAGCCGAAAAAGATAAATGAGGTATCATTCCAAAAATTAAGGTTTCCGCTGTGGTCGCATCACATTTTAAGAAATGAATTTTTGAAAGGAAAAAAATATCAGTATTTCTAATATGCGTTTTTTTTTGTATCTCGGGTCATTTATCTCACTTGATAATTAAATAAAACTGATAAACGAGGTATCATTTTAGAGACTAAGGTCTTCGGTTGGTTACACCATATTTTAAGAAAGGAATTTTTCATAATTCAACTCTTAAATGGGAAAAGTATTAATATTTCTACAACGCATTTTTCTGTCACGAGTCATTTATCTCCCTTGATACCTAACTGAAATTGATAAATGAGGTATCATTTTAAAGATTAAACTATCCACTTTGTTCACATCATATTTTAAGAAAGAACTTTCTACAAATTCAACCCTTAAAGGGCAAAAAATATCATTAATTCTAAGTATTTTTTTTATCTCGCTTGATGGATAACTGAAATTAATAAATGGTTATCATTTTGAAGACCACGGTGTCCGCTTTAGCTACACCTTATTTTATAAATGGAATTTTTTGGAATTCGACCCTTAAAGGGCAAAAGTATCAATTTTATTTCTACAATGTGTGTGTGTGTTTTTTTTTAATTACGAGCCATTTATCTTCTTCGAAACCTAACCGAAATGCGTAAATGATATATCGTTTTAAAGATTAAGGTCTCCAATTAGGTAAAATCGTAAATTTAGAATGAATTTTTCGAAATTTGATGCTTAAAGTGGTAGCGCGTATTAGACAGTTCAGAGCCAAGTCTCTAGATTGCAACAGCAGATATCACAGAGATGTCAATAAACTTTTTTTTATATACAATAAGTAGCAGTTCCGATATTTCTTTCTGTTACGGAAACATTTTTGTTTTGCTATACAACACATGTCACAGAGATGTTGATAAGCTGTGTGCTTTTTATTCAGATTGGTTGTTAAGGTTACTGACAGTTTGTCGTACATACGGAGTGTTTTAAATGTTCCTAACTGTTTCGTAATATGTTGTAAGTATTTTGATGCGTACCTATTCCACTAAAAAATAAATATTTTCTACAAAAGTGTGGCTCTACTTTTCATTATAATATAAGCAGTCAACCTCACTATTCATCGTATTTTATTCTCTAAATTTTCGCACGGGTCTTCTAGTTCCTTCTTGAAGCATTCATACGTCCCAAGTTCTTTGGCAAAGTGGTGACCCCACTGTCAGGCACTACCTTTCAAGTGTTTGTATAACTATTCTACTTTCTTCCCATCATTAGCCATCTGGAATGGCCCAAATGTTTCAAAACTATTTAGAAAATCAACAGGGTGTATTCTTCCTTTATCATCAAAATCTTCTAATTCAAATTTTTCTTCTCATTGATTGGTCTGACAACATCCCGTCCTCCACATGCCTGGGTATTTTGCCAACTATTCCTTTACAGACTCAGGTATCTGCTGCCTTAGATTTCATTCTGCCTCTGGTTTCACCATTTCAGGGACTTGTTGATTGATTTTTTCTAATATTCCCCGGTTGTCTGATAGTTTGACTTTCTCCAGCCCATTCATAATGTCTCGTACCCCTTCCGTCAGACCCTTAACCTGAGCCTTCGCTTCCACTAGATTTTTGTCAAGAAGACGAACATCATTTTCAACCATTTTGATTTGCAAGTTATATTGCCCTACCTCGTCTTCAATACCTCCAATATATTTCTCCATTTGACTATTAAGATAGTTTACTTCTTCTTTAAGATGATGTATGTGCGTTCTAAACTCTATGTCTTGGTCAAAGCTACTCCGTCGTGTTTCTTCCAATTTGGTATCTAGTGCTATCAACTTACAGTTATAGTTCTTTTGTTGCTTTTCCAACCATTTGTCAATATCCTCAATCAGGGAGAAGTTTTTTTCATTAATAATATCTTGAATAGCCCTAATTTTGTCATAATAATCTACACGTAAGGTACACATTTGCCATCGAAATTACTTTGAAGGGCATCAATAATACCCTGAAGGGAATCTTAACCTGTCGGAGGGCATTAAACTTGTCGTCAAAACTACTTTGAAGGGCATTATAATTTACTTGAAGGGCATTTATAGCTCCTCTTATGTCTAGCAAAATGTCCTTCAGTGATATCGTTGCCTCTTGGGTCTCCCATTCCTTGTCAAATTCCTCTGATGCCATGTTACCAAGTAACTTTATTTCAAAGGAAACTCAGCAGATCGACTGATATATTATCCCTAGAGATCGTTAGTAAAATTGCCAGTAAATGGAAACTAAACTCTACTTATTGAAACAAACAAATTTAACAAAATTCATACTTCAATTATAATCACAAATTTACAGGTTGAAATCAAAGCAAGAATAAATCCTTTGTCTTCTCAACGATGTGAAAACACTATTTCCGACAAAGGAAAATACAGAAAAAAAATATAATTTACTAGTAATGTTGTATTAATATTTTGCAAATAAGCGGAGAGAGAAAGAAAAAAAACCTTAAAGTGATAACCAGACAAAAAAATACAGGTTACCTTACGAAAAATTCTCCAAGTATCAACTTCCGTTATTTTAAAATTAGCCTACTTGAACCAAATTGACTAAAAAAATTATAATTTTTTTCTATCTTTAAATAAAAAGAAAATAACTACCTTCTATCTACTACTATTGACTGGTTGAAGTATATTTCGTTTCCATCCGATCTTTTCCGCGCGGCTAATAATGTTCGAAACTCTGGGCAGCGATGTTAACATAGTTCACCAATCGTCCTCCAGAGCATGGAGGAATATTCCTTCCTCCATGCTCCAGAGTAGTAATCGTATCTCAGATCTTGTGGTCGTCTATTAGTCTTTGCTTTCAGTCCCGTCGATCAATTTAATCTTATATTTATACAAAAATAGACGTGTGTTTTCCTATATTTCACTTTTCAGCCACCACTACCTAGCACAGTTCACTGGTGTTTATGTGTGGAAGTAACATGGAGTTTCCTGTAGTGCATAATGTTGGCCGCATGCCGGTAGCTGTTGGGATGTGGGAGATATGATGATTACAGTTGGCCAATACAGGGCGTTTTCATATTTCAACCGAAAATTTATGTCTCCTTATATTTCTCTTTCCTGCCGCAACTACATAACATAGACCATTGGTGTTTGTGTGTGGTAGTAGAATCATGTCTCCTATCGTGCACTATGGTTATTACATGTCGGTAGCTACGGGGGTGCGGGAGATATGGGGGTTGAAAGTGGTCGACCTGCGGCAATTTCATATTTTTGCCAAAGACGCATGGGTCTTGGTGTATCACTCTTCAGCGAAAACTATCTATCGCAAATCACTGGCGTTTGTGTGTGGTAGTAAAACAGAGTCTCTTTTCGATCACAACGTAGGCCGAATTTCAGTTACTGTGGGAGTGTGGGAGATATGGTGGTAGAAAATGGCTGATCAAGGATATTTTCGTAATTCGACCAAAGACATGTGTCTTCGCATATGTCACTTTTCAGCCAAAACTACTTAGCATAGACCATTGGTGTTTGTGTGTGGTAAAAGAATCATGTCCCTTGTCGTGCACTATGGTTGTTAGATGTCGGTAGCTATGGGGGTGTGGGAGATATGGGGGTTGAAAGTGGTCGACCTGTGGCAATTTCATATTTCTGCCAAAGACGCATGTGTCTTGTTGTATCACTTTTCAGCGAAAACTATCTATCGAAGATCACTGGCGTTTGTGTGTGGTAGTAACACATAGTCACTTTTCGATCACAACGTTGGCCGAATTTCAGTAACTTTGGGAGTGTGGGAGAGATATGGTGGTTGAAAATGGCTGATCAAGGATATTTTCATATTTCGATCAAAGACATGTGTTTCCGCATATGTCACTTTTCTGCCACAAATACATAGCATATAGCATTGGTGATTGTGTTTGGTAGTAGTATCATGTCTCCTGTCGTGCAGTATGGTTGTTAGATGTCGGCAGCTATGGGGGTGTGGGAGATATGGGGATTGAAACTGGTGGACCTGCGGCACTTTCAAATTTCTACCAAAAACTTATGTGTCCCTGTGTATCATTTTTCAGCCAAAACTATCTAGCGAAGATCACTTGTCTTTGTGTGTGGTAGGAACACAGAGTCACTAATCGGTCACAACATTGCCCGAATTTCAGTAACTGTGGGAGATATGGTGGTTGACAGTGGTCGATCAAGGAAAGTTTCGCATTTCGTCCAAAGACATGTGTGTCAGTAAATTTTACTTTGCTGCCTGAACTACATAGCGCAGATGACTGACATTTGTGTGTGGTAATAGCATCGAGTCTCCCATCGTGCACTATTGTTGTTAGATGTCGGTAGCTATCAATCCAAGTCGTGGGTACCAGTTAGTATTGTCATAAATCCACATCTTTGCAGGTTCGTTCCATGCAGAGATAATATGGTTCCATGTGAGTTCAGAGATTTTGACAGCAGGTTTATCTCTTACTTTTTTTCTTTTTCACACGGTTTTCGTCACAGTCGCCATATCATATTATTAGGTTTATTTGCATTAAATTAAACAGACCTGAATGGGCATAAGCCATGTCAGAATACGCCGTTAATTGTAATGTTTTACTTTTCTATGCTTAAGTCTAATTGTGCAGTACCTGTAACCTCGTTGCAGTACACTGTTCATACACTTCACTCAAATCAATTAATAACCCTCCTTTATTATTATCTTTCAAATAAAATAGATCACAAGCAATCGAATATCAATCAACAGCTCAAAACATTGTTTTTTTCTTCACTTGTTATTCAAACATTGTTATATTAAAAATTAATGCTTGTAATTATACCCTGCATTAATTACAAATATATAGGGTCTATATATATATATATATATTTAGGCTTAGTTCATTTCCCATAGTTTATCTCAGCACCATTTCCTCGAATTTAGCTGAAAATTGTTTCTTTCTAACCGAGCGTGGTGTTGCGTCCTGCAACCGGGTAGCGGGTACAGGACAGATGACCTCGTACTGTAGCTGGCTGAAAGTAATCAACCAACAAGAGGGGTATCGATTTTTACAATTCGGGAACTCGGATTGGAAGGTTTTCTGAAATAAAAGAACACCAGGAAGTTGAGGGAAACAGTATGAAGCTCACGAAGCCGACAATCTCCTACTGAGAATATTCAAAACAGCAGTAGGGATGTCCTAATCCTCATCAGAATCATCAGATTCTGGAAATAACATAACCGCCGGTTCCTCTGGAAGTTCTCCGGTTGCCAGGCTATGCTGGTACCACAAGGCTAACAGTATGAGAAATCTGAAGTGTACATACAACCCCTGTGGAGTAACGAGCTCAGGTCCTTCTATCTGATGGTCCGTCATCTACAAAGATCCATAGACTTGAAGACCCTAATTGTTAACAACGGCGACTACAGTAGCTACATACACGTTGTCTTTCCGCTGTTCTCTTGCTCGGCGTACTCGCTGGCTGGCTGTCGAAGAAGTCGATCGGAGAAGTCCCCTCTCTCGGAGGCGGTCCCCTTTTTTATAGCAACGCGTGACGCACTCCACTGCCCTGCGCGTCCTTCCAGAAGCTTACGCCCGTATTTCGTCAGCCCACGCGCCACGCAGCCATCTATCTGATGCAACCTTGTCCTCACACACGTTCACTGTTAGCTCTCTTTGCTACCCATTGCACCATATTAACACTTGGGCGTTACTAACACTCAGGCGTTACTTTTATCACTTCGTAACAGTGGTGGGTGAGCGGCTATCGTTCTGGCCTCGCAGTCGGATGGACTCCGGTAGGAATAAACTTCCGGGTATCCAGATTTGGGTTTTCCATGGTTTCCTCAAATCACCCCAAGCGAATGCTATGATGCTTCCTTCAAAAGGCGTTGGCCGAATTCCTTCCCGTTCCTTGTCCCCAGTTCCATCCCGCCTCTAATGACCTCGACGTAGGCGAGGGGTAAAGCCATAAGTAAAAAAAATAATCACTATAGTTTAGCTGTCAGATGGTTGTTTTAGCTGACCTTTCGAATTACTCTTTTTGTGTTCATTTTTCAAGTAATTGTTTTTCTCTTAAGATTAAACTGTTGCTACGTTTACCAGTATAGTTGCAAAATAATAACAATGTATGCACATATAAAGAAACTTAAAAATAACAAAACATCAGGGGAAGATGGAATTGTAGCCGAACTTTAAAAAAAATTAGGTCCATATTCACTCAAGGAAATTGCACAAATAATCCAAAACATTTGGCAAACCGAAAAAATGCAAGATGATTGGAAGATTGCTCTAATCCATCCACTACATAAAAAGGTATCAAATCAGATGTAAACAACTATAGACGGATCTCCTTCCTACCAGTCACATACAAAGTTTTTTCAGTCCGTATTTTGAAGATAACACAAGAGCAGTTAGAACCTAAATTAGCAGAATATGAAGCAGGATTCAGACCAAATAGGCCGTACCCCCAACAAATTTTAAACCTGAAAACAACAATCGAAATGCGAGTACTCCGACAAAAACCCCTAGTATGCACATTTGTGGATTTCAAAAAGTCATACGACTCAATCAACAGGCCTTCACTATTCCAAATTTTAGAAGAAAGGGGATTAGATCCAAAAACACTAGAACTCATAAAACAAACACTAATTTGCACTAAATTGAAAGTAAAATTCATGGGAGAAATTTCAGAATCCCTTGACATTCAAACAGGTGTGAGACAAGACGATGGGCTCTCTCCTCTTCTGTTCAACGCCTTTCTAGGCAAGGCTATGGAAGAATGGGAGGAAGAACTCAAGAAATGTAAGTGTTGGAAGCCAAAGCCACCAATCTCATTCGAGAAAACTGAATCCATATGTTCAAAGATAGAAATAGCAAGTTTGAGGTCAAAATACGGTAAAATCAACAGGTTCCCATACTTTAAATATCTCGGAGAATTCATCGAACCGACAGGCCTTGAGAAAACCTCGCAGCAAAATGGCCTCCAAAAAGAAAAAAAGCTTTAGGGTTAGTTCAAAATCCCTACAACAAAAAATCCATGTCAAGACCGACCAAAATTCGGCACTACAACACAGTCAAAGAACCAACAGTTCTCTATGCAAGTGAAACGGTAACACTTAACAGAAAATATGACCTTGAAGAGATAAAAAAAAAGTAGAGAGAATAATCAGTAGAAACATTCTAGGAGCAAGACTCATTAAAAATGGTTACAGACTACAATCAATCAAAACAACAGAAAAGTGTTCAAACATCGACATTGACATCAAGAAGAGGCAAATGAAATTCCTTGGCCTCCTTAAGAGGTTACCAGAAAATCGATTGACAAAAGACATAATAGATTATGTAACTTTACTTAAAAATCCAACACCTTGGCTGAATGAAATTCGGAAGGATCTTAAAAGTGCAAACATAGGACCAACAGACATCTTAGAAAGAGACACCTTCAGACACAAAGTAGATAAATGGAAGGTTATAACTGAGCAACCAAAAAAAAAAAAGAAAAAACTCGCAGAAAACTTGATTGGATCACTTGTTTAACGTGTTCGATTTATTGGGGGAATCCACCAAGAATAATAATAATTAATACATTATAAGATAAAAATGAATTAAAAAGCCATTTCGTCAGGCGCATATCCTTTGACTGGAGTTCTCCAATTTTTGTTATATATATATATATATATACTTTTGACTAACCTAAAGCATGTAAAAATTAGGAAGGCATATTTCCTTTTTCGAATTAATGAAAATGAAGTATTATATTTTTTATAATACGTATCTTGTTATAGTTACATACATATATTATTCATTCATTCCTCTCTACTTTTTGCAGCTCTTCTTCTAGCCAGAAATTGCAAAAATTCAGAAAAATGAATTGCAACAGCTCTTTCCAGCATAAACTGGATATATGGCGGCAGAGTCGAATGTATCTGCTTTCAGTGAACGGAGTGTTTTCGCTCCAACTCAGTTCGCGGGATACGCGACCTCTGGATCGCTTGCCTATCTTTAATCGCCGGTTATGTGTAATTGTTAAACAGACATTGTTACAAATGGTTTTAAATTTTCTGGTGATCCCCCCGGTCAATACGCTATTACATGTGTTCCATTCATAAAGCCTTTCCAAGTTCCGAGGCTATTTTTGTCAATTATAGGATTATTATTGCAGACATAAAGAATATGATCAAGCCCATTGGCAACAGACGCTTCCACAGTATTTCTAGAATCAATTTATCTCCCTGCCAGATATATGGCTAACGATACTGCCATTTCTTTAAATTACTGCTGACTGAAAACTTGGACCTATTCGCATTTTTTTAAATTAATAAATAAGTAAATAATAAATCCCGCACTACGTAATTATCCCGGACATGCCATCTGCATAGGTACCATTACCACGTCCTTGCTGTGGAATCAAACAATTTTTATCAGTTTCTTGTTGACCTTGGATTTCTAGGGCCACTTTACCTTTGAGGTAGCTGTGGATCATTATGTTCTCCAATAAATTGATCCATCCTTTACTCGAGTCTGAAATCAAAACGACAAAAATAAAAATGCATTTCTTTTTAAAGGTTGCTAGTTGGCAAATCACACTTTAAATTTATCTTTGTTTATACTTATATTTTTGTTCCTGCATGATGTTAAGCTAATACAATGTGTCTGGATTGATTGGTGATTAATTGAGCAGAGAGAACTATGAAGGTCTTTGTCAATGAACAAAATAAAAATTGTATTGGTGACATGTCAGTTGTCAATTTTGTAAAATATAAGTAATTTTCGTAGTAACTTGCGATCTATTAAAAGCATTTTGCATCTTGGGTACAGATGTTCCTCATCCCTATGTTCAAAAAATTTACATACAAATAGATTTATTTTTTTATTTTTTGCTTATCTGCCCCTGTCAGAGGCTGTTCAGGGTTAAAGTGGAATATAAAATATGTTGATCAGTGACGTGATTAATCGCTAGGAAATATTTGAACTCAATCTATTCAACGGTTTTTTCCACGTCCTAAAAATGAGATTCTGACCTTGTTTCTGGCAGACCGTGCCAGTTTTGTGAAATGTATTTCTTGCAGAAACTTACGAGCTATTTAAAGGCTATTGAACCATTTTTTAAGACGTCCTTCGTCACCTTTTAATACAAAATTCTTACAGAAATTTTTCAGTTTTTACCCTTTTGCCAATGTGGGAAAAGTTGAATATAAAAATGTTGAGAATTAATGTTCTTAACATTTATGAAAAATTTTGCACTATCTTTTTGATGACGTATTTCGTATCCTCAAAAATCCGGCTATGTTCTTTAACATACAGCTTACTAGAGAACAGCCTTCAATAAGCCCAAACCTGGTGTTTCGTGCCATCGACAGATTTTATAACCCTTAGATCGTATGGTATTAACTAGTTAGATCATAGGTTTTTAACCTTTTTTTCGGCTATCGACCCCTCTTTTCAGAAATAAAACACACACCGACTTCATGTAATCAATACCGTAACCACAGTGCTTCAACTTTTTTGGATCTTAACGCACTTTTTGAAACAGTGATTCTTAGATGAAATTATATCATATTTTGAAAACCAAGAACACATTTTTAAATTTTCTTTATTAAATGGTAGATATTAAGAATATTTGTGTATTGTTAATACACAAATAACAAAACGTGTTGTGAAAAAATAATATTCTTATTTAGACGGCTGAAATCGGTATGTCACTAATTCTTTAATATTTGATACCGTACTTGTCATAAGCGATCTTAGATTACTGCGTTCCACTATTAAAATTCGGTTTCTTTTTTTTGCTAGTGAATTTCTAACTGCGCTAAATTCTGTTTCGGTTACATATAATGATGGGAATACAATGAAAAACTTCTCTGAGACAGCCTATGAAGTGGAATATAATAGAGGAGAAGGTTCAAAGACGGTCTAGAGTCTAAATATGGGCTACTTGCTGAAAGTGGGGGAAGGGAGTTGTGCTCAGGCATGAGAATGGCACCTAAAGTACCATCAAGTGGTGGGGGAAGAGTAATGAGCAAATTTACTTGACCTGTGACACACTTGCGTTGCAGCAAATTGTTTTATCGGAAAACTTGCTTTTGAAAAACTCAAAACTTTTCAAGGAATGTCAACATTAATTTATCTCTTTATTACTTACTCAGTAAATTATATGGCTTCCACCTTATCTCAAAGTACATGACCTGAGCTTCATGCGGGACACCTATTCTGTTCGATTTGTTTGTTTTGTAATTGTAGCCGAGACCATCAACTTGAAGTACCGCATGGTCTAAAAAACGGGCTACCATTAGTGTTCCAAAACCGTCTAGCAGTTGACTTTAAAACACGAAGATTACAGCACCCTGGATCAACGACCAACTGCTCATACATCAACGTCCAAAAGGGTTAATCCATTTGATGTACTTTCGATCCCACCACTGCAAAGAAAAATCAATTGTGGACGCAAGTGCGACAAGACTTGTATCATAACTGGATCTCCTTACAGCGACTGATTGAAGAAGAATGTACAGCATTGAATAATTGTCAGACGATTGTGAAAGTGTAATCAGTTGCCTCAGCAAAGAAAAATAATTCAAAATTGCCAAACCAAACCAAAAAGCCCATTAGGTAAGCTCAGCGAGGAGTTGGACTCGGAAGAAGACCATAGGATCCCTCCTACTGATGACGACATTGACGAAGACGACAATAACGATTTCTCTGGAGGATAAACGTGGTTACAACAATGCAGCATGCAATTTCAGTGATGGACTCTTTTCAGATTATGTGGATTCAGTTCTACAAGTGTGAAGTTTGGGCAGAGACTAAATATGGTGGAAAGGAAATGTTATATATCTGTAACTTCTGCAGGGGAGGGGGGGAGGAGGGGAGGAAGGGAGAGACGAGATTCTAAAAAGTCAAGTTAATAAAGTTTTCGAACATAATTTGTTGTTTTTTAATTTATTAGGAGATAAATTTCCCTTTTCATACAAGCAGCCCATATTTGAACCACCTCTTGAAAATCAGTCATTTTACATTTTTTTTAATCCTTTGATTTTGGAAAATTGAAACTGATTAGTGACGTTTTTAACCCCCATATCACCTTCATGATTGTTTATAGAAGCAAGTGACATCAAAACTATCCATATTGAGTGACCAGGAAAATCAAAAGAACCAAAATAAAAGTGGTAGCTCATACTTGGACCTTTTCCTCTATTGTAAAGCAGAGGAGTGGTGGATGGTCCTCAACGCCCCCTAAATTTTCCCTGAACCAGAACTTTCATCTTAAGTTTATTTTGAAATACATTTGCGTAAGTTTTATTCATTGGCTCTTAAGTACTTTTGTTACCTAGTTATTACTTATAAAGCTTCAATCTAATTATATATAAAAAATTTAACAGTCTTGAGTTTGCATATCTACAAGCATAATTTAAATTCATTGGTTGTTCTGTCGGAAATATACTTGTTCTTTAATTATTTTCTAATACCCACATTAAAACAATAATTATCTAACATTTAAAAAATATTTACTTGTAATAACTGATAAGTTATTATTCTCATATTAGAACTAAATAGTATCGACCTGTGAAATTCAGTCTTTAGGTTAATTTCGAAGTTTGCAAGAATAAGTTTTATTTTATTGGCTCTGAAGTACTTTTCATTTAATTATTATTTACAACAAAGCGATTGAAAAGTAAAACTTCAATACAAAAACTAATTTTTTCTTTTAATAGACTATTATTATTATAGAATATATAGAAATTACACTATATGTAGAATTTCGTAATTAAATCGTTAAGGTGCATTTAAAAGGTACCAGTAGGTATTGTTTAGGGAAAAAATCATGCCTGGAAAGTATGGCGCCTTTCGCAGACGTGTGGTGAATGGTTTTGATCACAGTTGGTGTAAAAAGTGGTTTCGCTGAGAATATAGGGCAATAGGAATAAAATTATAGTTAAAAAAAATACACGCTTTTGTAGCAATGTAAACTAAAGATTAAAAATAATCTACTATATAATTTCGTAAGCTTACTCATTCAGTCACCTAGATAGCTATTGGCTGGAGAACAGTGTCACGTGTCAGCCTTCGCTCGCAAAACAGCGACCAGAGATACCATCAGAAGAAATTCGTGATTATGTCATGGAGGAAGGAAATATATGGAGACGACGCAAGAGACCTTCACCACGCATTGAAGTGACGCCGGGCGGAGGAGGAGTGGGGGGCTAGGCCGATCCCATACAGACATGGGGTATATATACAAAAACCACTAGGGGACTCTAGGATAAACGTAACGCGGCAATCTGGTGATGTATTATTATGTAACTCGATGAGACAAATAAAAAATGAAGAATAATTTTTTTAGATATTCTGCTTGGTTTTCGAGATATTTTGTCTCAAACGTGAAATGTTTTTGGTTGAAATTCAGAAGAAAAAATTGTTGAAAGTCAAATTTGATGATGGATTCTTATTTAAAAAGACGAGACAAATAAAAAATATTGAATAAAAATTCTCGATATCTCACCTAGTTCTCGAGATATACAGTGTCAAAAGTGAGGTGTCTTGAGTTGAAATGCATAAGAAAAATTTCACAAAAGTCAAATTTAATTATCGATTCTTATGTAACACGACGAGACAAATCGAAAATAAAGAATAAAATTTTTTGATATCTTGCTTAGTTGTCGGGATATACTGGGAATGGGTTGATATGCGGCCTGGACCAAAAATTAATTCTGCCAAAGCCACAATGTATTACATGGTGGACATGCAGAATGGATATTTCAGTTTTTTTACTACCACTTGTGGTTAGGTTGAAATGCGGCCTAGACCAGAATAAAAATAGTTATCTTGTAACCATACATTGTAAGCTTAGTTGGGAATACATGGAAGTAGTTTCCATCGCGATACACGTTTTATCACTAACTTGATTCTTATGAAATTACTAACAGTAATAGATAAATTCTTTTTCCCTTATGAAACAACAAAACCATTCTGGTACAGACTGCATTTAGACCTAACCACAATATTCATTAAATTGCCGCTACAGAATCAAACTATGTAGACACACCAACACGCGTATTTGAAACTGTATTTGCGATAACAACGTCGTTTGCTTCATCAAGATTCCTAGATTGCATAGCATAATTTAACACATTTAATTTCATCATACACTGTCAGTATAAACTGCAACGTGACGAAAAAAGCGCAATACTAAATTCACTGAATCGCGATGTAAAACACACCCCTTTAAATCTCATTTTCGACACTCGTTAAAAAGTAATGCTAGTCTATTATGTGCAAAATAGCAAGGTATGCTGATTTTCTACACTACACCAACAAAAATTTGAGAACAAAGTCATCCAATTGAGAGCTATGACTAAATATTTTTTAGACAGGCACTGAAGTTTGGAATTCCTACCGCCCACTTCAACAACGATAGTTAGAATTCAACTTACTTATGAAATGATATTCCAGGTTCTTTCCTTTCTTGCCTATTTGTGCAACCGTATGCAACACAAGATGGTATTATAAAATACTTATACACATTACAAAATGAAATAATCACAGCATCTAACACCATGTGAACTTCGCATTTGTTTGGGATCGCAATATCGCCGCTGCCGCCACTGCGCATGGGCGAGAGTTTAGAGCCGGCTTCACAGATTTAACTTCACTTCTCCTCCATATATTTCCTTCCTCCATGGGTTGTGTTTGATGCTGTGATTATTTTATTTTGTAATGTGTATAAGTGTTTTATAATGCCATCTTGTGTTGCATAAGGGACAAAGAATTTATCTATTATTGTTAGTAATTTCATGAGAACCATGTTAGTGACAAAACGTGTATCGCGATGCAAGCTACTTCCAGCTATTCCCAATAAAGCTTACGATGTATGGTAAAAAGATAACTATTTTTATTCTGGTCTAGGCCGCATTTCAACCTAACCACAAGTGGTAGTAATAAAACTGAAATATCCATTCTGCATGCCCATCATGTAATTCATTGTGGATTTGGCAAAATTAATTTTTGGTCCAGGCCGCGTCCCAACCCAATCCCCTCAATTTGGAGACAGTATATCCCGAAAACTAAGCAAGATATCGAAAAATGTTATTCTTTATTAACGATTTTTTTCGTCATGTTTCATAAGAATCCATCATCAAATTTGACATTGACTAATTTTTTTCTTCTGAATTTCAACCAAAAACATCTCGCATTTGAGACAGAATACCTCGGAAACTAAACATATAACCCGTGTTTATATGGGTGCTGCCAAGCCCCCTCACTCCTCCGCCCGGCGTCACTTCAATGCGTGGTGAAGGTCTCTTGCGTCGTCTCCATATGTTTCTTTCCTCCATGGGTTATGTCCACAATTTAATAGCTATGCAACTGCTACCAAATTAATTGCCATGATACATTCATTAAGTTTGCTTTTCGTAGCGTTAAATTACTCATGGTCTTTGTTGTAATTACTAATGAAAATTGTCATTCTGGCCTATGCTAAATTTAAATTTATTTAAAACTTTCTATAATGTTGCTGCTTGACCAAAGTTCATACATTACAATTTATTTGCTTTTTACGTATTTGGTTAATAATATTTAATATTCTTTGTTCAAGTTCGCTATACGTGAGTTAGAAGGTTATTTAAAGTGGGCATGAGACTGTTTAATAATCTGGAATCTGTAGTAAGATCTCTGGTAGTTACAAACACTGTGACCAAAGATTACATTATGAAAATTTTCCCATCATCAATTAAAAAAAAAATATCGTTATGCTTTCCAAGCAATTGTGCACTCCCTTCAAAGAGAAATTTTTCATATTTTGCAGAGTGATCTTTTAGGGTTAAATATAAGTCAATTTTGTATTTCAATGTTTTATACGTTTATTAATTCTTATGAGTTCTTCAATCTCAAGAGATTTGATTTTTTTTTTAATTGTATTTACGTCTCTCAACAGCGAGGTCTTTAGAGACGGGAAAGGATGGGGGGCAAGGACGGGGGCAAGGAATGGGAAGGAATTCGGCCATGGCCTTTTGAAGGAAGCATCCCGGCATTTGCCTGGAGTGATTTCGGAAACCATGGAAAACCCAAATCTGGATGCCCGGACGGGGATCGAACCGCCGTCCTCCCGAATGCGAGGCGAGAACGCTATCCGTTACACCGCCACGCTCGGTAAGAGATTTGAATTACTGGTCAAGATCATATTTGGTCAGATCAAGTCAATCTGTCATAATCTTTGACCTTAAAAACTGGAACTATTCTAGACAGGTGACGATACGCAAAAAAAAGATCACTGGTTTACACTAGTCTATAAATATAAAAACATAGTTCAGCAACACTAGGAAGTCCCACAATTTAGTACCTATAAATTTTTTGACTAAGCTTAAAATAATAATAAATTAATTGTAAAAAACATAATTTTAATGTAAAAAAGTGTGGTGTGCTAGTTATTAATAACCTTATATTTTTTATCGTTAGCTGTTCGTAAAGGTAGAGTCGTTGTAGAGAAACCAACGGTTTTCTTACATTATGTTTAACTTTTCAATCATAGATTTTTCTTATTTTAAGCTTATTAAGAAAAAGTTATACTGAATTGTTGGACATCCTAGCGCTGTTGAACAAAAATTTAATATTTAACCCTTGTGCTGCGCTTCTTATTCTCCTAACTGACACGCCTGGATTTGGAGAATCATATGGGTTTCTTATGCTCTAGTTGAAGCGGTTAAAGTCCATGTTTATTGCAACATACTAAATGGTTCAGTTACAAGTAAAAATACATCTTCAGATTCCACGCGATGTAATGTGGGCAAGGGTTAGGTTTCTGCAATATAAAACATTCTAAGACAGATAGTTGAACGAGATTTGGTGGTGCTAGCAGCGATCGATCGACAGACGATCCGAGGCAGCACCTGCCGCTTCCATAGATCAGATACGGTACAGGTGAGAATGATTTCTAGTTGTTCGGACAGCATTTTCTGTTTGTTCTAAACAGCGTGTAACCTTTTAGTTCACATTGCTACAAAAGCTTGTATTTAGTTTCTTATACTATAATTTTATTTTTAACTTTTTAGTTCACAATGCAATTTCAGGACATACATAAGAAATTATTGTATTATCACTGATCTTAATACGTGTGGAAAATTTCAAACAATTCAGACGTCAGGAGGTGGGTGAACATTGAAATGAAACATTTCATTGCATTCAACGGCTTCTCTATTGTTACTCTCTTTGTAATAAGAATACCAGGATATAGCTATGAAATAATTCTACTGTCACTGGTTCTCAATACATGTGCAAAATTTAAACAAATTGGACATCTGGGATTGGGTTAAAATTCAGTTAGAATATTCCATTACAGTCAGCCACTTTTCTACGGTTACTGCCAAGGTAAAGAGAATATCAGGACACAGCTATGAAATTGTTGTATTGTTATCCTTTCTCAATACATGCCCAAAATTTAAAACAATTTGGACATCTGGAATTGGGGATAAAATTCAATTACAAATTCCAGTATATTCAAACATTTTTATATTGTTACTGTCAAAGTAATTAGAATAACAGGACATTACTATGAAATTATTTTATTGTCATCGCTTACATATGTAACGTCTGTATTTGTCGGATGGCTGTTGTGGGTATTCTGAACTTAGATTAAACTTGAGAAACATTTCTTCTGCCCTTGTACTGCACTTCTGCTCTAGCCCAGGGGTGGCCAACCCAAAAGATCTCGCGGGCCACTATGGAATTGCATAATAACTCCGCGGGCCGCATATAAAATTATATATCACCATATTATATTTAGACTCACTATAGAAAATTTTTGGAGTGAAAAATTTAAACATAATGAGTTATTATTATTGTGTTTAATATTATTCTTACGTGTAAACATAGATATTATAATAATGATAGTAAACGCACATTTTAAATTAATATTTAACACTAAAAGTGATAAATAAAAGATACATAAATATAAATGAAATAAATTTTGAAAATATGGATGCACAAATTATTTATTTTTTTAATACATTGGTTTTCACTACTTTGGCCATTATAAAATAAAAAGTGTGATGAATCTCGCGGGCCGGAAAACATTCAAGGCGGGCCGCGGGTTGGCCACCCCTGCCGGAGTCTAGCCTAATGAAATACTGAAGCCGCTATAGTCCATGTTCATTACAACACACTTAATGGTTCAGTTACAAGTAAAATACATCTGCGGATTCCATTCGATGTAATGTGGGCAAATGTTAGGTTTCTGCAATAGAAAACATTCTAAAACAGATAGTTGAACGACAATTGGAAGGTGCTAGCAGCGCCGCTTCCATAGATCAGATACAAGTGAGCAAGATTTCTAGTTGTTCGCTACAAAATAAACACAGCTGCGTTTGTAATTTCAGCACGCACCGGCATACGATGCTGAGCTGACGGACAGCAATTTCTGTTCGGTTGAAACAACATTTTATCTCACGTGCGCCACCGAGGCTCAGACTTGGTGAAGCTAAATAATAATCTAAAACATTTAAAAAATATTCTCTACTTAAGCATTTAAACATTCGGACATCTGGAAGTGGGTTAGAGTTCAGTTGCAAGATTCCATCATATTTCACCAGTTTTCTATTACTACCGTCAATGTAACGAGAATATCAAGAGACATTTATAAATTGTTATAATGTCGTCGGTTCTTAATACATGTGCAAAATTTCAAAACAATTTTGGTTAAAATTCAATATAAAATTCTATCACATTTAACAATGTTTCTGTTGTAATGAGAATATCAGAACATATCTATGAAATAATTGTTTTGTCATCGGTTCTCAATAATGTGCAAAATTTCAAACAATACGGACATCAGGAAGTGTGCAAACATTGAAATGAAATTTTCCATTGCATTTAAACGCTTTCCTATTGTTACTGTCAAAGATAATAGCACAACGTTGCTATGAGATTATTATATTGTCACCGATTCTTAACAGGTGTGCATAATTTTTTTTTTTTTTTAAAGTCGTTTATCTGAAAGAGGGTGAAATTGAATTGACAAATTCTGTTACTTTCCTATTGTTACTGTCAAAGTAATGAGAATAGCAGGACACAGCCATGTAATTTTTGTCACCAGTTCTAAATTTGTGTGCAAAATTTCAAACACGTCGGACTTCAGGAAGTGCTTGAACATTGAAATGAAATATTCCATTGAATTCAAACGCTTTTCTATTGTTACTGTCAAATTAATGAGAATAGCAGGATGTTGCTATGAGGTTATTACATTTTCAAGAGTTCTTAATATGTGTAGGCCCTACATAATTTCAAACAATTCTGATACCTGAAAGTGAATGAAATTGAATTGAAATATTCCGTTCCTTTCCTATTGTTACTGTAAATTTAATGAGAATCATAATACTTTCCTATGAAATTGTTATATGGTCACTGGTTCTTAATATATGTGCATAATTTCAAACAATTCGGATATCTGAAAGTAGGTGAAATTGAATTAACTGATTCCGTTACTTTCCTGTTGTTATCGTCAAAGTAATGAGAATAGCAAGACACAGTTATAAAATTATTATATTTTCGATGGTTCTTTATAAGTGTACGAGTTTTCACACAATTTAAACATCAGTAAATATGTAAACATTTAAATCAAATATTCTATTGCATTCAAACGGTTTTCTACTTTTACTGTCAAAATAATTAGAATATCAGTAAAGAGATATGAAATTTTTGTATCCTCATTACGTGTGCTGTACAAGTAGGTATCCTCACTGCTCCAGGTCAAATACTACAATGTTAGACTAATTTCGTCACTGCTGTTACAAAACCTTTGTCACTCTATAATATGTTAAACTTAAGTACATTTTACCTTAAAACTTACTGCCAAAGCCTTCTTTCTCTTCATTTCTTCGAAAACCTTAGGTAAGGGGATCAGAAATTGTTCAAACCGTGATTGAGGTTGAGCGGTAGCGTTCTCGCCTGGCATTCGTGAAGATGCGGGTTCGAAATCCAGTCCATCCGGCCAGAGCTCTGTTTTCCATGGTTTCCCGGAAACATTCCAGGCGAATGTTGCGTTGGTGCATCGAAAGTACATGACCAAATTTATTAGGGGAGGTGGTGGTAATATCAACAGGGTTGTAATATGAAACACCATAGTATTTGCAGACTACTAATGCCATCTGGTAGCAGCTTCAGTTATGGCAATCCTAAAGTTCTGTTTCCATCATTAGAGGCAGCAGAGATCAGTATCACATTGTTTTATGGCCGTAAGTAGACCCACTTCGTTTTACAACCTCCAAAAGTTTTAATTTAATTCAATTGCAATGGAGCACACGCTCAGGTGGCAATTTCCCTACACACCCAACTTCCCGCTATCCTTCACTCACCTACATTTGCCCTCTACAAATTTTAACTTTAAATTCTTTTAACGTTTTCGGTAGGTTATTCATCATTCACCTTGGAAACTCATTCCAATCCCTGACACCGTTACCTAAAAAAGAAAATCTTCCCACACCCTTGTGGTCATGGTCATCTTTTCCCTTCCATGAACTACTTTTCATACCTACTGCAATATCTTTCCATGCCTCATCGCCAGTATACGCCCTGTACACTCCCATTACCCTCCTCATCCTCCTCCTGTCTTGCAATGAATCCCATTCCAGCTCCTTTATCATATCTGTCACTGATTGCATTCTGCGGTAATTTCCAGAAACAAATCTAGCAGCTTCTCCAACTCCTGTATTTGATACTCAGTTTTTGTAAGGTTAGATTCAAGTATTTTTTCTGCTACCTTTACTTACAAATTAGCATACTTTACGATTTAGTAATAGAATTAAACCTACAAATGATAATATTGGTTCCTTGAAATTGTTTATCAGAAGTCTATTTTCAATGATTAATTTCGAAAATGGCGTTGGGTGGTAATATGAAACATGCTGTTCCATATTAACACCCCTCTTTTGTTTTGTCATAATTAAAGCAAAGGGTAATCATGACCATCCTCTAACTTCCACCTCATACTACACATATACTACAGCGACTTTTGTGCATGAAGAACTATAAACTGTGAAATGTAATTGTGGTTTATAGCACATAAAAACAACTTTATTACAAAGCGACGTTTCGGATCTCTGCATTTTTGAAATTTGCTACAAGTTTACACTGTAAATTGTCATTTTCTACCAGGTAAGATCAAAATATAATTTAATAATTTCATTAATAAAAATGTTAACTAACAATGTTTGTTTTACAATTTATTTTAAATCTGTTTCATATTACCACCCCATTTCAAAATTCTCATAATTTACAGCAAGTTAAAAAATCTATTGTAATTATTTAAAACGTTTATTATTCATCACAATTATTACTGATCCTTTATAACAGATATATAAACTAACAGATGTGACATTTTTTATGGAACAGCCACATTTTAAATTCAGTATATTGCTTTAAACGAAAAAGTGTTCCATAATACCACCACTTCCCCTACCGTTCCTTGCCTTAAACCCTTTCCCGCCTCTAATGACTTTATGTCGACGAGGTGTAAAGCCTTGTGGAAAAAAAGTAAAATGTATTCTTATTTGTCGACAGCACCATTACATACGGACTCATAGCAGCATCAAAACAAATGGTAGAGTGTAGAATAACGTAACTCAAACAAAATGTGTGTGTTTGTTTTTTTCCTTCTTTCACATAGTAGTCTGCTGAAAGTAATATGAGTAAACGTTTATATTTGTGCGACCGTAGCGGATTGTTCTCTAAATACTGAACTCCGAAAATATTAACTTCGTTTCTTCTTTTCGTTCTGTTCTCTGCATACGAGTACAAAGTAATCATTTAATTGAAGTATGTAAATAATGACGTTATAATATCGATTATCCTTTAATTTAATATAAAAAATACTGTTACAGACACTTAATAATCATGAGAGAGTACATTTTACTGTGCACTGAATAATCTGTTATTGACCAAAGACTGTCTGGGCAGTGCAAATGAAATCAGCTGAATCAGTAGAAAAAAGAAAAAAGTTTCTTCATGATTACATATTTTATCCTATTTTTTTTCACGTCAGTTGATCAGTTGGTCAATTGGTAAAGCTTACATTCTATGTAGTATAAATTAATGTTACACTTTAAACCAAAGTGGTGCTGCAAGAAAATAACACTTTTCACAGTCTTCTCCTGGTTCATCTGACCATTTGATTTACAAGAATTAAATGATAAGAAAATATAATAGCATTGTTATCCCGGGAGAATTTTTGAGAGCAATACGGTTCTTGCCGATTATTACCATTCATATTCTCATCAGTTGTGTAGCAATTTATAATCGACATGTTAAGGGTGAAAAGCGAAAAAAACGGTTATGTTCACGATCCTGAATTCTGATGGTTTAGTACTATAGAGAATAGGAAACAAATGTGTTGTGGTTATTATTTTCCAATGTTGCATATTATGGGAAATACTTTGTGAGCTATTAACTATTTAAGAAGGACGTTCAGCGAACTGAGTTGTTAGGTACAGTTGACTGCTGTAGTTCTCGTCGTTGACGTGTCGAGCTTGCCGATGACGGTCTGCCAGTCGCGCAGCCTGGTGAGAGCGTCCTTGGCGGCGGTGGCCATGAGCGCCTCGGAGGAGCCCTCCGGCTCGTAGCCCAGGATGGTGCTGGCCTCCTCCAGGCAGCGCACCACCTGCTTCAGATCCCGGCCCAGCTCGCGCTTGCTGATCGACCGAGCCTCGAAGCGGCGAGTCGCCAGGATCATGATGGGTGCGTGCATCTCGTACAGCGTCACACCTGCAACGAGGTTCAACCACCAAGGAAAGTAGTACAGAGTATTAAAGAAAATTTCAGTACCTTCTACTGAAAGATAAATTTTGGGAAAGAATCAAGATCCTTATGTATATTACACCGTAATAATAAAAATAACTAAATGCGGGTTTTCACGGTTCACTTTTCGTAATCACTCAGGATGATTCACTCGCAGTAAAAGTAAAAGCGAATTCACTTTTCGTTTACACATATCATCACAAATGAACCATTCAGTTCACTTCAAGATGGGAAACAAACAAACTTGTGCGTGTTGGAGTGGATTTAATTTTCAGAAACCTCGCCTAAGGAATTAAAAGTTACATCGTGAAGAAAGTTAATTGAAAAAAGAGAAGTTTGTGGACGAGAAATTGGATCTTGTAGCGTGGTAGAATGGGTATTGCAGGACAAAGTGTTATATAAAAATAATCTTGGGGCGTATGAATCAGATATTTTTGGTATAAAAAATCGCACCACTAATTACAAAACAGAACACTAACGAGAAATGATTTCCGGATAAACCGAAGCTAGAAACTACTCTCAGGTTTCTTGTAATTGATACCTACTTTGAAACATATTCACTTTACCTAGAAACACAATTTACGCCAGATTTTTCTGATTTTAAAACTTTAATTAATTCACTAGAACACCTGGTTCGGATAGTTTTAATTTTGCACTTGTCTTCTATTGTTAAAAGTGGAAAATTCAATTCTTTAATCATGTCCTCCGAAGCATTATCTTTTATGTTTTTATTTCCATAACTTCCAAATTTTGTTTTCTATAAACACTCGTTATGGGAAGATTCTAAAAATAAAGAAATGTTTCTTCTTCTCATTTAAAAACTATTATGTGTAGAAAAGAACAACAATCAAAAACAAACAATTGCGATCGATCCGGGAGAAGGTTTCACTTCGATATTTTGACTGTTTACACTATTGATGATACATCGGAGTGAAACACCAAAAGTGAACGAAAAGTTGAATCCGAGCCAATTTCTTTCATCCGTCATCTTGGATGATCACTTAAGATGATTCGCAGTTTGCACAATTCACTTACCTTTCACTGAGAGTGATTCATCCGGAGTGATTACGAAAAGTGAACCGTATAAACCCGCCTTAAGGCATTTAGAAACAATAGAATAACAGTATTCAGTTTTTATCGTTACCAAACTTTGAATAATATGATTTTTTTTTTAACTTTACCCTCAACTTATTGGATGACGTACAATCTTCCCTAAGACATGCCTTGAAATTGTATGTCTTTTCTATATTTTCTCGGTTACATTTTCGGCCGAAATTCTTTTCGTTTATGTAGCTCCTTCAGACTTTAGTATCATCCACCATCTGAAATTTTCAACGTCCTCTTTTACTTTCTCCTTTTAAAATAACTGGCTAGTGATAGTGTGGCAGTACACATTACTGTTCAGCAACTAAATTACACTATCTACCAAAATGTAATTGGGCACCTGCAGAGCCAGTTTAAAACAGCGCGGGGCCTGTAGCAAATGTGAAGAAGAGGCCCTTGGTTTTCGCCGTCCGGGGCAGTGGGAAAAAAAAGAAGAAAAAAAGATGCCTCGTCCCCCAGAAGGCACGGGGTCCGTAGAATTTGCTAACTATTGCTACGTGGCTAATCCGGTACTAGGTACTTGTGAAGAAAAGTAATTCTGTTCATCAACTGATTAGTTTGGCCGCGATATACTGCAGGCAGGTTTCAAGGAAATGGCGTGAGGTACAGAGATATAGGACTTCAATAAGGGCGTCATCGTAAACTGACATCTCAGTTGGCTGTCTAGCCGAACGATTGTAATGAAGGTTAACAAGCACAAATCAATGGTAGTATTCGTCTTGCGCAAGTGGAAGACCAATGGGTAATGTGTCAATGTTGCATGTTCTGAATCGCCTTAAAAAAAAGGTCAAAACGACAGTTGCAGGGTGATCTGGACAGGATATCTAGTTGGGTTGGTAAACATGGGATGAAGATAAATGCAAAGATGAGTCAGCTTATTAGAAACACAAATAAAAAACAAAAGGTTAATTATGAATATAAGGTGGGGAAAGAATTGCTTGCTGAAGACTTGAAATGTAAATATCTTGGCATTACTTTTGATAACAAGCTTAACTGAGCAGGACACATTGGACAGGTGGTAGGAAAAGGTTTCAAAGTTCTGCACTTGTTGGAGAGAGTGATGAGGGGATGTACGAGAGAAGTAAAGGAATTGGGTTACAAAACATTGGTCAGACCATTGCTCGAATATGGTAGTGTAGTATGGGACCCTCATTTTACGTATCAAATACAGGAGTTGGAGAGGGTGCAAAAAAGGGCTGCTAGATTTGTTTCTGGAAATTATCGCAGAATGCAATCAGTGACGGATATGATAAAGTAGCTGGAATGGGATTCATTGCAAGACAGGAGGAAGATGAGGAGGATCATGGGAGTGTACAGGGCATATACTGGCGATGAGGACATGGAAAGATATTGCAATAGGTATGAAAAGTAGTGCATGGAAGGGAAAAGATGACCATAACCACAAGCTGGCACTCGATTTCAGGCACAAGGGTGTGGGAAGATTCTCTTTTTTAGGTAAGGGTGTCAGGGATTGGAATGAGTTACCAAGAGAAATGATGAATAATTTACCGAAAACTTTGAAAGAATTTAAAGATAAAAGTTTTAGAGGGCAAATGTAGGTGGGTGCAGGATGGGGGGAAGATGGGTGTGTAGGGAAATTGCCACCGGAGCCTGTGCTCCATTTCAATTAAATAATAATAATAATAATTAAATATTTCATGGCATAGCGTAAGATGTTATTTTTTTTAGAGTCCTTCGTTTTTGCTGGGGTCATTATTTTAGCCGATGTAAGCCGTTTCAGCCGTTAAAACATCGATCTTCATCACAGGTAATAAGAAGGAAAGGGGTAAGAACCTGGTTGGGATAAAGTTTATATCGCGATGCATGGTGACACTGACATGCGATACAGGGAATGTATTAATTCGCGTGTGACTGAAGCTCTGCTTTTCTAGCGGAAATATTAGCGGAGTTGGAGTTAGGCTGAAATTCATCGTGGACCAAGTTGACAACTGAAGCTTTTTTTACAGCACAAGGGACGATAAATAACAATGAGCTTTATTTTATAACAATTCTATTTAATGAAGCAACTGCAGTGAATCAAATTACCATCACACTCCGTTAAACCAGTTATTTTCGACGGGCCTTGGAGCTTGTAAGAAAATAATAAACAATTATTAAGTAATAGGCACGGAAAATAATTAACTACGTGTAATATAATTTGGTTAAGCGAATTAATAGTTTTTGGAGCAACTTATGAAAAAGTAAAAGATTAATGTTCAGAAATATTGCAAATTTACCCTTCGACATTTTGCGTAGGGCATTATGGGAATATAGTAGACACATGGTGCCAAAGAGGCATAGTCCTAACAGTATTGTAAAGTATGCGCAACTGTGAAACAAAGCCACTCAAGGATACAGCATTATCCTCAGAAAAATAATTTTGCTGCAGCCACAAGTTTTTGATGGCTTTAACGAACCCCCCCCCCCCCAAAAAAAAAAAAAAATAAAATTGAAAACTAGCAACTGGCTTTTAAGTTTTCAAGCGAAAATGTTGGTAAAAATCGGAGGGAGGAGATGGCGCAGCCATGACGGGTCAATCTTGTTCTGATTTTGGTTCTGATCATGTAATTGTACTTATAACCAAAGTGTGCATTTACAAGAAGTAGAAAACAATTTATTTCAGACAATCGAACTGAGAGAGCACTGGACCATACGAGGGCAGTTAAATGTAAGTTAGTTTTTTTTTTTTTTTTTTTTTTTTTTTTTTGTAACTGCTTTACGTCTCTTTTTAACATCGAGGTCTTTAGAGACGGAAAAGGATGGGGGGCAAGGAATGGGAAGGAATTCGGCCATGGCTTTTTGAAGGAAGCATCCCGGCATTTGCCTGGAGTGATTTGGGGAAACCATGGAAAACCCAAATCTGGATGCCCGGATGGGGATTCGAACCGCCGTCCTCCCGAATGCGAGACGAGAACGCTAAAATGGAAGTTAGGATTTCGGCCAGATTTGCGTTGGGCTTCCAGCTCCTACCTATCGCAGTGAATGGTAAACTATAGCAGGAAAATTTGTTATTCATGCAGTCCATGGTTTTAGTTACTACATCATATCACGAAAGTATAACGACCCATAAGATTCAATGTATTAATGCTCAAATTTAAAATCCAGGCTTAACAAATGTACCATTGCATTTTGGAATTTTAGCCACTATAATGTGGTTTAGATTACTTGTACATTTTTTTTCATAAAGCCATACATTTTATTATGTATTAATTCAATTTTGTTACGACATAAGATTGATTTTTATACTTTTGTTAGTTTGTGGGGGAATAAAAGTAAAGTCAATTTTAACATTTTTATTTCAAGATATGGCAAAATAAAGGATCTTATTAAGGAATTGGATAAACCCAAGGTATAATAATATCAGATGTGAATAATGGGATTAGATAACTGCGATAACTGTTATGTTTCTCTCAATACCTGCATTCAATATTTAATTAAATGCAGTTTATAAAATTCAATGTGAAATCTTTCATTTCGTAATCGTTTTCACTTATTAATAAATATTTGATAAATTATTCAATCGTTATCAAAATTATTTGTTTATTTAATTAATAGTTGCAACAGTTGTCTAATTAGGAAAATGATAGGTCCACATTTCGATAAGGCTAATTGCGAATAATTTGAAAGTTAAGATATTTCTAATAACTATTGTATTACGTTTTACCTATTGCAAAAGCCCTCATACCTGAACTCTAAGTAGAATAGTATTTAATGAAGAATCTGTAGGGAGCTAAAGTTTGTTTGAATATGATCTGGTATGGTTGTTTTGCAATGTCTTGTAAATCAGTGTATATAGACTTTATTTTATGAAAAGAAATTATTTAAAGGCCATTTAATATGTTAAAGAACAGAATTATACAAGAGAATTGCTTAAATGAGTGTAATTCCAAGTATTAATGCAAGTTCCGATGTCTACAGGACAATTTTATATAGTTTAAAATGATTTCTGTAAATAATTTTGTGGTTAAGTATCTTTAATTTACATTTCTGACCATTTCGTAATGATGTTAAGTGATTATGTATTATTTCTGATTGTTTTTAATATGTTTAATTGTTTGAGTAATTGTTAATGTTCGAGAAATATCTGGCGGACGCTTTTGAAGAATTCCAGAAATTTCGATGGAGCCTATATAAAGAAATCAGCAGAAGGACAGAGTTAGTTTATAGTTAGTTTACAGTAGGGATGCTCGATATTCATCGATGTATCGAAAACATCGATGTTTATTATTCGATGCATCGAATCAATCCGATGCATCGTTTACTTTCGATGTTTAACGTTGCATCGATGTTTTTCATTCGATACATCGAAAGAACACATGCGTTTCTTCGACGCGATTGATTCAGTTTTAAAGCAAAACAAAAACAGAAAATTGTATTACTATACATTATTTTTGTCACCTAAAATATCAAATTACATTTTTTTACTTGAATTAAAAAAAATACATATGCAACACGATTAGTTTTAAGGCAAAACAAAAACTGGAAAATTGTATCGCTATACGTTATTTTTGTCACCTACAAAATCACATTAATTTTTTTCTTTTAACTTGCATAAAACAAGAAAAGACTACGCGATATGATTGGTTTTGAAGCAAAACATAAAAACAGGAACTTGTATCACTATACGATATTTTGTCACCTACAAAATCTCATTAGTTTTTTTAAATTTGGATAAAACAAAAAAACAAAAAAACTACGTTATATGACTGGTTTTAAAGAAAAACAAAAAACAGGAAATTGTATTGCTATGTTTTATTTTGTCACCTACAAAATCACATCACATTTTTCTTTTAACTTAATTTTGATAAAACAACCAAAAATTACAGTTGACATGAAATTTCCCGACAGTGTAGGGCGGAAGTACACCTTAGGGCAAGGCTAAAAGTACCTAGTAGGCTTCAAAATTTTGCTTAAAGTTACTGCTCCTCATTATAAAATACCCAACAGAGCAACTGTGACACGGTGGCTTGATGACAAGTATGACGTCTTGGCAACATTAATAAAATCTTACTTACTTACTTCCTCTTCATGGATAGGCCAAAAGCCTGTTCCGACCTCATTCTTCCGACCATCTCTTCCTAGGTCTTCCAATATCCCTTCTGCCTGTGGGATGGTACTCCAGGGCAAGCTTAGGAAATCTGTCCTTTCTCATCCGTAGGACGTGGTTCTTCCAGTTATCCCTTTTTTGGGTAATTCTATCATTTAGCGGGGAGATATTCAGTTGTTCCCTTATTTCCTCGTTCCTCCTCCTATCATTTAGGGAATACCCTTTTACTGAGCTTAAAAATTTCATTTCAGATGATTGAATTTTGCTTTTGTATTGTGTTTTATTTACCCATGTTTCGCTGCCATATAGCAGAGTCAGTACGGCCATTGTTTTATAAAACTTGAGTTGGGTCTCCTCTCGTGCTTTACCTTTCAGTGTTCGTCGAATTGTTCCACACATATACTGAAATTGGTGAAGTTTCTTCTTCACCTCGTTATCCTCATTAAAAGATAATTCACATCCGAGATAAGTAAAGCTGGAGACTTGTTCTATTGGCTGATTGTCTACCACTATTTTAACTCTGATAGGGTATTTCCCCTGCCATGCCATAACTTTCGTTTTTGCACGAGACAACTGCAGATTGTAATCTTTGCTGACAATGTTTAGTATATGAATTGCTTTTTGAAGTCCATCTTCATTTTCCTGGAGGATAAATTGGTCGTCTGCAAACAACATAGTATTTATGTAAGTGTTGTTGCTTATTTTTATACCAGGATGGACATTTTCTTTCCATTTCCTAACTAAGTCATCTATATATATATTGAAGAGTGTTGGAAACAGGCTACAACCTTGCCGCACTCCCTGGTTAATCTCTATTTCTTCTGTAAGTATATTTCCTAGGTCTAAGACGATTTGTGTCCTCCTATACATACCTTGAATAACTTGTATTAAATGCTGTGGATATCCATTTCTTTGCATTATTTCCCATAGTTTTTGTCTATTTACTTTATCGAACGCTTTTTCATAGTCTATAATAGGAATGAAAGTCTTTAAATTAAATTCACTTCTCTTTTCCAGTAGTTGTCTAAGGCAGAATATATTATCTATGCAGGACCTTCCTTTCCTAAACCCACATTGTTCTTCTGATAGGAGAGCATCTGCTATTACTTTTAGCCTGTTATTTATTATTTTTGCATATATTTTTTATCCCGTATTTAATAAACTAATTCCTCGATAGTTATCACATGAATTCCTATCTCCCTTCTTAAAAAGTGAAATAACTTTGGCCTTCCTCCATTCTTCTGGGATGGTTCTCTTTTTCCAACACATATTAATTAAGTGTAAATATCTAAATTTCAGAATCATTCCCCCATACTTAATCAATTCTAAGTTAATTGTATCTAGTCCAGGAGCTTTTCTATTTTTAAATGATTTTAGTGCTGCATCAACCTCCTCTATGTCTATAGGATCAATTTCTTTAGTATCCACATGGTCAATTCCTATTTTCTCTTCTTCGTCTTTATAATTACTATTGTACCATAATGTTCTGTAGTGTTTTACCCATGCCTCTTCTTCAATTACATTTATATTAGCACTTTCCTTTTCATCCTTGTTGAGATGTTTCATAAGTTTATAAGCCATCTCTTGTCTACCATGGACATCATCTTCTATTGAACTGATTAATCTATCCCATCCCTCTTGTTTCAACTTCTTTGTTATTGTCTTAACAATATTTCTTCTTCTTTTATATTCATTTTCTAGGGTTCGATCCTGTATCATTTTTAGATAAGCCTTTTGCTTTTGTTTGACGGCTTCTGCAATTTCTTCGTTCCACATTTTAAGTCCAGTTTTTCTTCTAAATTTCTTTTTCTTGCCAATGGCTTCATATGCTGCTTTCAGTATTGATGAAGCTATAGTTTCCCATTCTTTATTGATGTCATTATTTGTTGGGTTTTCCAGTAAGCGCTGTTGTAATCGGCTTTGATATAGATGTTTTATTCCTTCATCTTTTAAAAGGTAGGTCTTAAAAACTTCTTGATCTTGTTGTAAGTTTTTATTCATTCTTTTCCTCCATTTAGCAAGTATTCTTATTTTTGATATAACGAGATAGTGATCTGTATGCATATCACTACCTCTATGTACACTGGTGTCTACTACATCTGGACCTAATTTTTTATTAACCATTACATAGTCAATGATAGACCTTTGTCCTCTTGCCGTCCATGTAAATTTATGAATATCTTTTTTTGTAAAGAATGTATTTGTAATCTTTAACTGGTTGAAGGACGCAAATTCTCTCAGTAGTTTCCCATTTTCATTTAATGTGTATTCACCTCTGTTCCCCATTACCTCTGGAATTGGACTATTTCCTACGCGGGCATTAAAATCACCAGCCAGTATTAGGAAATCACTTTTATTAATTCTGTCTATCACCACTTGAAGCTGTTCATAAAATTGTTCAGATTCTTCTCGTTTGTTTTCTTTTGGGGCATATATGGCGATCAAGGTTAGGTTGCCTCTCTCTACTTTCAATCTTAGAGTCAGAATTCTTTCACTTATCATAGTGTAACTGACAATTTTATTTTTCCATTTCCTATCCACTAATATTGCCACTCCTACTGCAGCTCTTTTCTCTCGTGCCACTCCACTGTAGATCATTGTATATTTATCTATTTCTTCTGTTCCCTTCAATTTCTTTTTTGTTTCTGTAATTACAGCAATATTGATCCCCTTTCTAGTTAACTCCCTGTCCAGATCGTATTCTTTATTATTTATTCCTCTCACATTCCACGTTCCTATTTTCAAATTGTCTTTGATTCCAAATCGTTTGTCCTTTGACCTTGCCTTTGTTGTCCTCATAAGATCCATCCGGCTTTCCTTACTTTAAGGTTTATGAGTAATATATCTTTTTATGTGGAAGGGTTACCAGCCCTTCGCACAACCCCTAACCTGGAGGACCAGGGTTTTATTTCAGGGTGTTCCTTCCCTTAGCCAGAATGCCCCAGTTTTAAGGCGCTGGGGGCTCGCCTTCCATCCTCTCCCGTTAGCTACACTCAAAAAGTGCATTGCCCAGGGGTCACGCGGCTTTCACCTTCGTGGACGTGGGAGTAGGGTTTGCTGGCAGAGCTGCTAATATAGATCGCAGAGGCATTTCTCAAGGTTTTATTGTCTCAGCCCATCCGGCATAGGCTGAGATCCTTGAGACCATACCAGCCTCTCAAACTCTCAAATGTTGAACACCTCACATTAACAAGTGATATATGGTCAGACATGCAGATGCGCAGCTTTTTGGGTGTCACAGCGCATTTTGGTCTAGACACAGTGTTCGAATCAATGACATTAGGAGTTTATCAACTCAATGAAAGTCATTCATCGGAATATATAGCAGACATGCTCCTTAATACCTGCAACGATTGGGGATTTGATACGGACAAAGTCTCTGCGGTCGTTACTGATAACGCCCCGAATATGGTGAAAGCTGTGGAATTAGGAGTTGGAAAGAAGAAGCACATCCCTTGTTTCGCTGACACACTTAATTTAGTTGCTCAAAATATTCTCAAAATACCTGACTTAGAAAATTTATTGTCAAAAATAAAGACCATTATTACTTTCTTTAAACACAGTTGTTTGGCAAGCGACGATTTGAGAAAGTCAGTAAGTGCTGAAATACAGTTAATACAAGACCTGCCAACACGCTGGAATAGCACATATTACATGATTCAAAGATTTTTGAAGCTTAAAAATGTAAGTGATATATTGATTTGCCATAAAACGGCACCTCCAATGTTGACTTGTTTGAATTAAATATCACGTCATCTCTTCTTAACATACTACACCCACTTGAAGCAGCAACTAAAGAAATATCTGGGGATAAATATTGTACCTGCAGTAAAGTGATCCCTTTATTGCACTGCACGCTTTCAAAACTCAAATCAGTTGAGACTGATGAACCTTTAGTGATTGAAGTGCCTAAGCTCGTCCTAAAAGAAATCAACAAACGGATGGGTACTATCGAAAAAGTTTCGTCTTTAGCTATCGCGACCTTATTGGACCCACGGTTCAAAAAACTACATTTTGAAGATCCGATGGCTTGTGCAAACGCTATATGATGAAGAGGGAGCTGGAAGAAAAGCGAACAGAATCTGATTCAGATAGTTCAGACAAAACATTGGAAGATTTCAGTCTTTGGACCGATCGTCACAAACTAGTTTCAAGAAACTGGAAATCAAACAAGACCGAATAAAGTGTTTCCGACGAACTGTCTGTCTACTTGAGAACTCCGGTTGGCCGGCTTAGTGAAAATCCGTTAGAAGTATGGTCCGATTATAAACAACAGTTTCAAAAATTGCACAAAATAGCTTATAAATATTTAACTTTGTTAACTCAGTGCCATCAGAAAGACTTTTTTCGAAGGCTGCACAAGTTTTAAATCAACAACGAAACAGAATTCAAGGAAAGCGGGTTAATAAATTTTATTTATGCAAAGTTTAGAGGGAAAATATTGGGATTTAAAAATTCCAATTAGAGTAGAATCCCAACATTACCTCTCTTTCAGCGTTTCCTCGCTTTACTTTTATTCTATCTTTCTATTCGAATTTCTAATTTATAAATCCCAGTCATTACAAATTGACTTTGTAAAAGACTAATTAAAAATATAATTCAAATAAATACTTCATTTTGCTAGTTTCCTATTCTTTGTCTCATTTTTAAGCTTTCCTAACCATTATTAACTTGTATATATATATCGATGTTTTTATTCGATGCATCGAAAACATCGATGTTTTTATACGATGCATCGTGAAACATCGATGCAACGTTTCGATGCATCACATCGAAAAAAACATCGATTTATTTTCTGGATGAACATCCCTAGTTTACAGTCAGTTTATACAGATTCTCTTTGGAACTGCATCAGTAGTATCTCTTGATATTGTATCTTTGCATGTGAAAAATATCGCTGACTTGTTGTTTTTGAAAAATAAACAAAAAACTTAAACTGAACTTTGGTGGACTACGTCTTAATTACAATATTAATTAAAACCATCGAACACCCTGATACTATTAATATTAAATACAGTTTATAGCTTAGTTTGAAATATTTCACTCCGATTTCCCATTTCACTAATTAATTAATATTCATAAATTATTAATAAAATCATGTATTACTAATGAATTAAGTTATTCATAAAATAATTCATATAAGCAATAACTAATGGCAGGTTTGCTATTAATAGTGGTATGTGGAGCGAAGATTTTAGATTTGGAATCAGAATTAAACGATGAGGTTGGTAACGGACAAGAAAACATGAAAAACTATTTACAGAATGATGACTTGTAGGAATTAATTCTTCTATTCCTGATGGACTATGAAATACGTTTGTTCATCAGCCTCACACAGGTCTGCTTACTTGAACAATGCGACGTGTACCTACTAATTCCTGTGGGTTACGATTATTCTATGGAGTGCCTTACCCCTGAGGCGGGAGTATCCAGGCTCAATGATGTCGAAGACGGTCATGATGTCGGCGCAGATGTCCCTCTTGCGCCGCAGCAGTGCGTCGGATAGGGTGTTGATGGTGTAGCCCTCGGCTTTGCCGTACAGTTGACACAGGGAGTGCTTGGCACCCAGCCGGTGATAGTGGTTCTCGTGCAGAACATTACAGTAGCATGACAGGAAGTTCTCTAGGCCCTCGACATCGTTGCTGTCGATTGCTTCCACCTCTTCGCCGATTCTGAGGAATAACCACACCGGTAACTTTACATTTCTCTCACTCGTTATGGCTACGAATTAAAGAAGTTAGCGAGTACTAACTTATACAAATTAATATGAACATTTGAAGGTTGATGTTTGCAAACGATGTAATCACATCTTCAACGTTATTAGAACAGGAATTAAGGTTAGTGTTTTATTTAATGTTAATTAGGAACGAGAGTCACGATCCGAATTCCGTTCTGCCGAAATTTGAGCTTTCATGCTTGCGTAAGACAGTTTAATTCATGTCTAATTATGTGGTTAAATTTGCTGATGGAAAATTATAAAACATTCAAGAAAACTAAATCCGTCCTAGTGTAGAGTGAAAGTATCTCACTGAATATCATAGAACCTTGTAGACTGCAGTAATTACTTTTGTCAATTTGCTTGAGTGAGCTGACTTCCGAAAAAGTACTCAACCATATGTGAATATGTGGCTCTTTTTAGGGTATATGGTTAATTACACATGACTTAACTTTCAACTGAAAACGACGAGAGATTATATGCATACACAAAAAGTTCTTATGCTTACTTCTTAGTCCATTCTATAGGAAACTATCAAAGTTCCCGGGTTTACCAGTGTAGTTGATTTCGATTTGCCCTTACAACAATTTTAATCGCACAATTTGAAACATGTGCGTCAAATTCTCCGCAGTTTTTCAGCGTGGTCTTGTTTTATTTCTTCAACATGAGCATCATATTCTTAGTTTCTAATAACTTAGCTGCTCTTGCTCTGAGAGGCATGTCAAGAAAAGAAGACAAAATATGCTGATGCCAGAAAAAATAATGGTATGGTGCAGTAAAAATCAACATCTATAATATATTTAAAAAATTGTCTTTAAATGATACTTTTGAATAGATAATTCTCTAACTTACTGCCAGAGAAGAAACAGTCCGAGCAACCGATATAATATAACAGACTTACACACACTATCCATCTGTTTGGCACCATTCAGTTAGTACTCAAAATTTAAATTAAATAAAATTAAAATTTCCATGGGGAAAAAGTGGGAGGGTGATAAAAAATCATGACATGGGAAAGTGGGTGTATAGGAAAACAGCCACAGAGTATATGATCCATCGCAATTGAATTAAAACTAAATTAATCAAAAAGTCGATATATGTACGGTGTATATTGGTTGATGGAACACAAACACGCTTCCATTTATTGACTGTCACAGTTTCAAAGGTACAACATAGCCTGTGAATAATTAATTAAATTATTGTATTATATGTAAGTAAAATATTTGAGATTAACTTAATTACAAAATAATTAAATTTCTCTTATTCATCGTAAATAATTTTCAACATTATAGGATACACAAATGCGCTGTAATTTGCATCTGCAGATGTGAACTAAATGCAAACCATCTGATGATGGGCAACTTTGCCCGAAACCGGTAATGGTGTAATAAACATATTTACAATTGTGACTGGTTGCTGTTTTCTTTATCATCAAATTTGATATAACAGTCACGGAGTTCCACTGATCCATCATGGATAAAATACAATTCTGTTTTGTTAAGCAACTCAGCTCGACCCATTCATTTTAGATGGGCTTTGAGGCTAGTTAATTATATTTTTGGGGGGTGATGTTGTCTTTCTGTCACTGAAGACAATCCGTCCGAAAGGCAAAGCAATAGTTGTTGTGCCTCCAAGAAGCGGTTAACCTCTATGCAGTGTGTTTTGCATAAATATGTACGTAACATTGATTCTCAGGTGAAAAGTGGGGACTATGCCAGCATTAGCCTAAATAACTTGACAGAATCATTTAAAGCAGTCGAGACTTTTTTTTTTTTAGAGCTTTTCGCCTCGTCGACGTCGAGTTCATTAGAGGCTGGTGGCAATGTGTTGGAATGAATTCACCCATGAACTTTTACAGAAACCATCCCGATGTTTACCTGGAGTGATTTCGAGAAACCACGGGTAACCAAAATCCGGATCCTCCCGTGCAGCTGATTGCTTGAACATGGTGATGGTATGCTGGTAGTGTTGGTGGACAGCAGATGAAGCGTGGGTCGCGCCCACGTGGCGGCACTGCCCGGCATCTGGTGCGTTTGTCACGACGCGCAGCCTATAAATAATGTTTCCCTCCCTGTGATCTAGGCGGACGCACGCTGGCATTAAAGAGAAGTTTTGCGATCTTTCTGCTAAGTTTTGAAAGCTGTCTGCCAGAGTGTGTGACGTCAGGATTGGCATCTGTCTTCTCGAAACAGCAGGAGGTATTAACAAATGGAATACAAATCACGGACCGTTAGATCAGAATCAAGATTTCAAATGAAATGCTTAATTTAAGATAATGCATATCGCAAAAATTCTACCGGCTATGTTCGTCACTCGTGTAGTTAGTGTTCGCTATAATTATGTTTTCCTGATTCGCATTTACGGATGGTGACCGACAGAAGATCCTTAATTTAATTAAGATACATGGTTTTTAGTATTGTATCTGTCGCCATAAGTTTCATCACTCTTCTGTAGGATTACATATTAATTCATATAATTTTATTGTTTTCCGGTTTCCTCAGGTACATAACTTCACTCAAAATTTTATTCTTTTTATACACATATATTCGTAGAAACGATGTATCGTGGTACTTGTAATAATTCTCCTTTCTAAAAAGGCCATCTTTCCTATCTTCATTTATCATACTTACTCCAGCTAAGGTGATTAATTGAACTTCCTAGATTCCTTTACATATTCCATTGCTCGTATTTCAATTTCGACATTTAATCTATTGTTAGTATGTTACACTTCGTGATATTTGTTTGTTTTTATTTATAGTTTGTCGAAACTCCTGTTTGATCTTTTGGTCGTGTAATCCTTATCTTTATTCCTACCGGCTGTGACTCAATATTGTCAGGAAATATTATCATAGTAATTCTTTCTCCTTGCAGCTTTATTAGGCTTTGAAGTTTTCTTTTAGTTCCCTGATTTCTTCCTCTACATACAACACAGATGATTTTTGAACAAGTAAGATTTTGGTCTGTTAAGCTGTAAAATGTTTCAGATAAACAGTAATGTTAAATAAATAAGCTTGCAAATTTATGTTTAAAAGTAATATTGTTTAATTGGTGTCCACTAGTAATAATTTTAGTACTGTACCAAAACCATGTGAATGATCCTTTCAAAAATGAACACATTTTCACATCAACAGACGTTCTGTGATTGATTATTATTTTTTATTTTTTTTCACTACAACGTAGGAACGAATGTTTCAGTATGCAAAGATAGATTTTCTACCAAAACATTGGAATATTTATAGAAACCATTGCAATAAACGAATGTTACTACACACTACCATTTTAAGAATTTAAAATATAGTGGGTTGAGGGGAAAAAAAACCTATTCAGTTTCACTGATGGCCCTTCATCTACTCTGTGAGCTGACCTGTCCATGAGCATGCGCACGTTGCTGGCGGCGATGGTGTAGCCAGGACACCTGGCGTTGGTGCAGCGCCAGGGAGCGTCCGGGTCTAGCGGCGCCGTCGACAGCACGACGCCGTCTGCGCATGCGCAGCGTGGACACTTGAGGGCGCCCAGCATGGTGCCCAGCTCCGTGGGGTCTGCACAGCGGGCGCACGTGCACGCGAAGAACTTGGACTCCTGCAGGTGCTCGCGACGCTTCAGCGTGCTCTGCAGTAGGGAACACACATCAGCGAGGAAACCTTTCAATTAAATTTACTTAAAGAACATACAGAACAGATGAAACGGAAGAGTGTAAGCTTGGAGCACCACCTAGGCTTTTGTTATTCCACAAAGAAGTTTAGCCAGTCTGTATTGTAGTGGGTGCTTGGTTGGGTGGGAGGAAAGGTTGAAAACTTTCTTACTTCTCATTTTATCATTCAAAGAAAACCCTATGCTGCTAATTTATTAGGTACTCATACTGGCGTACAGGCTGACTCTTATTTATTTTTAATATTAACACTTGGAATCTCAAATCTTTGATCATGCAAAGCCTCGCCTTACAAATGCTAACAATAATAACCAAACAACATTTAAGCACTACCACATTACTAAGAGATCATACAACAAATTCAGTATCATTAATTCCTTTCGGAAAACAAATGTTTCACACTTGGTTTGAATGAGTTCCTTTAATAACAGTCGGGAATTAATTTCAAAAGTCAAATACAATAGTAACATGAACTAATAAGATTGGAAATGCAGAGTGCCAGGATAATTTAAATTATCCACCAAGAGTGGCTATAGGAAAGTTCCTGAAATCTGTCTAAACTAGCTCAATACTGGCCGGAGGTGAAAACTCCCAGTCGTTCAAAATTTACTTTGCAAGGTCGTTACAGGGTTGCCACCAATGACTGCATGTTAGTACCACACTGCACTGCTCGTAGAATTATTACTTTGATGGCGATGACCGTCCATCGACGGCGAAAATGTTATAACGCATCAGCTATAGCGGACATGGCAGTACGTCCTTCAAGCAACGTACTGACTGATTACCAAGTGACCTCACTGCCACAGTAGGTTTGTTTCCATCCCTCGAATTCGATGGCAAGGCAACCTTGGAAGATTTGGCTCCAGTAACTCCACCCTCGGGGTCAGATGCTAAGTGCACCTTCCACTCTCAAACCTGGACGTCAAGTCTTCTCTCGAATCCGCATTTAACGTTCCTCTGCGTCGCTCGTGGTAGCCACGCCTCTTTCCCCGGGCATTTTTAACACAGAGAGAAATTCATGGAAATTAGAATTACACGGAGAATAGTCCGTCGCTGATTGGCTCCGCTATTGGGTTCCTCCTACAAAAGCTATGACGATTAGCCAACATTGTCTTTTAGAGACCCATGCGAATTCGTACGGCCTCGGGCATATTCACCAAATATTGTCACCTTATTTTTTTCTATCGTTTTTCATCATTTATAACGATTATTTCTATATAGTTATTATTTTAGTAATTTCCAATATTCAAAAATTTCTTTGCAGCATCGGATTTTGTTTCTGTAGCATACGCGAGAGTAGGTGGTGTAATTGTTTTTAAATTCGCAGTTTTGTTTCCTTGTAGAAATTTATTGTTCAATACAATTTCATTTAGTCACCAAAAACTTTTAATGTTTGATGTGTTGATTGCTTTTCTGATACATTCCTGCAAGCATTTTTTAAATACAGTTTTGCAACTCGTCGACCTCGTGGAGAATGCGGGGCAAGAATCGCGAAAGAATTGGGTAACGATTTTTTGAAGCACTTATTTTCCATGTGCCTGAAGTGATTTCGTGAAACCAGGGAAAAACGAAATCTAGATGGTCGGACCGGGTATCGAGCTCGCGTCCTCCTGATGTCAGGGCTGAACGTTAGCTGCGCATCCACTCTTTTCACCGTATGTAATGTTTACCCTTAAATTTAAAATGCTTAACAAGATAGGTAATAAGTACCTGTACTCTGGGCTATATCTTATACCTTTGATTTTATACCGATATTTTCACCTCAGGTACTTAAGGAATGAACAGTGGTTTATGTAAATCGATTCTGTTAGCTAGAGTTTCATCCTCAACAATAACCGTTATATACACTCCTGGAAATTGAAATAAGAACACATTGACGCCGGTGTGTAAGACCCACCATACTTGCTCCGGACACTACGAGAGGGCTGTACAAGTAATGATCAAACGCACGGCACAGCGGACACACCAGGAACAGCAGTGTTGGCCGTCGAAGGGCGCTAGCTGCGCAGCGGTTGGGCACCGCCGCAGTCAGTTTCAGCCAGTTTGCCGTGGCATACGGAGCTCCATCTCAGTCTTTAACACTGGTAGCATGCCGCGACAGCGTGTACGTGAACCGTATGTGCAGCTGACGGACTTTGAGCGAGGGCGGATAGTGGGCATGCGGGAGGCCGGGTGGACGTACCGCCGAATTGCTCAACATGTGGGACGCGAGGTCTCCACAGTACATCGATGTTGTCGCCAGTGGTCGGCAGGAATGTGCACGTGCCCGTCGACCTGGGTCCGGACAGCAGCGACGCACGGACGCACGCCAAGACCGTCGCATCCTACGCAGTGCCGTAGGGGACCGCACCGCCACTTCTCGGCAAATTAGGGACACTGTTGCTCCTGGGGTATCAGAGAGGACCATTCGCAACCGTCTCCATGAAGCTGGGCTACGGTCCCGCGCACCGTTAGGTCTTCTTCCGCTCACGCACCAACATCGTGCAGCCCGCCTCCAGTGGTGTCGCGACAGGCGTGTATGGAGGGACGAATGGAGACGTGTCGTCTTCAGTGATGAGAGTCGCTTCTTCCTTGGTGCCAATGATGGTCGTATGCGTGTTTGGCGCCGTGCAGGTGAGCGCCACAATCAGGACTGCATACGACCGAGGCACACAGGGCCAACACCCGGCATCATGGTGTGGGGAGCGATCTCCTACACTGGCCGTACACCACTGGTGATCGTCGAGGGGACACTGAACAGTGCACGGTACATTCAAACCGTCATCGAACCCATCGTTCTACCATTCCTAGACCAGCAAGGGAACATGCTGTTCCAACAGGACAATGCACGTCCACATGTATCCCGTGCCACCCAACGTGCTCTAGAAGGTGTAAGTCAACTACCCTGGCCAGCGAGATCTCCGGATCTGTCCCCCATTGAGCATGTTTGGGACTGGATGAAACGTCAGTCTCACGCGGTCTGCACTGTCCAGCACGAACGCTGGTCCAGCTGAGGCGCCATGGTGGAAATGGCTTGGCATGCTGTTCCACAGGACTACATCCAGCACCTCTACGATCGTCTCCATGGGAGAATTGCAGCCTGCATTGCTGCGAAAGGAGGATATACACGGTACTAGTGCCGACATTGTGCATGCTCTGTTGCCTGTGTCTATGTGCCTATGGTTCTGTCTGTGTGATCATGTGTTGTATCTGACCCCAGGAATGTGTATATAAAGTTTCCCATTCCTGGGACAATGAATTCACGGTGTTCTTATTTCAATTTCCAGGAGTGTACTTACACTAGATTCGGTTCATTAGTTCAGTCATTCAGTGAACACAGAAATATCTCTTGAACTCACATCAAATGAAATTTCTTCAGATCTTGAAAGTTTTTTACTTTTTGAGGACTTGATACCCTTTTTATAATGCATCTTTTTCGGTTTTTTTTTTTTTATTGTTTCCACTTCAGATTTCCCTTGTTTCATGTCTTCAACCCATCCAACTCCATTTATTTGTGCTTGTAATCAAATTATTATTTTTTGTTGACATAATTCGCCGTAAATAATTCTATTATACTTTTTGCTGGTAGGTAGATGTTTCGTACAAATTCATTCATATTCACCTCATCGTTTTTTCCCTAATCTATATATATAAAGATGAATGTATGTATGTTTGTTTGTTTGTTCTTTATACAAATCCATAGTTTTCATCCTATCTCGATGAAACTTTGCACACTTATCCTTTGAAACAAGATGGAAAATACTATCTACATTTGGTTGAAAAATTATCTGTATAAATAATACATGTTGTCTTATAATTTCGAAATATTACTGAACGGCGATAGACAGGCCCATTTGATATGGAGATCTCTGTACTGTTTTACCGTGTACTGGTCAGGTAGCTCGTTAAAACGCTTGATTACTAATGTATGGGTCGTGGTCTCCGGTTCGAACCTCCGTGGAGGCTAAGATTTTTAAAAATTGTTTTTGTTCGTAAGAGTCACGCTTGGGCCGTCGGTTATTCGTATTGAATGTTTAACTGTAGATATCACAAAGTTAGGGGTGCAATGCGAGGCAATTCGTAGGTAGTCTTGCAATGCTGTAGATGTACCCTTTTTTACGTTATATTATTCCCTCAGGGGTGATTCGCAGCAAGTGTGTGTGTGATCTGCAGTAATATCTATCTATCTATCTATCTATATATATATATATATATATAAAGATGAATGTATGTATGTTTGTTTGTTGGTTTGTTTGTTCTTCATACAATTCCAGAGTTTTCATCCTATCTCGATGAAACTTTGCACACTTATCCTTTGAAACAAGATGGAAAATACTATCTACATTTGGTTGAAAAATTATCTGTATAAATAACACATGTTGTCTAATAATTTCGAAATATTACTGAACGGCGATAGACAGGCGCGTTGGATATGGAGATCTCTGTACTGTTTTTCCGCGTAGGGGTCTTCAGGTAGCTCAGTGGTTAAAGCGCTTGCTTACTAATGTTTGTCTCGTGGTCTCCGGTTCAAATCTCCGTCGAGGCTTAGATTTTTAAAAATTGTTTTTGAACGTAAGAGTCACGCCTGGGCCGTCAGTTATTCGGACTGAATGTTCAACTGTAGATATCACAAAGTTAGGGGTGCAATCCGAGGCAAATCTTAGGTATTGTGTGTGTGATCTGCAGTAGTAATACTATAAATGTGGAAGTAAGTCTCTGTCTTATGTTACGTTTTGACAACTAAATGCCTATACCGATATTGACCGAATTTGACAAGAAAATCTGTAGGGAGGGCACAGGACATTTTTTTTTTTTTTTTGGTATGATTAACAGATGTAGTCACGAAATTTTGAGAACTTATCGAATAGTGACAGAGAGACGGATGTGTGTGTTAGTCTGTAATGTTACGTCGCTTGCTCAAGCTATGCTTCTTGCGCATTATGTTAGTGTATAATTTGTTAATAAATTTCGTTTAGAGAAAAAAACGTGTTATTTAGTATAGATGTCGATTTTCTCTGTCTTATTACTTTGTGTCTGCTTAAATGTTTCTGGCACCAATTTATTTTGCCTTCTTTTTTGACATGCCTTGCGGGCGTAAACTTGCCTGGGTTGTAGCTCTACCAGAGCACGAGCAGCTTAAGTTATTAGAACCCAAGAATCGGATGCTCATGATGAAGAAAGAAGAAAAGTCCAAGCTGAAATAAAGCTGCCCTTAGTTAACACACAAACCCCCCCCCCCCCACATCCCCTCACATTCGTTTGTTTTTTCTGTTTTTAAATATGTTGGAAATTGATTCACTTCAAGAGTCAGGTTCGATGGTAGAATGATATAGTGATGGGTTTCCGGTCATATTATGCCGACTCGGTGTTGTTTGGGACCAATCCTTCGCTACCAACAACTTTTTATAATCAATTTCGGCAAAGAAATTCTTAATCCACGCGTATATTTGTATTTTTCTTTTCATACCCGAATCACTCCGTGTAAAGAAATGATTTATTAGGAAATCCTTTTTCGCTTGTCAGACAAAATCGGCTAGTTCCTTAGAACCAGTTTCAAACAAGGAAGTATTTTGGCATGAAATTCCTGTCCCTTTATTCTTAGTTTCTGATAATCGGTATATTTGAGCCCAATCTTATTTTAATCTTACTTCTTCGAAATGATGTTTCAGATGCCTAATCGCATAGTGTTCTATTTCGATTGCCGTACATTCTCCTCCCACAAGCATTCGTCTATTTTTTTTAACGGTTGATGGTTTGTTAGCATGAGCCACCAGACCGAAGAGGAACTTGTTCAGGTCCTCCAGTGCACCGTTTCTGGACTTTTTTGACGGTCATAATATAAAGCGTCCTTGAGCGCTGATTTGCTTGGACTATAAGGTAACAGCGATAAACCTGACTTTTTCATTTCTTATAACATTTTAAAAATATTTTTAAATTATTCTCTAGTAAAAGCATTAGGTTATGTGCTCAGTTTTGACGATGTTTGCAGGTCGCCTTTGTGTAAACTGCCTAATGGCGCTAGGGTGACTGAAAGTATACTTGATTTACAGTTTTCTAGATTTTTTTTTCTTACAAGTGTATGAAAGAAAAAGAAACTTGAAATAAATGTAAACTGGTAGATATAGTTAATGAAATTTTATTTTAATTGCAACTGAATATTCTATATTAGACTCTTTAATATATAATTTTTAGTTTTTTAAATTCCAACAAGTGTATTTCAAAAACGAAGAATATGAACAAAAGAAAGTAAGACCATTTATTGGAAGGATACTCACCTGCATGGTGTAGGCGTAGCTGACGGTTATGGGTTGTCCCTTGGGGATGCGAGTGGATGCCCTGACGGTGAGGGTGTAGGAGTCGTCGTCCGTGTGGCTGGTGTTGGGTACACAGTCGTGGCTCATGAGGAAGGCTGCGGGGAACAGGCTGCGCACGCTGCTGTCGTGTGGACCGATCTCGAACGCGTTCACCTGTGGCACAGCCCCTAGAGGTCAGCGTAGCTAACGCTGAAAAACACATCTTTTTCTCGGTTGTAAGGTTTCTAACGGAGATCTCCCATTAGTATCCCTATGCTACCCGAACATTTATGACATTTTCTTTGATTTAAAATTCTAGAAAGCACATCATTTGTGGATACCGGAATTAGTTTAAGCTACGGTAGAGACAGGAAATGTCGCAATTTGAACCATTTCCATCACGTTATTAAGGCCACGCGAAGTAATCATTATAATTGACATCCATCAATTCTTTTTATGAAACTGAGTTATATTAGAATATAGTCCATAATTTCAGGAGGCGGTTGTCGGAGTCTTGAAACGTGTAAAGTAGGAGATAGGCATTCTTTTCAATTGGTATTTGTGTGTGTGTGTGTGTTTTAACCATCTGAACACGTAGGCATCGCTCTGGCATTCGGAAGGACGCGGATTTGAATCCCCGTACTGCCATCCACATTTGAGTTTTCCATGGTTTCCTAAATCACTCCTGGTGAGTGTCGGGATAGTTCCTTTCCCTGGCCATGGCCGAATTCCTTCCGGTTCGTACCCCGCTCTCTTTTACCACCTCTAATGACCTCGACGTCGACGAGACGAAAACCCAGAAAAAAAAAACCCTTGGTAATTTTCATTTTCTCCTGGTGGATAAAGTTTTTCTATTATTCACTCAATCTGTTTTGGTTCAATTTGCTTCGTCTGAGTATAGATTTTGATAGTCTCTGTTCTGCAAGATTTAGAGTTGTTAATAATTTTAAGGCTTCTATAGCATCTAATATCATAAATTATAGTGCATTTCTACGACAGGAAGTGCATATGTTAAAAATGGAACCAGTCTATCAATCTGAATTGGTTAAAATCAGGCGAAGGACAGTGCAGAAAGGAATTCATTCTCGTTGTAGCTTCATTGTTGTGCAATTTTTCTCGAATTGAATTGCATTTGACACCGATGATTTTGAATATATTTCAGGATGTAACGGGCAGTCTGTGGATTAAGGCTTAAATTGGTAGTTTCGATGTTTTAATATGTGAATATTGTAAGCTGCTTCGAGCGAGAAGATGCGTACGTGCGTAAAAGTGCAGACTTGCAAGTTGGCAGTCCAAGGTCTGCAGCACAGCGCAGCGTAGCGCGGATGCATGTACAGTGCACGTGATAGCTCACGCATAAATATGCGATCGTGGCGTGATCTCGTTCTATTCTATTCTATTGTATTAACGATTCCGCCAGCAGCCATGTAAGAGGTACGACTTGTGTCTTGTCTGTGTGCCTTTCGGCACTGGGCAAGCTATGCTTGCCCATAGTCTTGTCTCACGTTAGTAGTTGGTTAGTTAAAGTAGTTACATAAATTATTAAGTCATTATTCAATCTGTGTAACTTAAATGAGTTGTTCGCCGTTGTTGTCATAATAATGTTGTAGCCTCGTGATAATCTTATTTGGTAATGTCGGGTTACAATCAGGATCGTTAATTATTCAGTTTGTTGCATTTAATCAGTAAAGACATCCTTCCATTATACTTGTATGAAGAAGCTATTAATTCATTTAGTAAGTTGTTAACAATTGTATCAATGCTTGCGTGTCATTTCCCTTCCAGCATAATGTTAGGCAGTTTTGCGGATAATGTATTGATTCGGCTTTTATAAGTAAAATGTGTTTAAATTATCAGTATGGTTCGCCCCTAACCATTTACAGTCGTCATTTTAAACCCTTCGTAATTTCAACGCAAGTTACAATTGGTGCCAGAAGAAAACGGTTCTTTAGAAGTGTCTTTTTTTTCGTAATATTTCGCTAACGTGTATGTTCAAATATTCGGTAAATTTTTTGCGACTGTTAGAAAGTATGTATGATCTTTATTATTTTTTATTTCTGAGACAATTCGAGGCTTACAGACATGTCACATGCTCTTATCTTTTACTATTAAGTTGGAAAATTGTTAAATAATATTTTATTAATGTGAAATTTCGTATGTTTTGAGTAAATGTGGAGAAAAGTACCAAGTTTCGCCATAAGAGGGCGCTCTTCAGTTGCAAACGCACAAGCAGACGACACATATACAGCAGCTGAGCAGCCAATCAGGGAAAACCGTGATGCATGATGGGATGGAAAGCGTGGCGCTTTCAAGTTTTGGGGGTGCAAAGCAGACAAAACGTATCAACCATATGGCAGAAATCCAGAAAATAAAGTAAGCATTCAATTTTTCTATTTTGTCAGCATATGGGGGCATCCTTAAAAAAAATTAAAAATTATATTATGTAAACTATGATTTTCTGTTGAGAGATTTGTATTAAGTTATAAGAGAAATATGCAGTTTGGTTAAAATGTGGCAGTGTTTTGGTATTCTGGAAAATGTTTTAAAATCTGTGGCAATTGATTTCATTCAATATAAAAGATCTGTTAAAGGGTAGACAGTTTTTCAATCATGTGTTTTTGTCGAAATACAGCCTAACAAATAGGTTAAAGACATTTCACTGCACAAAACCTGTTCTGTCATTTGATAACAGTATCTTGTTTATGTAAAATGGCATAATTTGAAAATTAGTGTTATTGGTGAAATTAACATCTTTAAAGTGGCATAGTGGGAGTATTCTTTTTTTGTAATAGTTGAGTGTTTTGGAGTTAATGTCAGTAACTGTGTTAGTGGGTTTGAGGCAATATTACTAAGTTCTGAGGACCGTCAGGTGGACCCAACTATAGTAATTTATACGGCCAAATACGGATCTAGAATGGAATTTGAATTAGCTACTCAAAGTTCACTCGTTATGCAGATTCAGAAGTCGTAATTGTCGATAATCTATCTTCACAGAAAACTTTCATATCAAAATTTGGTTGTATGAGGTTGTTAGAGGGAGTGAGAATTAAAATATAGAACAGCAGCAAATGAAGCCTTATCTCCAGGGATCTGAGTGTGAAATGTTGCTTTGAGTCTATTGTTTGGTTCATTTATGTGTTGTTATGAGAAATGTGATAATGAGGTATTGTGAAGAAGAATTGTGAGAATTATGTGATTTTTAGTTGTTTTATGGTTATATGAAGTTATTATGTGGTTATATGAGTATATATGTGTAAGTTATGTTGCAACGTTTTATAGAGATGAGTATTATGACTTATGGGATATATAAATGAAGTATATGTGATTTATTGGTTTTATGGAGTATAATGATGCATCAGAAGTATTTTTTTTTATGAAAGTTATGTTGAATTATGAGAAGCTACAAGTGAGTATTGATGTGATATGAGATGAGATGCAGTATTTGGGAAGTTTTCAGCCACTAATAAAATAACTATGATTATGTTGATAAAATGAAGTAAACAGTAATAGGTGATATTATATCAAAGTCACTATTGAGAAAAGTATTTAACATCAGATAACAAGCCACATGTATAAGAATATGTAATGAGGAGTTTAAAATTGTTTATGAAGCCACAAGTGAATTTTTTTAAAGGTTTAATGCACATGTTTTAGTGATGGTAATTATAAATCTTGTTGGTTTAAAAATATTGTATCCACAGTTTCTTTGAGTTTTTATGGGGAAATACTAAAATAATCTGAAGTCATAAAAAAAAAAAATCTTCTTCCTTTGGTGAGAAAATAGTTCACTGGTTCATTTTCTTGGAATTTTTCTTGGTAATAATGTCAAGCATAATAACGATTTGTCTAAAACTGCATGTTGAATGAATATGGATTGTTTTTAAGTTGGATTATCAGGTCAGTTAACATATGTTCACAACTGAACCTAGGAATGTCGAGTCCTCTTACGAGGTTACCTTAGGGAACATAAAAATGCTCGAATGATAGTTTATGAGAATGGATGCACATGTATATGATGAATTTGTTGGTGAAATGACATGATACTTAGAAATTCTCATGCTGTAAGCAGCAGTGTTTTTAAATTCAGTTCTGCATTAATATGTATTTTTCTTTTTTTCTGTGTTATAATTTATGAATTGTACATGTAACTATTCTTGTTTATAATCATGTGATAAGTCTAAAAAAATTATTTTCCTTATAAATCTGTTTCTGATCTGATTGTGTTTGTGATAAATTTTTAGGAAGTGAAGAACCGGTAAGCATCTGAATTTTAATGCAAATTAACAGAGATGATGATTTAATTTTAAACCAATGTCTGCAAGTGATTATTTGAATTTTGATGTTCTATATATTGTATTTTGAATTTGTAAAAGGATGTCCTCTTTCTCCCCCCCCCCCCCCCCCACCTTAAGTATTGAGCAGTATTCATTTAATTGCATTTATTTCTCAAATTTTTGAGCTAATGTTGATAGTTTCAAGTTTCTTTTCCATTAAAAGTCTTTTCAATTCATTTTTTCTTAAAATCAAATGCTGATAATTAGAAAGTTGAATAATTAGAAAGTTGAATAATTAGAAAGTTGAATAATTAGAAGGTTGAACAGTTAGAATGTTTGAACAAGTGGAAGGTTAAACAAGTATAAAGTTGAACAAATAGAACATTGCATATAGAAAATTGAGATAAAGTTCCAAGTTGATCCCTGACCAAAGCAGACAGTTGAACTTTAACAATGAAACATTTTCTGTGAGCAAAAGTTTAACACGGTGTTTACTAAAAGTGCATAACTAATTAAATGTGAAATAGTGAAGAGCAAATACTGGTCCAGGTTATATGTTACAGCAATTTCGAGGCGATATGGACACGAGGACTTTATGCAGTTACATCAAGCAGACGAAACATCAAGACAGAACATCTTTTCAAGACATCGATGGCAACAACTATGAGTACACTAGATCTTAGATTTTAATTTTCCTTTGTATCTGGATTTTTTCTTTCTTTCGGGACAGTTTAGTTTCATTTCATGGTTTTGTTTCAATGTAGGGGATTTTATTTTATTGTAGTTATACTTCATGTGTGCATAACTAATACGACGAGACATAAGCAATTGTGAAGTACTCTAGCCTATTATGGTTATTTTTTTTCCATTGATCTGACATAGTTCTTGCTTTATACTGTTAGATAAATCAATATTGATCAATCCTTTTTTCAACACCTCATTTGTGAAGCAAAAGCCGAGTTTTTCATTATTTTGATTTTTTTTTTTTTTACTGTGAAGAGAATCTTTCCTATCGAGTACCAGTAGTTAACTTTTCAAATATGTCAATGCAGTTTGTATGAATGGAACCTCAATTTCAATAATGGGAATAATATATTGTTTCAGTGGGTTTATGTGATGATATTTAATTAAATGTTTCATTGGAGTTTTAAGAAGTTATAATGTTGCATCGAACTATGAGATTTAATGAAATGAGTTGTGATTGCCAGAGAGAACGGTCAAATGTTTTAATGAGATGATTTGATTATTGCCATGGAGAGCAATATGTTGTTAATGAGAATATTTTGTTGAATATTGGGAGAATATGTGAATATGTTGTTGAATAAGAGTATATCGTTAGGAGAATGTATTGCGGTATGGATATTGGTTCTTAGGCTTCAAGAACTTCTCTGTTTAGTCAGAGTTTGGATAGACGGTTGCCAGGTAAACCACCATACGCGCATGTTAGGGGAATGGATATAGCAGAACGTGCAGTGGTACAGAAACACGAGAGTGTACGCTAATTACTGTCGTTATATGGCTGAAATACAAGCTCATGTCTAGCGGATGGAATCCGGAACCTGATGCTGACTGTTATACGAGTTTATAAGCCTGTTTGCTTTCCAGGTCTCTGAAAGAAACAAAAACATCTTGAGCAGAGAGAATTTTTATTTTTATTTTGGGGAATTAAGCAAGGAACAATTTGAAATTTTGAGGAGTAAAATTTTGTTTGAGTGAAATTCATAATGACATGCATTGCAATTGACATCAGTATATTCTTGCATTAAAAGATTTGCTTAAACTTTGGATTAATATCTTGCTTTGTGATATGAATTTAAAATATTTTGATTTGAAATTTGAGAAAAGGAAAGAATCTTTTTCTATTCTATTCATATACTGTCTTAACACTTTCTTCTTGTCAACTAATAAGTAATTTATGTATGAATGATTCTAATGTATGATTGTGAAATTTTAATTTTGGTTGGACTTTGTGGCGAGTAGTATGTAACAGTGGATTCTAAACAATGAAAATAATTTTTTATGTTGATTCATAGGTTTATTAAAGAGTATTTATGATGCTTTCTGATGTGATTAAAGAGTATAAGTATGTTGATGATATATTGGAGATGACGACTTACTTAACTTTTGACAGTATTTTGTTTTTTGGGAATATTTAAGATTTTGAAGTTTATTTTTTCCATGCGAGTTATGAGAGTTTGAATGATTGTTGATTTTGATTCAAGTGTATTTTTTTTTAATCTGGAGAATTTAGTTTTGGGATTAAAGTAGATTTATTAAATAATGGGACTTTTTATGATTTTTTTTTATTAGAACAAAACTTTGATGTTTTCAGTTGTAATTTTGTTGTAATGTTAAAGCAGTCAACTACCAGGTGTATATAGGTGAATTTTAGAAGAAAAAAAAAAAAGAACAAGTAACTCTAGTACATTCAACGATTCATCGAGTTTGTAAACACTGATTTTAACTTTTTTTTCTGATAACTTGGATCAAAATTATGTTTTTATTTTTTTACGTTTTGACTTATTCATGATAACTGATTATATTATTTTCATATTTTGCATTTATGCACAATTTTTACTTTTTCATTTGAGTTGAAATCTGATTTTATTTTTTTCAATGTGATATGTAACACTGATTTATACATTGCTTTTACAAGATTTGTTTGACACAGATAATTGAAATTTATCATAACATTTATATGTTTATAATTATGATTTTCTTTTGATATTTGATTTATTTTGTGAATTTATTTTCTGAATTTGAAACTTGAATTTTATAACGAAATCCGCTAGTTAGATTTGACTTGAAGGAAGTGACATGCATAGCAAGCATGATTTTTCAGTGTAATTTTTTCAATGATTCTTTGAGTTTTTCAGATTTTGATTTCTAATGCTTCTTCATACGATAAACTTTCAGATAATTTGTTCTATACCATATTTTCAATTTTACTTAAATTTTGTTTTTTTGCATCTATACACTGGAGTGCAAAATCATTTGGCGGTTAGGTTTGGTTTTATTTCCGCGCTCCGGGAGTAGCGCGTTTTCGAAAAGGCGGGGATATGTAACGGGCAGTCTGTGGATTAAGGCTTAAATTGGTAGTTTCGATGTTTTAATATGTGAATATTGTAAGCTGCTTCGAGCGAGAAGATGCGTACGTGCGTAAAAGTGCAGACTTGCAAGTTGGCAGTCCAAGGTCTGCAGCACAGCGCAGCGTAGCGCGGATGCATGTACAGTGCACGTGATAGCTCACGCATAAATATGCGATCGTGGCGTGATCTCGTTCTATTCTATTCTATTGTATTAACGATTCTGCATGCAGCCATGTAGAGGTAAGACTTGTGTCTTGTCTGTGTGCCTTTCGGCACTGGGCAAGCTATGCTTGCCCATAGTCTTGTCTCACGTTAGTTATTTTGGTTAGTTAAAGTAGTTACATAAATTATTAAGTCATTATTCAATCTGTGTAACTTAAATGAGTTGTTCGCCGTTGTTGTCATAATAATGTTGTAGCCTCGTGATAATCTTATTTGGTAATGTCGGGTTACAATCAGGATCGTTAATTATTCAGTTTGTTGCATTTAATCAGTAAAGACATCCTTCCATTATACTTGTATGAAGAAGCTATTAATTCATTTAGTAAGTTGTTAACAATTGTATCAATGCTTGCGTGTCATTTCCCTTCCAGCATAACGTTAGGCAGTTTTGCGGATAATGTATGATTAGGTTTTTATAATTAAAGTATGTTTAAATTATCAGTTGTGTCGCCTCAGTCATTTACAGTCGTTAGGTTAGATCCCAAGTTATTTCAGATAATAATGTGGAAGAGTTTGTGATATATCGGCAAGGTAAGATCTATTATAAGTATATCACTGTTAGAGCAGTTCGGGATCCCTGCTATATCAAAGATCGCCCTGGTGTCAATATCCTTATCCTGACAAATAACATCTCGGTGCCCACAAGTAGTTAATCTGTTATAATCTGGAAGATAGCCTAAAATCCTAAGATGCTTCTAAGAACAACCCCCCCAAATCAATCTAGACGCTCACAAGTGGACTGCGCGGCCATAATAACCCCCTTGATCGCATGGATATAACCCACGGGAAGTCACAAGGAGACTATACATATTCACACTGATAACTAAGGGGAAAAAAGAACTTAATCTTCACCTAATCGATAGTGCTTAAAAGACTTATTATATAATAGATTGGAGCTCTTGTAAGTGAAACACAGATGTAATTTGTAAATTTTTTAATCTTATATCTCATTAGAACGTATCACTTCTCTAGCAGAGGTTCACAGCTTTAGTCTATTTTAAAACCATGATGCTCTATCTACTTCTTTGTGATTATTTCTTGAAATAGCGTACTTTTTAACAGTAAAAGGTTCGAAATTATTGACTCTAACCCACAACTTGTTAAAAACTCCAAACTTAGTACAAAAAAAGAAAACTAGAAATAATGTACTTTTGATAAATGTCTAACAAATCTAGAACTCTGGGAAATATTTGAATAATTGAAAAGGACTAAGAGACAAATCGTGACACAATAGGGAATATGCATGAAATTCAAATTTATGTCTAGTATTTTTATTTTGAAACTTTATTAGTGTAGGATTGCCGCTATAACGTTTTTTTCCTATTTCTTCGATTTTTATTTACTGATTTTAATTAATCAAAAGTGCTAAAAATACAAAGGAAATGTAACTTCGCAAAACGCACGCTCTTGGTCGAATCGAATCGTGACGACCAAGTACACGATATTATTGTGAACAAAGGCGTAGGTTGCTGGGAGTTCTAATAGCTTTGCGATTGTGTTGAAGTTTATATTAACATATCAGCATAACTGGTGAGATATTGTATTCTTGCTACAATACTCACACCAATTAATGACTGAAAGCGGTTTTCTGAAAGCACAGTTGGATAATCTTCCAAAAATTGATGCTTTCATGATGATAAGAAATTTTGCAACAAATCCGAATTTTATGGCCGCTCAGCTCAGAGCAGTGAAAGCTGCAAGGTAATTAAGTGATGGATATTTCAACATTCGCATGCAAATAAACAAAAAATTCTAGATGTCGGGCATATAATAAATTATTACCCGTTTTTATCAAGTGGCAGCGTGGTATATGCGGTAGGGTGTCAACATCATAATTTTCCGACCCGCGTTCAAATCCCCGCAGAATTAAATATTTTTATCTTCAGAATTTGTCAAGCTTGACCTTTTTATGTTGTTAAAACTTCATTTACGTTCTTTTATTGAGTGAAATAATATTTAAAACAAATTATATCTCCTACAATTCAGCGTCATATTTTTCCCATTTTTCACAACACAAATCTGCCGCACACCTTTAAAAACTTCGTCAAGAAAATCTCCATTCTTACATTTTTTTCACTTTTTGTTAATAAGTTGTTTCGGTGCGTTTTCAATTGAAATAGTTCCTATCATGTTATTTATTTCATCTTCGCCATTTCTTTACTTGTATATCATCAAGAGGCATTTTAAAGGAAATACGTTGCATTGGGAAGATAGTTTTTTCTTTCTTTCTTCTACACTCGATTTGTTCCAAGAACGGTTGCGTGTAAATGGTTGAAAATAAAGTAGTCGGCCTATCCGTGACGAAAAATGGAGCTCGACAAGGAAATGGAAGAACAAGTGACAAATGCTTATAAACATTGCAAAATTCTTGTATCAGATTCCAGTTTACTAGCAGATTCGCCTCATGAATTAATTTTATTGGGTATGGAGCGAGTCATATTAGGAAGCCATTGTTGATAAATGGGCCGAAATGATGTCTGGTGTATTTGTTATAAGCAATGTGAATTGTTTTAAATTTTAATTCGCGCTATAAAAGTATGTAAATGAAGTTTTAACAAAATAAATAAGTGAATCTCGACAATTTTTGAAGATAAAAATAAGTAAAAATATTGGATTCTGTGGGGATTTGAACTCGGGTTACAAACTTATGAATCCAGCACCCTACCCCACAGACCAGGCCGCCATTTGACGAAGTGGGGCAATAAGTTACTATATAGCTGTTATCATACAAGCTGTGAACCCTTCAACATATATGAAGGAGATCGCAATCCTTCTTAAAATGTCTGATGGTCTCCAAGTAAGATATGATTAGAGTTTGAACAGTTAACGAATTTTTATGTTACATTTCCTAAAATACATAAATACAGAAATTCTAAGTACTTACGTAAAAATTATCTTCACAATAATATAAACAACTAGTTGCAGATCTATTCTCATAGCGGTACACCACTTTTTTCTTATATTTGCATTTCACGGGACAAGAAAATACACTTTATAAAGTGTATTTCTTTTAGTATTTTTGCACACAGGTACAATACAGTACTTATAATACGGTTTTCGACCTCCTTCCATATCGAAATTAGTTATAAAACATGAAAGTTTTGAGATAAAGCACTCCACGATATACAGTACGCCAGTGCGGTAGTGTCACAGTGCAGCGCGCCAGAATAGCAGCGTTTAAATCGGCGGATCTGGATTTCAGTTTTAAAGTATTTATTTTGATGTTAAATCTTAATATTTACACCAATGTTATATTTTTTTGGTTATGTACGAATGTAAATAATTGATTAAATTTTAAAAAAATACATGCATACACCCTATTAAAAAATTAACCAAGCTCGGTTCTCAAAAATCAACCTATAAACGTTTTATTGGTAGCATAGAAATAAGTGAAACAAAAAAATTATAGACTAAAGTGATGCATAAAATACCTGCAACTCAAGCTAAAGATAGTAACAAACTTATTGTATTTATGCCAGAAGAAATAAAATTGCAAAAGGTAAGATATGAACTAGAAACTAAAGGCTAAAATCACAAAAGGGTTCAGTGAAAACTTTTGATTCACTGTAATTAATGAGGAAGCCGGCTTCGGTAGCTTAGGGGCTAGAGTTCTAGCTCCACGTGCCGAAGGTCGCCGGTTCGAGTCCGGCCGAGGACATGGGTGTGTAACTGTTGTGTGTGTTAATATCGTGTCCGTGTTGTAATGTCCATGTGTCAATACTTGATAGCAACAAAATCACATTGAGCTGGCTGTATGCCATAAAAAAAAAAAAAAAAAAAAAAAAAAAAAAAAATAATTAATAAGGAAGCGAAGGAGATATCCTTATGCAAATTATAGCGATAAGACAGCAGCTTGATAAAAAGTAGGAAATTAAAACTTTTGATTAGTAATATCTATAGATTGTTGTTATAAGAGTGTGTCAATATATAAGAGTCTCACAACTACAGAGAATGTAGACTTTGAGAAAAGATAAATACAATGTTTCTGAAGGCGGAAAGAAGTCAAGCTGTGTACCACAAGAATTGTTCATACTTAAACTGTAATACGGTATATCTAGTTACTAACAAAATAAACAAGTCCATGTTTAAGAACTGCCTGGGAACCAGTACTAAACTACTTCAGTGTGTCGAGCAGTTAGGTATGAGTGAAGTAGAAATGCATCCGAGCGTGAAACTGAAACAAGTCATTGTTATTAAATTAACTAAAACAAAAAAAAAACTTGAAAACATCAGAAATTTGTGAAAGACTTGATAGTTTATTGGGGAAATGTTATCAGACATAATCGTCTGTAGAAATTGGCAAAAATGTGTTGAGACTGCGCCAATCTCTCACCGTTCCAAAACTTTTTTTCCCTCGTGAAAGGTTAGGCTCTATTAATATCCCTTAGCCCTTAGGTTAAGGGATTCTTGTCAGAAGTACTTGCCGTCTTGGTCATTGCCTTCTTTTATTTGCTGTTTCCGTGTGAGTGTTTGTTTTACTTTAATATTTTTCATTTCTGTTGAGCCTTTTTTATTTTTTTTTATCTTTTTTATTTCTTATTTGTTTTTAATTTTTTTTAAATTTAATTTAACAGTGTAAGTGCATCCGTTTCGCACTGTATTTGTGGTTTTCTCACTAGTTTTCTTCTGCCAGCAGCTGGAGTAGTATTCTATGTGGACCCTCGTATATGTCATACTGTGCTAGAGAGCGAATAAGGTGGTTATCGCTCTCCTCAGTTTTTTGGTAAAAATATTTTGCTATTATTTTATACCTATCCCTAAGTCTCGGGATCCCCGCTGTCTCGTGGAGGATGTCTGTCGGGAATCTCATTGGCAGGTGGAGTGCTCTCTTCAGCGCCATGTTTTGCATTCTCTGCAGCTTCTCAATATGCGTTTTTGCGGCATATCCCCATACAGGAGATGCATATTCCATAATCGGGTGCACCAGTGCTTGATATAATTGGAGGCCGCAGTAGTGTGCTACTGTAATTCAACACTGGATAAAGTTGCCCCAGTAGTTGAAAAACTCTGCGTCTGACGTCTTCAAAGTGTGGTTTCCATGTTAGTTTCGTATCTAGGGTCACCCGAAGATACTTTGCCGTGGCCACCAAGGGGATTCTCTTCCCGAAGAACCTCAGCATCGGTCGTGGTGGCTTACGCCTCCGCGTCAACATGATGGCCTGGCTCTTCGATGCGTTGATCTTAATTCTCCACTTGGTGACCCACTCCTCGACGTCTTTAAGCACTGCTCGGAGGCGGCGTCCCACGAGGATCCGGCAGCGGGACGTATTGAAGATCGCCGTGTCGTCGGCGTATAGTGCCAGCTTGGTTTGTTGCCCCATCGGAATATCCGCTGTGTACAGCGTGTAGAGCACTGGACCCAGCATACTGCCCTGAGGTACCCCGGCGCGGATGGGTCTTGTTGTTGACTTCGTGTCGCCTATTTTCACCATGAAGGTTCTTTGCTGGAGGTAGCTCTTCAATAACAGGAGATATGGTCCCGGAACTCCAAGTGTGGCCATTTTGTAGAGTAGCCCTCGGTGCCACACGGAGTCAAAGGCCTTCGCCACGTCGAGGAGGACCACGCCGCAGTGCTCTCGTGCGTTGAACGCTGCGGTTGCTTCCTCAACGACCCTCAGCAGTTGGTGCGTGGTTGAATGGCCAGGTTGGAAACCATGCTGCTCTGCTGGTATCATGCCTCCGTCACGGATGTGCACCTGCAGTTTCTTCAGTAACAGCCTCTCGAACAGTTTTATGAGATTAGGTAGGAGGCTGATTGGTCTATAGTTCTGCTGGTCAGCTGCGTTTTTGCTAGGCTTAGGAATCGGGAAGATCACCGCTCTTTTCCACGCTGCCGGGTACACTTTGGTCCTCGCAATCTTGTTGAATAATTGTACCAGTCTCACGATGGCCCCTGCTGGTAGATTCTTCAGTACCCTGTTCGTGATGCCGTCGTGTCCCGGTGCCTTATCCGGGGGAAACTTCGAGATCTCTTCCCGTAAGTCTTCGACGGTGAATGGGTTGATTTCACTCTCTTCTTCTTCGCCGTTGTCTCGAAGGTACCGGTGGAGGTGTTGCCTGACTCTCTGGCAGTGGCGTCTGTCTATTGGGTCCTCGACGGGTCTAAAGTTCCCCTCAAATGCATCTGTCAGCGTATTTGCTTTGTCTGTTGGCTTACAGACAAGACCATTCAGCTGCGACGTCCAGTGAGTTGCTTGGTCTGCTTCCAAGCATTGCCATCTTCGACTTGCAACGTTGAGTCCTTGTCTGCCCATTGTTAGTTTCGGTGCTCGGTAATTCTGACTTTGATCTCGCGGATCAGGCGATTTAGGTGTCGTCTGTCCTCAGGCCTCCTGGTTTCTTGCCAGAGACGGGCTGCCCTGTTCTTAATTGTAATCATCTCCAGGATGTCAGCTGGAAGGCTCTTCTGCTGCGCACTACTCCGTGATGGTGGTGATGCAGAGTCGGCTGCTGTTTTGATGTGGTCCGTGATTTTCTCAAGCTCGACATCAACTGGGTCAAAACTCATCATAGGCGCCTTCTACCGTCCACCCGATTCCGACATAGTTATCGTTGAGGAGTTGAGAAATAATGTAAATAGTATAGCTAGCCGTTTTAAGGATCATGCTATGATTCTAGGAGGCGACTTCAATCTGCCTTATATTGACTGGCGTAATTACGTTCACATCACAGGTAGCAGGGATTAGGCAGCTTCTGAAGTAATGCTCGAATTGTTGTCAGATAATCATCTCGAGCAGCTAGTTAATGAACCTACGTGGTGTCATAACGGTAGCGAAAACATTTTAGACTTGATGGTTACCAACAGGCTAGAATTATTCACCGACATTTCAACGACCACAGGAATAAGCGATCACAAAGCTGTAACTGCGACTATCAAATTAATGACCAAGCGAAAAGGAAAAAAAGGGCGAATTGTATACAGATTCAATAAGGCCTCAAAGGAGTGTTTTAGAACCTACCTGAGAAATAATTACCATAACTTCAAGTCAACAAAGGACACCGTTGAAGAGATGTGGATATCGTTTTATACATATAGTCAGGGAAGGCATGGAAATACATATACCAAAGCGGACAATAAAGGGAGAGGATGATCCACCGTGGTACACATGCGAAGTCAAAAGATTACTCAAAAAACAAAGGAAAATACACGCACTCTCAAGAAGGAAGGGGTGTCGCAGCGATTTAGAAACCTTAGCTGTTTTAAGAGGACGTATTAAGAATGTAATGCGCGAGGCCTTTGACGATTTTCACTCCAACTCTCTCTCTAAGAGTCTCACAGAAAACCCAAAGAAATTTTGGTCGTATGTACGAAAAGTTAATTGTACCAACAGCAATATTCCAGCACTAATTGGAGGTTCCGAGGTTAATGAAAGATGCGATGAAGCTAACGTACTAAATACTGTATTCAAAAATTCATTTACAAATGAACATAAGGATAGTATTCCCGTTTTCCCATGCTGTGGCGAGTCGGTGATGGAATCATTACGAATAGATACTGCAGGTATCATTAAGCAATTAGAGAACCTGAAGTGGCGTAAAGCACCGGGCCCGGATGGAATTCCAGTAAGAGTATTATCAGAGTATGCGGCGGAAATCGGGCCATTTCTGTCTGATATATTCAGTAAATCATTAGAAGAGCGAAAAGACCTTCAGAGTGGAAAATCGCGCAAGTAACTCCGATTTTCAAAAAAGGTGATCGAAGTGATCCTGGAAATTATCGTCCCATATCTATAACATCTGTTTGTAGTAAAGTTATGGAGCTTATTATATGCTCGAACATTATGAATTTTCTAGATGATAATAATTTGCTTACAACAAATCAACACGGATTTCGGAAGAAAAGATCATGTGAAACACAGCTGGCCCTATTTACACACGACGTAATGAAAGTTATCGATGCAGGTTCACAAGTAGATGCAATTTTTTTAGATTTCCAGAAAGCCATTGACTCTGTGCCACACAACAGCCTTTTAGCGAAGCTTCGAGCGTACGGTATATCGGATCATCTTTGTGAATGGATAAAGGATTTTCTAACTGGTCGGTCGCAGTATGTTGTCGTTGAAGGAGAAAGTTCTTCTAATCTGGATGTTACATCGGGTGTACCTCAAGGAAGTGTAATTGGACCACTTCTTTTCTTAATTTTTATAAACGATCTCGGAGACAAAGTGACAAGCCTTTTTAGATTGTTTGCTGATGATGCGGTTATTTATAGGGAAGTAAGAAATTTGGCCGATTGCTTAGAAATTCATCGCGATCTGGATGTTATTTTGGCTTGGTGAGCTGAGTGGCAACTTACTCTAAATTGTAAAAAGTGCAAGACAATGAGCATAACTAACAAAAAGAATCCGATTGTTCAGAAATATGAGGTAAACAGTTCAGTTATTGATATGGTCGATTCTATGAAATATTTGGGAGTAACATTACAAAGGATCATGAAATGGGACATACACATTAATTCGTTAGTAGGTAGAGCAAATTCTAGGCTGCGATTCATAGGTCGAATCTTGAAAAATTGTAATGAACAAACAAAGGAGATAGCGTACAAATCTCTTGTGCGTCCACATTTGGATTATTGTTGTGCCATTTGGGACCCGTTTCGTAAGGGATTGATCGAAAGTATAGAGAAAGTACAGAGAAGAGCCGCTCGATTAGTGACCGCTTGCTACAGTCCTTATGAAAGCGTCACAGAACTGATTAGTTGACTAGGCTGGGAGTCTCTGGTAGATAGACGACACACGTTTCGCTTAAACTTATTGGAAAACATGCGTACTCCCACTTTCACTTTTGAGTGTAGTGAAATACTTCTTCCACCAACCTATTTGAGCCGGAAGGACAGGAAAGATAAAATTAGAGAAATAAGGTGCCGGACTGATTCTTATAGGAATTCTTTTTTCCCTCGTACCATTAGGGATTGGAATGCACAGCAAAGAGATTAGCTTTGGTGCTGAGCACCCTCTGCCACCCATAATTTTGTTAATTGCAGAGTATATATGTAGATGTAGATGTAGAACATCTTCGTCAGCCTCTTCCCCGTGTAGCTGTACTGCCAGGTTTATTTTGAATTGCTGCCAATCTGCCTTTTGATAATTTTTTTCCTTTTTCAGTGTTTGGTTCTGCTTCTACATTTGGTGCTTCTATAATCACTGGCTTGTGGTCTGATGATAGGCGGTGTACCACTCTGGCTTCCAAGAGACCTGAAATATTCCTTGCGATAGCAACGTCCAACACGTCTCCGTGGTGGCGATGGTTTTTTGGGGTATGTGTTGGCACGCCTGGTGCGAACACAACACAGTCGTATCGCTTTGCCGCTCGTAGCAGCCTGCGCCCGCTAATTTTGGTGGCTCTGCTGTTCCACATATGATGCTTTGAGGTCAGATCTCCCGCGATAAGTAATCTCCAGGGATTGAGAGGAGAGCCTCCAGGTCCGCTTCCTCTATGTGATTTCGTGGTGAATGATAAACTGAGATCACGTTGACGGGCCCATCGGATATCTCCACGACAACTCCCGTGGCTTCGATGGAGGACATCGCCGGCATCTGGATCTGGTAGTGTGGCAACGTAGAGCGTATCAAGACGGCCGTTCCTCCTCCGGCTGTAGGGCGGTCATACCGGTACACCCTGAAGTTCCTCGCCGACATCCTGATCTGCGATCGCAAATGAGGCATATGTCTATGCCTTCTTCTAGAAGAACTGTCTTAGTTCTCCCTGCTGTTTGAAGACTCCATTAGCGTTCCATGAACAGGACGTGAGACTATTTGCATGTCTACGCCTGTTCATGGTTGGGTGTCTTACTTTCGGTTGAATTTGTGATTGCTTCCACGATCTTCTGTGGCGCAGTGATTTTAAAAAGACGTTTTATTGAAAAACAATATGATAAAAATTATTTGTTTAACATTAATCTCTGAATAAATGTTGAAAGGCACTTCAAATCTGACCGGTAATCGTTTAAAAAAATGAGTGGAAGCGATCAAAAATTCTTATCTTTTTGTACGAGACATTAAAAAAAAGCACTCCAAAAATTTCTTGGTTATTTATACATGGTCCGGGTATAACTTGATGATAAAGCGTAAAATTTTCTCTCAACAAAAAATAGGTGTAAATAAATATCATTTTTTAAGCAAACATGTAACTATAGTTTTCCGAGATACAACCTTGAAAAATCACTTTCGATTTTTTTAAAATTTTGTCATTTTGTTGTCAAGATCTAGACGAGAGTAAAGAATTTATTGAATAATGATCAGCAGCTAGGTCGAAGCCGCGGGTACACTGCAGATCGCAGTCAGCAGGAAATTTATGAAAACGGTATGAATCCGCAGGAAGGTTGTGTTCGCGTTCACCTCGCAAAGTGACGGTCAGCTGTAAATCAAGGAAATTATGTAGGGTGGATTTTTTCTAGAACCAGAATGTCCAATAATTTAATTAGCAGGAACGGGGACAAACGGCAGCGCCGATAGCTAGAATTCCTGCGAAAAACACAGCGGCTTCTGGAAATCAATCTACATGCCGATTTTCACCAGCAAAAAAATGGTTTCTGCGTTTCGTTAGAGAGGGAAACATACTTCAAATTCCTACTGAATACCAAGCGATTTTTTAATTTTAGAATAACACATACGTCGTGATAGCATTCTGAATTAATTTAAATTAAATTAAATTGCTTTTTCAACAATAAAAGATACATCTGAGGACTACTTCAAATTTTACACTTCTGTAAATTGGCAGAAAGTATATAGGCTAAAAACAACGATGGAGATGGGCACTGTGAAATGGAGAAGTGAATGGAGTTTCAATACCTCGAGGATGCCGCAGATGGTGTGTATCTCGTCCTCGGTGAACTGTTCGATTCCCCACAGCTGGCGGATGGTGTCGACAATGAGCTCCTGGTTGCGCCGCCACAGGTCCGGCAGTTGGCGCCGCAGCTCGTTGTGAGACTCCATGGTGAGCAGCGTCCGCCACTGTGCGGGAGCGGCCGTCTTTAGCAGCAGGCAGCGCAGCGGGGCGATGGCGCCGTAGTACAGCTTGGCGGCGGGGCTGCTCAGAGGCTTGGGCAGCCTGCGGGCCGTGCCGTGGGCAGCGTGCACGGCACACTCCGCTTCGCTGTGGCCCAGCTCCTGGCCGGCGCCCGGACACGACGCACCGCACAGTGGCCAGCCGCAGCCAGGACACCTGCCGGCAGGGAATTACCACCTCAGTCTGACCACGCAGAATCTCCGCACTCTGGTGGAATATTAGCACTGAACCTTCTAACTGAAAGCACGTTAACACGTTGGCTTGTTAAGTTATAAGTAATAAAATGCCGACAACTTGAACCACTACACTTTACTAAAGTCCCTCATCACGTTTTACTCAGATAACCATAAGCTCTTCGGTAGCACGGGGACTAAATAAATAAAAGGAATGAAGGAATAAAAGGTCGTAGGAATACTACTATTCTAATGTGAATAGGTAGAAAACCAAAAGGTTTATGCGATCGAGAAACACGCACTTAAGTGAAAGATATTTGAGTCAAAAAGTAGTGGTCTTAATGTATCTAATAACACACTAAGGTTGCATTACTTTCTCAATTAGAAGTGAATGTTCACACCAGCCTCCTAATTAAATGAAGTAAGGATGTAGGACGACGTACGTTATCTAGTCAGGGCTCATGGAGTCTACTTGTTATGATGTTTAGGCTATAGGGCACGTGGAAATCGTAGTTATTGGCGTCCTAACAACAAACTAAGAAGGTAACGTTTAAAGAAAATGAATTGATTCCTTATTAGTACTACTGGCTATGAGACGTAAGTCATAATGCAAATAAAACAATGAAATATCTGACTGGTTCTAGACTGAGAGCCTGATTTAAAAACTTATAGAACAAGCGAGAATAAAACGCTAAAAAGCTAACATATTTAACTTCAGAATGACTAGCTTCAAAGGGGGCCTCTTATAATGATGATAACAATAAACTCTGAATCTTTGCCTAAGATTTTAAGATACAAAACAGGACATCATAAAAATAAAAATTTTCCAACGTTGTTTCGTCTAGCCAAGCACTTGACCTCCAAATAGTTGACGAAACAAATTAGTTGAAAGGTCGTTGAAAGCGTCACACTCCGATGGCTCATCTTGGCGAAGTAGGTAACTTCGCCCTACGAGCCCATACGAAGGCGAAGAGTACCTCATCTCTGCTGGGATTCTGAGAAGAGCTGCTCCACGGCCGCATGGTGTATTACATCAGGTGTAGCTTATTATGCTCGATTTCCAGCCCTTGCCCCTTCAACGTTTTAAGCTATTTCGCTCAATCACCAACGCAAGGAAAGACTTTGGGACCAAAACAAAGTCTGTCTTCACCTAGTGTGAAGCTAACTTGGCTGTTTCATCCGCTGCCACATTTTCCGTAATTCCCACAGGACCAGGTACAGAGCAGAATAAAACCTGCTTCCCACATGTCACTAAGGAATGTAGGTCGCCCTGTTTGTTACAGACAAGTCGGTTTGCTCGGTGTTTCCCAGTGCCTGTATGAGGAGTCACATCGTATGATGTACTTCGCGTTGCAATTTACTTTCATGTGCTGAAGCGACTACAGAATAGTATAACATGCCGCATTAAAGATTCTGTTTTGCATATTAGCTTTATGCTATAAGTCGCTCTAGGGACACATCGGTATATATCGACATATAAGTGGGATACTCATTTCAAAAGTCACAGCAGGTATTAATAAACACATTGTAAGCATTAACTAGCTTGTTGTATCGTGACTGGTCTAGAATAAATCTCGGCCTCGTTAAGGGCCAAGGAAGGGCCAAAATTGGTGATGAACGATGGCCAACACATAGGCGTATTTAATACGCGTTTGCTTCTGTTCTGCTGTACCACTATGGCCTTTGTATGGTTACTGAAACGTTTAGTAGGCCTACGAATTTTGATGTAGCGACAATCGAATGATTGTAAACGGGAGTAGTAGGTGTTGAAGCACCATGAGGAGTTGCAACCGCATAACAAGCAGCCACACGCTATCCTCAGCATACGGGCGGCAGTGGCAAGCCGAATTCCCTCATGGTGAACACTATCACACGTCGAATTATAAACAACACAGCCATATTGTATCCTTGACCATAAATAGGAGCTACAAAATTATGGTAAGCTGTGACATAACGAACAGATATTTTAAAATATTTGGAGCGTTCATGACTCTGGTTTCAGGTCTCTTAGAAGTGACAACCACCTTGGTATCTTATCCTAAAGACCCAAAATACGATTCATTATAAATTAAAACTGTTTTATGCTAAAAGACTTCTGCTACAACTTGAATATACGCGCCGCGTTTTCTCCGCAGAAAGCTGGTTCATAATGACCATTCGTTCATTTAAACTGTTGAGTGTGAGTTGCAACTGCCTTTTAGCAACCTGCAAGCTATATTACTAACAAAAAATAGAGAAATCGTTAGAAATAAATAATAATTATGGAGGATATGTCGTTAATATTGACAGCGAAAAGGATCGTACTTTAAACCGACACTTGCGGAAAACCATTTTACTGAAATAAAAAGGTCTGACCCTTCACAACACACTAGCTACCGGGTGCAACGATTGTAAAAACAGAGACAAATTTTCCCTAAAACATCGATTGTCTAACTGTTCCAAAATTCCAAAGTGGCAGGGGGGAGGGGGAGGGGGAAGGGGACTCAAGATGTTGGACGCAAACAAATACGTTCTTGTATCGACGTGGCCAACAGGATAAGGTTATCCAAGACTGAACGGAACTTTCTGAAACCGCTCCGAAAACGACCTAGGAAATTTTGATATTCGAAACACCAGACGAGTTGGCGGCTAATTATTGTCTCTAGTGTGTTCCGAAAGTAGCTCGTTAGGGCAATAGTGCGTTAACTACTAGTACTTGCTAACGTCCTATCTCTACCTAGTTATAACTGGTATATTGGCGTTGTTTATTTTCACCAGTTGGCTCAAATATAATTAAAATACATATAAGACAATCTTTAGTACCATTTCAGAAATGCCTCAAAATCTGGTAACGCATCTCATTTTGTCCTAGTGCTGTACCTTTCGCACATCTTTGACCGTTTTCAGCTCCCACAAAGAAAATGGGCAGTTGTGTATTTCGGTATACTATAAAACGAAACCATCCTTCTCGGCAGCAGTTCTTCGTTGCTGGATCTGGTGGGCATAATTGACAGTCGAAATAAGGGCAGCGTAATACTCCGTCATCAACTGCGCGATGCTGCTTTCATCCGTAATGATATGACCTTGATGCAGATAAGGGTGATTGAGAAAACATTTAAGTATACGTCTGATTTTAGTACTTTCGATGGTTCTATAGAATGGTTAACGGCACTCTAAAAGTTTGGCCCTTGCATTGTTTTGGTCTCCTTAATAATGCGACGAAACTTTGCCGTGATTTTCGGAACGTTGCTAGGTTCTCTGTTGTTCAATTTGTCCTAAAATTTTAACACGACCTTCTTCATTTCAGAATTGTGGAACGACAATCATCATTACGCGAATGGACGAGGGGCGGGAAGGCTTTCGGCAGGAAACGTCTAGGGCTCCAGCTGGCAGAAAGATCGTACTTACCATCTCAATTTGTTTTTCTTCTACTTGAACAACTGCTGCATCTTCTACACGGCTAGTGGCATGTAATTTTGAGAATGTAGGCCAAACCAGCACCAGTTTTCGCATGATTTGAAACTCTGATGGACGGTTATCATCGAACCTGGTATCTCGGGCGACAGAAGCCAGTTCATTACAAAGTTGCAAATGCAGGGAATTCAGAAAGCACTGACGATGACGGAGAAAACAGTGTTTACTTAAAAATTAATTAAAAAAGGTAATATCCGACCCAGGTAGGTAATCGATGTAGCTCAGATCTGGCATTCGGGAGGTCGTAGCAAATCCCGTCCGGCCATCCTGTTTTCGGTTTTCCATGATTTTCCGAAATCACTTAAGGCGAATGTCAGGACGGTTCCTTAAATAGGCCATGGCCGAAATCTTTACCAACACTTGTCCCTCGAAAACCCAGGCGAAAGAAAAGGGTAATGAAGGATTCTAACTATGAGAATTTTATTCAAGTTAGTGAAACCTCTAGGTATAAAAAAGTTTTACTGTTAAGTGAGTAACGACTGTTCGTTTGTTTCTCTCTTCAGGATATTCTCAATATTTATTCTCTTCGCAAAGAGTGTTTTCAGCACTCTTAAGTTTAATTATTCCTGTTCATAACCATAACTTACTTCTCTCGTTTTATTACCTTACAGAGCATTCTGTGAAACTACGTAAGATTAAGTTATAAATGTGGCTGATCTAATTATTTATAACAATCCAATGGAACTTATTTTCTAATTCTTTCGAGCTATTGAACATAATTCTATACGCAACAGGAAGAAAATTGATGAACACAAACATCTACATCAGATAGAATTGAAATGATTAATACAATAACCTAGAAAAATATGGAACCAAAATTTTTAAAGAAATTGTGAGGAGTCAGTTAACATTTAATCTTCTTATACTATAATATGCGAAAAATTCACAAAGAAAAATAAGTAAAAAATAAATTGCTGCAAAAAATGAAATGCATACAGAAAATGCAATGTTGTTGAAGGCCATTTTTCCGCAGTTGCTGAGTAAATTAATTCATAAAATAACGCCAATACAACTGTATAATGTAGGTTTATTGCCGTACGCGTTTCGCCTCTCCTCGAGGCATCATCAGCGACGAATCTATTTTAACATTTACATTTTATTTACAAATTTATTTGACATAACGCTAAATTGATATATTTTCTTATTATTTACACTTACTATTTACATTAGTGGATTTCAGGATAGTAACCACCCATCTTTGCTTTCTCTCCAAAGCATGTTTCCGTTACAGCCATTTGTCTTTGCTGTTCTGTACACGATATAAACATTGCGCTTCTACACTTCGCTTGTTTTTGGTGGCCATCTTATTTTCTTACTGTCAAAGGCGGTGATGCGCTGACGGCGCCAGATTTGAAATTGCGTGGGTAATTTTTTTACATCTAATTTTATGTAAGTGTGTGAGTGCAGGTTTGTTTCTTTACTGTAGGGTTATTGTATGTTTACCAGTTTGAACAGTGTTTGGTTTGTTAAATTTATGTGGTCATTCAGTACCTGCTTGCCATTTTTTATTGCTTTTTGTATGTGGTAGTTTTCTTGTAGAGTGAGGGTATTGTGTCTGTAATTGTTTATTGTGAGTATTTGCATGTCATTGTTAATGTCTGTTGGTAAGACATGCAAATACTCACAATAAACAATTACAGACACAATACCCTCACTCTACAAGAAAACTACCACATACAAAAAGCAATAAAAAATGGCAAGCAGGTACTGAATGACCACATAAATTTAACAAACCAAACACTGTTCAAACTGGTAAACATACAATAACCCTACAGTAAAGAAACAAACCTGCACTCACACACTTACATAAAATTAGAAAAAAAATTCCCACGCAATTTCAAATCTGGCGCCGTCAGCGCATCACCGCCTTTGACAGTAAGAAAATAAGATGGCCACCAAAAACAAGCGAAGTGTAGAAGCGCAATGTTTATATCGTGTACAGAACAGCAAAGACAAATGGCTGTAACGGAAACATGCTTTGGAGAGAAAGCAAAGATGGGTGGTTACTATCCTGAAATCCACTAATGTAAATAGTAAGTGTAAATAATAAGAAAATATATCAATTTAGCGTTATGTCAAATAAATTTGTAAATAAAATGTAAATGTTAAAATAGATTCGTCGCTGATGATGCCTCGAGGAGAGGCGAAACGCGTACGGCAATAAACCTACATTATACAGTTGTATTGGCGTTATTTTATGAATTAATTTAGCATACAGAAAATTTTCATTTTATTCTCCAGTAACGATTACTGTTACTTATTTTATTTTAAGATAATTAGAAGCTGCATAATATAAGGAGAGAGTTTTTTTTATGAAAAAGCGGCTATGAAAAGTAAGTCTTCATATGTGACACTCATGCTTATGGAGCCATTTGACTAAATCAACGGAATATGTTAACACGCAAGAATAACTGAAGGACCAGGTGAGTTGAACTGGGGAAACAACGATGATTAAAACACTGAGTTATTTATTTTGTATGTATTTTTGTCGAGGTACTGAAATCAACAGCTTAATAAAAGTTCTTCTATTGTCTTCAATCGGATTATTTTTTTACAGGTAAAACAGATAAAAATAACAGATCTGGATATAACTTGTCAAGATCCACTGAAAAAAAAAGTTTTTTAATTTAGACTTTTTATTTGTTAAATTGTATTTGATTAATTGGCTATGATATATAAGCTATATACTTGTGTTCGAAGTCCAGAAATTTCGGGAATTTTGCAATGCAGTCGCAATAATTTAGTACAGAACACGTGAACTTTGGGGTTTTTCAGCGATTTTGATAGGTGAATTAATAGGAGATTTGCGAGATCTTTTTATATCATCTCATTAAGCGTTACATCCTGAATAGCTGTCGCAGGGTAAATTTTAGTGCATCATTCACATTTGGTTTATGTTATGGTTTTACGACCAGTTGGCGTCGAACATTAGAGCTGAGAGAAAGGAGCGGGAAGCAATCATCCGGGCACTGGGCTCCAGTGATTTCGGGAAAATCATGGATACGAGTGGTCCTCCTACCGAATTTCAAGTCCGATAGTTATCCTCTCAGTCACGAGGTACGGTATTCAGAACCTCGTAACAGCCCAGAGACATAGCTTCTTGCTAATTACAATGTTATGAATTAAGTACTTTGGTACTGAAGAGAGATAAACATTGATTAATAGTAAATTTGTATATTTTTCGTATAACTGAGTATTTTTTGGGGGGATGGAAATTTTTTAAATGAAATGTAATTTGATTAAATTCAATATAATCTCTGAAAAGTTTATTGAAAGACAGTAATTGTGTTTTATGAATGAATTTCGGTCATCTGGAATTGTTTAAATTTTGTGTTTAAATATATGTAAATAGTCTCTATTTTCATTTTAAAATGTTTCTTAATGGTTATAAGCAATTTTCTGTAGGTTATAATCGTTTTTACTCGTAGTATTTCAATTGTTTGGAGCAAGTTTTAGCTATCCACAATCATAGAGCGGTTTTTTTTTTTTTAAATAATGTGCTATAGAAATTTTGGAAGAAGCTAACATCTTATCAGTGTATGTGTTTCTGAAAATTTTGGTGGAATAAAAGGTTAAATACAAAGTAAATATCGACATTGTTGTCATTTTTCCATTCAGAACTTATAGAAAATATCATACTTTGGTGAAAGTCATAAATCACCTGGTGACCTGAGTGAAATACACTGTAAATCTAAGGACTGATTAATTAAGTTACACATCTTACAGCTAGTTGTTTGTTTCTAACCCGAAGTGGAGCTTGAAACATTCTGTTTTTGAAAATAACTGTGTATTAGTAGAACGAACCGTATGGAGTCTATGATGGATGCTGACCTGTAATCGCCTCGGTCCTCGGGGCCGAAGCGCTTGTAGCAGCCGAGGCAGAGCGGGACGCAGCCGTGGCAGGGGCCGACCACGAGCGCCTGCTCGCGCATCACCAGGTCACCCGGCCGCAGCTCGCGCGACGCCACCAGATACCTGCGCCATCAAACCACGGCGATAAAGCTTTCACTAACAACACATTACTGGCGAAAACTAAACATAAAACAAATGATAAGCCACTATTAAGTGGTTACTCGTAGTGTTTCTCTTCGTCGCCGATACTATCGACAATCAGAAAACTTTGGTAACCTTACAACTAAACGTCGAATGTTCCCATTGATTGAGACTTATTTAGTAGCACTGTGTTGCTATCGTTCCGTCGCCCATTAATACCATCTGTTCAAATTGATGACTGAAAACTTATTGTTCGTTAGCAACAATTCATCTAAACTCCTAGCAGTTTTTCCAAATTCAGGCATTTTCTACACGAATGTTAATAAATGTTACCGACCGTGGTGTGTGAATGGTTAATGCTCTGACCTCGCATTCGGGAAGACGCCGGTTCGAATCCCCGTCCGGGCATCCAGATTTGGATTTTCCATGGTTTCCTAAAATCACTCCAGGTGAATGCCGGGATGATTCCTTCAAAATGCCATGGTCGAATTCCTTCCCGTTCCTTGTATCCAATCCCATCCCGCCTCTAATAACCTCGAGCTCGACGAGGCATAAAACCGTAAGTAAAAAAAAAATATAATTTGTCAAAATTCAACCTACAGCATCATTACTATTGCACAAACGTTCAAACAAATAACCCAATTTTCTAACACGCTATTTGAATCCTCATAGTGGCTTGCTGCCTAAGGCCATCTATTGGGAAACCGTGGTATGTAGTTCATGATCTTGTTAACGACAATTAGAGGAAAAAGCCACCGACGCGACGTGTAAGACTTTCTGACATAGATTAAGGAGTCCAGATGAACAATGTTCCAGACGTGAACTGCAGCCTTGAAGTTGCTTAGAATTTCAGCTTCTTGTGCGACATAAGGAAAATTGCGCTCATTTCCTAGCAGCCCGATCGTCAAATAATATTCATAACGACCGTGTCACTTAAATTTTTCTTCAAAATCTGACATTCCTAGTATCCTCACCACAAATTGTGAAATTAAAAATAATAACGATAAGTAAATCACAGAAATATTAAAAAGTTTGCTCCAGTTGCCACAACATTAATAAAGAAATACTTTTTCACTCAGTATCTAGCGAAACGTTTCAATGACGAAATTACTCATGTCCTCACACAATAGACTATATGGAGTAAATTTCGTTACCATTGCCCAATTGTCTTGCATTTTGAAAACGATGACATTTAATTTCAAAGTAGAATGATGAAATACAAATTTAGCAGAGGAATATAGCATTCATTAATAGCTTAAATACATTTCGCAGGAACATAACAACTGAGGAACGTTTTGTGATATTTAAACCAGGAAATTGAGAATAGTAATGAACAAGAATTTATTGAAAATGGTGGTAATTATAGAGCATTTTCTTCTGGTTTGGTAAAATCCCTATATCTTTCTTACTTTATTTCGCTACTGTCGATAAATATCAATCCAACAACCAAATAACCATCACCTAACTTTTTCAGTATTAATTTGAATATGCCACTTATAATTCAGATTAATAGTTGGATCACTCGTTTCCATCTTTTTACATCGACTACACACGAAGATGTCTGTCAACTGCACAGCTCTACATTATTCGTATACACGAAACTGAAATTTATTTGTGACTGACAATCGTAAAATGTATGATCAATTAAATAAATTATTAAACATTTCATTTGTCTTCAAAAAACGGTAAGCACTTGTTGGAAACAATTGCTTCCATTATCCCGATGTAATTGTTTTCTCTTTCACTTGTTTAATTCTATGAATGAGACAAAAAACCTAAAAACTGTTAGATAAAAAAGTCATCGAAAATGGAGAACGCGTAGTTTAAGAAAATATAAATTGTATTATGTGTATTCTCTTTCATTGGTAGCGACTAAATAAATACCTCTTCATCAAGCAGATTCCAAAAATAATCCCTAATTAGAGATAAATTAAGACTGTTGGTTTACTGCGAGGTTGAGTTGAATGGAAAATAGGTTTGACTTTAATCTGGCCTCACTGAGATTTACGTATAAGAGACCGACCAGGACATTTCTTCAGCGTACGCTAACTTTGAACCAACGAAATGTATGATTTACTATTCATAGATTACCGTGAAATTATGTTCTAGAGATGAGATATATTTTAATAAAATCAGTGTAGCTTGCATAATACTTAAAAGTATTCTTTATAACTTGCAAACGTTACACCTGATCATGTTAGGTGAAGGAAAAAGGCTTGAAAATACTATTTTTGACTTTGAAATAGAAATATTAGAAACGAGTTTTTCCTTTAAATAAAATGTTCATTGACCGCATCCTGATAAAAAGTATATCAAAATATTTCGACGTAGATAGTAGTAGCAAATCTATTTTGTAGCGGTGCGCACAGTTTAAATAAATTTTTGGTTATAGACAATCTTTATAACCAACATAAGAGTAAAAAGATACTGCACCCTTAGTTTCTAACAGCTGTACAGCTAATGTCTATTAAGGATTATCGTACGGTAATTTGTCTTATATTTCTAATTAATACCTTGATTTCTCAAATTATGTCTCCTAATTCCACCGAATTCTAATGTTTGTAGAATAACATCATATTCTTTGAACGTATGTACAAATTTTTTCCATAGTTCCTGGGTGTGACCAGGGCCGGCATTATGGCGCGGAGGGGGTGGTAAACAGGGCAAAAGTAGCACGGAGCCGAGTCCCAGAGGAGGGCCCGCCTACAAGGTTGCCTAGCTAAATAAATAAAACATTAAAAAGCTTTCTATGAAAAGGCGTTATTTGAATTTTTACGATAAAATTTTCTGAATTTATTCTAAAAATTAAACTTAAAAGTAAAAAATTTTGTTGGGGAGGGGGGCCTAAGGACGCTTACTTGGGGTCCGAGAATCCTAGCGCCGGCTCTCGATGTGACGTTCCAAACTGGTTGCTTGACACATCAAGCATTATGCAGGATACTTCGGTATCAATCTAAACATTATGGAATAAAAACTAATTCGCACTCTTTGATTTATCGGCAACCATTTTTGTGGGAAGGCAACAAAGAGCATCACATGTTAATTTAATTTAATTGCAATGGAGCCCACGCTCCGGTGGCAATTTCCCTACACACCCATCTTCCCCCATTCCTGCACCCACCTTCATTTGCCCTCTACAAATTTTTACTTTATATTCTTTCAACGTTTTCGGTAAATTATTTATCATTTTCCTTGGTAACTTATTCCAATCCTTGATACCCTTACCTAAAAAAAGAATCTTCCCACACCCTTGTGCCTGAAATCGAGTGCCAGCTTGTGGTCATGGTCATCTTTTCCCTTCCATGTACTACTTTCCATACCCACACCAATATCTTTCCATGCCTCATCACCAGTATACGCCTTGTACACTCCCATGACCCTCTTCATCCTCCTCCTGAGTTGTAATGAATCCCATTCCAGTTCCTTTCAGAGCACAGAACCAACTGTATCTGAAGTCTGTTTGATATCGCACTGTTGTTGGACGTTTCATTCATTTGGCTTCCTACCTGGACGTACCTAACTACTCAAATTTTGACACCATGTTGACACCTTTTTTATTTTTTTATTAAAAAAAGATTTTACTGGATTCCATCTGACAATGAGACCATTGAAGCAGCTAATACGTAAAGGAGACTCATGCTACATTCCTAATTCTTCTCGTCATAAAGTTTACCATAACACTTCCTATTAAGAAGAGTGGGCGTGAAAATTGCGGTTAATAATGAATGCAGGTAGCAACAAGAACAAGTATCAAACGGAGCTGCGAGTTCTGTATTCCTGAAGGAATCAGGTGCAAATACTACAGATAAATGTAAGCAGGTGACCTGATCCACCAACTTGACCTCCTTAAATTTCTCATACTTATTTTATGCATCTGCGTGTATAAATTGAGATGGCTGCGATAAGCGTCAGCTGTGGGGCCGTGGGCACTGTACCAACTCGGTCGATTTGTTAATTGTGTCGGCTGAGAACAGGCCTAATTGCCTGCACCGCGAACGCCAAGAATTCTACCGTGTGTTTGGCGCCTCCTACGGAGCCAATAGACTTTTTTGTTTGATAGTCCAGTGTTTCTTCTGTTTTGGTTATATGGGTGGACAACAGCATCTAATGTGACAACCGTTACTGTAATCCCATACCGGTTCAGATATCTACATTTACATCCATACTCTGCAATTCACTAACAATGTGGGTGGCAGAGGGTACTAAGCACCAATCCTAATTCTGCGCACTGCAGTCCTGAATAACACGAGGAAAGAAAGAATACATAAAAGTATCAGTACGGCATCTTATTTCTCGAATCTTATCACTCAGGTCATTGCGATCTAAATAGATTGGCGGAAGAAGTATTTCATTGCACTCGTATGTCAAAGAAAATCGCATATTCTCCATTAAATTCAAACGCAAACGACGTGGTCTGTCTTCCAAACGATCCCAGCCCAATATATGTATCAATTCTGTGACTCTTTCATAAGGGCTGTAACAACCAGTCATGAATCGAGTGGTTCTCCTCTGTACTCTCTCCACTGAGACAATCAAGCCCTTGCGATTAGAGGTGGTCGCCGCTTACAAAAGTCTCGGCGGCGGCGCGCAGAGCAATTTCAGTCGGCGGCGGCGTAACGCCGGCGGCGTGGCGGTGTAACAATTTTATGTATAACTTCTATTATATAGCTAATATTTAATATTAACAAGAAACAAAAATAATCATTTATTTATTCAAAATTTTATATATTTTAGCACTCTTTGTAGTTATTGTGAATAAAGACAATTTTATTTATGCGATATAAGCTTAGTCTAGAATCGAAATCTTTTCGCAGAAATAACTAATCCCGCCACAAAAAATACCCTTTCGCTCAGCGTGCTTGTGGCTGGCGCAAAAAGCAAAGGATTGGTAAGACGAGAAGGACGTCGAAAGGCATTTTTTTTGTTCCAATAACTTAAAAGATTTGCATTTTTATTTTCTGATGGATATGAAGCTACATCTCTCCAACATTCTTGATCGATCGGATCATCACTATCAGTACCATCTGACCTAGCATAAACACGATGTTATTCATCAAGAGTTTGTGCAGCAATCATGTATCATTGGTGGAGCTTCAAGAAGCAATAGGGTCAGCATCTTCGTTTTTTCTGGCACGTCAATGTCAGTGATTGCTTCCTTGATATATGAGGCAAGAAATGAAATTCTGATCATTTGTATTGACTCTAAATAAGTATCTACGTCTTTGAGATCCACAGTGCAGTATACAAAAGTGATGCTTCTACGAATGATCTTATAACAGGGAATCGTTTGGTAATGTTGCGCTTAAACTGAAACATAATCAACGATTCGTCTTCTAAGACAGAATTTACTATATTAATTATTTCAGAACGAAACAGAAGAGCTACATTAGTACAACATGTCATTTTAGACGACATTACCTCAAGTGTTGAGCGAAACCTTTTTCAAAAATTTTACTAGATCCTCTAAGAGATTCTACTCACTTTGGTTAATCTTTAGCTCATCTAGTCCAATCTTTTTCAACATGTATTTTGATGGGTCACATTTACAAACTTTCCAGCATCTTTAAAGCGCTGACTTGGTGTTGCAGTTTTGATAGAAGGAATATATTTAACACTAGTTCGTGCCTACGACTAGTTTCGTATTTGTCAAGAATTTTAAACCTTTTTGTATTTTTGTAAGGAATCTTAAATATTTCCTTGAAAAAATGTAGCCTATGTTACTCCCTGCCAAATTAGCAACTCTCCAGCTAAAGACCTGTCAAAATCGATTCATACACTAAATAAGTTGTAAATAAATTATTCATACTTGTTAATAGCTGAAAAATATGTCGTATTATAAAACATTTTTCAAGCACATTCCATAACATTTTAATGTATTCTAGAAGATTACATAAAATTTTTTAGAACACTTTGTTTAAAATATGACCAATTTCAACCACCAAATCTCCCGTACACCCTCAGCTACCGACAAGAAACCACGCAAGGTAGTTGTGGCTGCAAAGTGAAATATAGGGACACACATGTCTATTTATATACATAAGATTTCCTTATACAGATGGTAAGTTCTCTTCAATTACGTCATCCGATCTTTCTGTTTGGACTGGTTCCGTCAAATCATTTTCTAAAATAGAATCGTTAGAATCACGGAGGGATTGTACGACATTACCAAAGGAATTCAAAAACTCTTGTTCTACTTCTTTGGCATCAACTTCTTGCTCCGGCAAGCGATATCTCGCTACATTGACTATTCTTGGATTTGTTTTTTGTTTTTTATGAGAATTTCAATTTCTGGAATCCCATTTATGCCATCCACTGTCAAAAAATTACGGAACCCATAACCAACACACAGATCATGTCTCATATTAGCTAGAGAAAGTGCCCGGCACACGTTTATTTCAGCATCGCTAAACTTCTAAATATTTCCAACGAAAAGTAGTTTGACTTTGAGAGTCATATAATATCTACAGATACAGAGAGTTTTTTAATTTTAGTTTTAACGAACCATGTCTTCTTAGTACCTACTTATTCATTCAATTAAAAGATTTTTTTTTTAAAAAAAGTAGTGTCTTGTTGGGAATTGTTGCTCAAGGACACGCCGCGAAGCAAGTGTCGGCGGCGGCGGCGGCGCGCCACTGAGGGCCGGCGGCGTCACGCCGGCGTGGCGCCCACCTCTACTTGCGATACGGATCCCCAACTCCACAACAGAAATCCAGATCGGTCCGATTAAAGAAGTTTCTTCTTACTGCCGTTTATTAGATGTACTGTGTGTATTTGTATACAAAATTGTGCCCCGACTTAAGCGATTTCGACTTCCACGGTTATCAGTTGGTCCCACCTATGGCGTAACTGCGGGGTATTGTCGTATTGCAAGTGTATGTTAAGACGTGTTTAGACTTCTGTTCTTACGACTTTTGCATCGACGATTATAGGAAAGGCCCTCCTTATCGCCGTACTATGACCTCAAGCACGTAAAAATAAAACGCTGATATTTGTGCTATAGATCAAACCAACCTTAATGTAAAACACAAAACATTTAATTAATGTTAGGTACATACGCAAAAGTCTATAATTATTGATAGATGGTATAAAAATTTCGTCCACTCACTTTGATAGAAATTAACTAGAAACTTCTAGATATCTATGAATCGTACGTTGGCTCTTCTAGACTATCCATAAATATTTTAAATTTTCGTTTTTAATTTTTTTTCTTTCGCAAGTGACGTAAGGGATATTGGTAACAGAAACAAACTGTGTCTCAGAACGTGGACATGATCTAGCATTTCCAAGGAAAATGAGAGAAGTAAATCTGTGAATGGATGAAATCAATGTATGGGGAGGTAAGCCCGACGTGTCAGATCATATCAAGTTGAAACAACAATTCAACAATGGTCAAACGAAAATTTTGATTTTCAAACATGATGCCACTGTGACGGAAGAAAATTTCGTGTCATGCACCATAATTACCGTGACTATGACGGTTATATTCAAAGACACCATACAATTTATGGAACCATCTTTGAACGTTTCCTAAGAAAAATGTAAGGTGATAATCGCAGGAAACAAAACATAAAATTGTTTGATATAGATTGCGTGGGTGAAATCTGTGGAACTGCGTGATATTAAATAACGCTAATTTTCCAGATATTCCTACATGTAAATAATTAAGAAAAATTGATTACTCGTTTTGTACACTAATGACTTTTCTTCCCAGCATCATCAACATTCTGTTGGATATTTGAAGACATTACACTTTGTTCTGTTAATATTCGAACACTTGTGTGTATCCCACACTTTGTTCAGCTGTGATAGTGTAGTACTTCTAGGCAATATTTCTTACTCTTTTTACTGTTATTATTTCTATTTTATCCACCAACTCATTCTGATTAGCTTTTACGGAGTTGTTATTGTGGTGTGCTAAAATGTTGCCAATTAACCGAAAGGCAGGTTTACTTAGCGACTATTTATATGCTGAGATAACATTAGTGATGCCACATCTTTTGCATTACTTTTAACTATTTGAACGATTAAGTAATTTTTCTATTTGAGTTATATCTTTGGTAATAATATTCTTAATTTGTTGAAATGTATTAATATATAGCGTAGTTGCAATATTCAGGATACGATGGCACTGCGTATTCGTTAGTCAAATATGGTAACATAAACTTTTGGAATTGAGCTTTGTGAAGACCGAGATAAAACTTCCTGTTAAATGAACTGGTAGTAAACAAAAATGTTTCATTGAGTATTCAGTCTTTAGGAAACCGGCAAGAACATTGAGTTCAATAAAACAAAAATACCTATTTCCAGTTTTGGTGATATTTGGCTAAGGCCAAAATGAAATAATAATTATATTTATAAAACATGTTTCATGTTAAAACAAATTATGAGTCATTATTTAAATAAACCAACTATAAAGCGAATGTTCGTATAAGAAAAAAGCGCATAATACAGCGACTGAATTTGGATGAAGTACTTTGGAAATAAGCTGTACAATACTTGGGTGGGTAATGGTCGTATTATTTGACCATAAGGAAAATATTTCTTTTTTGTATAGTTCTGGAAAATAGATTGAAGATTGCTGGACATTTTGACTGCTTGTACATGTGCTACTGCATGACAAGCATTCATTATCACTGTTACTAAAGAAGGCGAAAGTCTTTTGGAAAGTATCTAAATAGTATTAACTGGTGCAAGTAAAATTTTTGGCTTGACTTCTACGAAAAACTTGTTCAAATTCTTGTATAGCCATCCTACTCTCGGCTTAAAGGTATGAAAGCATGGTCCCTAAATTCATTATTTTGTAACAAGGGTGTGAATCCCAGGTGTCTTACTGTGTATCCTCACACTGGATTAAAGATGCACGACGAGATTGGCTTCGGATCTGGACATTTTGGTTCCTGTTTCGCTCCTTGTGAGGAAGTATCGGCGGGTTATCAGCCACCCCCTCCTGTGGTCGGAGAGGCGCTATTTCGAGCCGCTAGCAGCTGCGTGTGCTGCGGACGAGCTGTGTGACCTGACTGACACATGCCCACAGGCACCTTTGTTTGAACGGCCAAGCGAGTACACAGCCAACAGCTTTCCCCTATCTTCTCGGTTTAGTCGTCGACAAAACAAAAAGCGTTACCGACAGACGGGATAATCTGGGAAGGCTGAGTCGACACACAGGAAAAGATAAATGTCTTCTATTAAGCAGTGTGCTTCTACGCTGAAAAATTATTTCTAACACATTCGGCAGCGATCAAAATTAATAAAGAACCGAAATATCTTAATTGCATGTCAAGAAGATATAGACAACAAACATCGTTTCGTTATGTACCAGTAAAATATTTGTATTGAAAAATAAATCATTCTATTCACAAGTCTATAAAGTTTGACAAGTAACGGAAAAGTTTGGAACTGAAGACAATGAGACCTCCGAATACACATGTATATGATTAGTAGCTCAGTGCTCAACTTCGAATCTAAGAATTAAACATAAAATAACTAGTAACCGAAATAAGCAAAGAAGAGTTGATTAAGCAGGTAAAGTTCATCGTGAAAAATTCATCATGGAAATATTTACAGAAATGTTGCGACTATTATTGCCTAAACCCAATCGTACTCGTAGTCACTGTGCAGTGAGCTGTGGACCAAGCCTACATTTTTGCGACAAATTCCGGTAACCCAGTCAGCCGGTATTGCAAGCGTCTCTCTTTGGAGTTCGACCTCGCACAAAGGTAATATTTATTAGGATTATTTTTGTCTTGGTTTATGGTTTCTGTCACAAGAATAGTTACGGTGAAAAGTAGAAGTTGGTTAAAGACCACAAAGAACTATTACCATTAAAAAAAAAGATCCATGTTTAAGCGTTACTGCTCGTACCGACTTAGAGAGGCATTAATAACAATCATTTTCATTGTGCACCAGGTTTGAAACTGTAGCAACGTAAAGGTTCTGGGATATTTGTAAGTCAAGCTTATTTATTAAATGTCATATATAAAGATTTATGAAGGTTGCAGGTAAAATTCACAGCAACAGAGGCAATTTTTGTAAAACACCTTGCAAGTTTTAAGGATGCCCACGTTACACTAACAAATCGTCGTCATTACTACCGTATGTTCTCCCTTCAGAAACTCTGCAAGTTCAGATTTAACTCCTGCTATTAGTGTATTATTGTACTATTTGTCAGTGTTACGTGATTTCCTGAGCTTTTTATGCAGAAAATAATACTGGAAGAGCCCAATTGAAAAGCAAAAATACCTAGTTGAAACGCTCCACAACTGTAAGGAATATGAAGTGTAAACCCACTGATTATCGTTTCCATATACGGAGCTTATGATACAAGCGGTCTCTAAGCGAGCGTGGTGGGAGAACAATTAACGTTATGGTCTCGCACTTGGGAGGACGCGGGTTCGAATCCCCGTCTGGGCATCCAGATTTGGGTTTTTCCTGGTTTTCCCAAATCACTCCAGGCGAATGCCAGGATGCTTCCTTTAAAAAGGCCATGGCCGAATTCCTTCTCGTTCCTTGTCCCCAGTCCCATCCCGCCTCTAATGACCTTAGCCGTCGACGAGGCGTAAACCAATAAGAAAAAAAGTATGGAATGAATAGTTATTACACACAGTTTAATACGTCAAAATTTGAGAAGTCAATCTGCTAAATTTGAGTTACTAGTCACCGTAAAATTATTCAGGACCAGAAATGTCCCAGAAGAATAAGATTTTAAAGAACTGCTAAAAAAGTTACAAAGTCGACACCATTAACGAAATTTCGAAGTATTGCAGTTTACTATTTCACTGAATGACACAACGTATTTAAATTTTTATCAGTTAGGTTGAATGATATAAGATGTATTCAGAATGATTTAAAAAAAATATATTAACCACCATACGTATTGTAGAATGAGTCTGATAGAGCTATAAAAGTAACGAGAAATTGTGTACCCGTATGTATTCGTTACTAAACAAATCAGTATTCGTTACTATCGAATCATTACTCGTTACTTTGGGTAAAATCGATCGCTAGCATGAATCATTGTATCGAGTCGCACCGCGTATGGGACAACTTCGTAACTATCGTATCATTTCGTTACTCTTTACTTTTGACACAATCGAGCACTAGTATGAAGCATCTCAACGAAGCACGTCGCGTACTGGTTACGGGATGACTTCATTGTACTTTGTAGAGTTTAAGTAAACTGTCCATTTAGTAAAGTAAGTTTAGGTAAAATTTGCACTGTAAAATAAGATAGAAGTTAGAATATCGCATTTTAGAATAAACGGATTTCATAAATGTTTGAAATTAATGAAATCTCACTAAATGATCAATAAAAAATCAATAACCATCTTAAATTATCTATCCAAATTTTCTATTAAGAAATTATGCTCTGTAAATTTTAATATTAAACAAAAGCAAGACTACAAAATAACTCTTCATGTTGTCAAAATTACTCGTTCTTACCTCATTAAAAATATTAACACTTAACAGTAAATAATATTAATTATATTAAAATAATCTACACACAACATGTTTGTACTTATAAATTTTCCTATGTAACAAAACGAATTCAAATCAAAATCTCCAGCAATACGGGACGCGCGATGTTCAAATGTTCATTCTCTCATTCAGATTCATTTAGTCACTAGACGAACCATTGCATTTCCCGCATGATTTGTCGTATTTGTTCGTTTATCGAAAAAAACTGACATCCATACGACAAAGGCAAGGAACGATATGAATTTGTGAGTAACATTTCGGTACTTCGAGTTAAGCGATGTATTCTTTACTCAGTAACGAATACGGTTTGCTACAGCTCTACCATCTGGTGATATATGAAATAGTACGGGGTTAGTCAAATAACAGAAAAAAGTTGTAAATAAACGGAAACACTTTCATGTAGTCATGAGTACAATCAGAGGAAGGAGTGGATTTTGAAATTTTGTTGTCTCTAATTGTGTTAACACTGATTTCAGATGATGATGTTATTTTTTTAGACGAATTGATTCCTTTTTAAATTTCTATGTTTATTAGCGATCTGCTGGCTTGGTGGTAAGGTCTCTTACCGGAGGCGGAAATGTTGCCAGTTTTTAATCTGAGTTTTCGTTGGGAACTTGAAAAGCTTTAAACCTGCCATTCATCTTCTGAGAGAAGTCTGCTAAACCGCTTCCTTGGTTCTGCTTCCACGTTAAAAGTGCAAGTACCCTTTACCGGGTTGGATTTCTGGCTTATTCGGTCATGACAGAGGTGCATGGTGCAGTCTGTTGGAAACTATTAGCAGGACATTACTAACACATTTATGTACTTTTCAATTCACTTCAAACACAAGACATACGTCATGCTTATCTACGTAACACACTATCCAATTACCCATGAAATATGAGGCCAGGACTTTACAGTACTAGAACGGCGTACTTCAAAACGGTCAATGCATAGTAGTTGAAGACAAACTGCTACACTAAGACAGGAAGGAGCTTATGCTCCTTTTCTGAAAGACCCATTCAGTCACTGAACTCCATGAATTCGGTGGGAGAAAACAAGGAAAATCGCTGTGGGTATACAGTTTGTTTTAAGCATCAGGACTTCGGCGATGTTTACCCTGGTTCAGATGTATAAGTATTCCACGCGTTCCATTAGCAAACAACGCTTCGTTCTTTTCGACAACGTTGCACATGAGAGAGTTTCGCTTCACAAATATCGGCTCTTCGAAAAATCACAAGCTCTCTTGGAAGAATAAATCTTCAAATACAAATGTTTATGTGAGTTTCTTGATGGAAAAAACGTAAAAAAAATTGTTAATTTGTTCAGAATACTATATCATATTATTTACTAGTATATTATACATCAAAATTAAGAACTAATACGAGAAATTTCTTTTTAGTTTCCTTATTCCATCAATCCAGCAAGGTAAACAAGTATACATAAATTGCTTAACATAACTTGTATATCTTAGCATCTACATACGCCTGTTTCTCCCACGATCGAAAACCCCAGACGTGGATCAGTGTCTAAGAAAAAACTCAGGAAATCAACACATAAACTTACAGGTCACCAATGTTGACAAAGAAAACTGAATATAACTGTGATTTGTGATTGAATTTCTAGGATAGCTATTTTTTTAAAAAATTATGACTTTACGCCTCGTCGAGGTCGAGGTCATTAGAGGCGGGATGGGACTGGGAACAAGGAACGGGAAGGAATTCGGCTATGGCCCTTTTGAAGGAGGCATCCCGGCATTCGCCTGGATTGATTTGGGTAAACCATGGAAAACTCAAATCTGGATGCCAGGACGGGGATTCGAATCGCGGTCCTTTCGAATGCGAGGCCAGAACGTTAACTGCTCACCCACCACGCTCGGTGAGGATAGCTAAACTATCTGCAAGATGATTTTAAACGAAACTAACTGAATTTGCTTTTTAGAAGAATTCAAGGTGATCTGTGGGTCCCGTTTTCTTCGTCACTAAATATTCCGAAAACACTAAAAAAATAGGGATTTACTTCTTTAATACTTGGCAGTATTTAAATGTTTTGTTGATAAATTTATAAAATATATAACCAAACCGGTTTCAGGAAAAAAAATCCCCTAAAAATTTTAACATTACGATAAATTATCACATTTAATAATCAAACGTGCTAATTATTACTTTGAATACATGAATGTAAACTAGTAAGAAATGTATTCATTGTTAGATTTCAATGTATCCCCTTTTATTTTAATCTTTTGTTACTGAATATAAAAATTATGATCGCAATTTTTTTTTGAGGGGGCGGGTGGGGGGAATGCCTAAAATACAATCCGGCGGTTTACCAGCCAAAAAAAAAATGTTTCTATGTTTTTCAGAATACATCCAGTTGTTACGAGTATTTTTTTTAATAATACCTGCTTTGCTTGTGCGACATTTTTATTAAGCTGATGATGGTATTATTATCTTGAAGTTTCTTATGAACTGTAGATCTGGGTCTGTTTTAAATTGCGATTTTTGTTAGAAGAAACTCGTATTCTGATTTTTGCTATATTTGTACGAATTTTTTCAGTAACTGATACAAACCAAAAATGAATGAGGAGTACTCCTGAATTATCTGTTGAATTAAATATTTGATTTTTTATTGATCTTTGAAAGCAACTATCGTCTTCTGATGAAATATTATAACCATAATTTTTCAGTCAGACATCGTACAGAAATAATGCTATGATATTTTTATTGAATTTGTAGTCGTTGTATCTTTTTCCTAGACCATGTCAAGCATTTTTTCACTAGTTGTGTATAATATATATATTTATCACATGAAGAGAGTATTTGAGATTAATTAAATATGCCAAAAAATTATTTTCTTTATTTGGCTGATAGCGAATTTGTGGTCAAAAATGTCTATTTATTCACGGCTTACTCCTATGATTGTGGGCACTGAGGACGAAGCATTCTATCTCAGAATATTGTTATTCGCATCAGATACAAAATATAAATGGTAAACTTTGATATTTACTCTCATAAATAATTGTTTGAGGACTGTCATTTTCACTAACTCAGCGTTACGAAATCTTCATATTACAAGTGATGCCCGACAGCTTAATTTTTACCATTAATGCTTACAAACCAATGAACAAATAAATGAGATTCTCCAATGCTCTACGACTATATGATCTATAAGCGTAAGTGGTTTTCAAGTCGGTAACTTCAAACAACGATATTCATGCGAATCACAGCTAATAGGATATATGGAAGATATTTCAGATGAAATGGACAAAGGAGGCCAAATTGTAGTGTAGCAGTAGACCTTTCATAGGCCTTTGACCGAGTGAGCCAAATGGTGGAAAATAAGATAAAACTATTGGTGTGGCTAGGAAAGTGATTAGAAGAATTTAAAAAAATTATAAAGCAGTTAGGGTAGGAAATGCAATATCAAAAAAAGTGGAAGTAAAAATTGGAGTTCCACAGGTTAGCGTATTGGGTCCATTGCTGATCATTATTCTAATGAATGATTGCGCTGATAGTTTACTATCGGAAGTTAGGTTGTTTACAGATGACATAATGCTATATAAAGGGATTAAAGTGGTAGAGGACTCGGAACAGCTGCAGTGTGATCTGGACAGGATATCTAGCTGGGTTGGTAAACATGGGATGAAGCTTATTAGATACATAGATATAAAAGATACACATATATAAAAGAATTGCTTGATAAAAACTTGAAATGTAAATATCTTGGCTTAACATTTGATAACAAGCTCAACTGGGCAGGACACATTGGACAGGTAGTAGTAAAAGACTTCAAAATCCTTCATTTCTTGGAGAGAGTCATGAGAGGATGTACGAGAGAAGTACAGGAACTGGGTTACGAAACTTTTATCGCATCATTGTTTCAATATGGTGATGGATATCGGACCCACATTTTTGGTATCAAATACAGGAATTGCAGGGGGTGCAAAGAAGAGCTGCTAGATTTATTTCTGGAAATTACCGCAGAACATAACCGATATGATAAGAATTATAATTCTGTGTGGTCGTAATGACCTGGTGACAGGGTTTCTATTGGCTGCGCATTCCATCCCTGTCATAGCCGTCATAACCTAACCCGGAAATCCTACCGGGTATAGGGGCTTACAGTTTTACGTGCAATCCGAACCACGGAAGCGTTCTGGCGTACTTCACATTACACAGCAAGCTGTGCCAGAGGTGAAGGTAGGGTCAAGGGCCTATGAAAATCCCTGCTGAGACAGGGATTTGAACCGGAGACCTTTCGGTCTCTAGTGAGAAGCCTTAACCACTGAGCCACCCGATCGCTACCGACACGATAGAAGAGTTAGAATGGAATTCATTGGAAGATAGGGGGAGGGACAAGAGAATCTTGGGAGTGTACAATACGTATATTGGTGATGAAGCAAGGAAAGATATTGGTGTAAGAATAAAAAGTAATGCATGGCAGGGAAGAGATGGCTATGACCACAAGCTGGTACTCGCTTTCAAGCATAAGGGTATGGGGAGTTGGTAGGTAACGGGGTCAGGATTGGAATAAGTTACCAAGAGAATTGATAAATTATTTACCAAAAACGTTGAAACAATTTAAAGTTGAAATTGATAGAGGTAAAAAGTAGGTAGGTACAGGGAAGAGGGGAAAATAGGTGTGTAGGGAAATTGCCACCGGAGCTTGCGCTCCGTCGCAATTAAATTAAATTATCTATATTAGCACGAGGGATAAAACGATTTGCTGTAATTTCTGTCAGTTACGGTTCAATGATATGAATATACATTAACTTTCCACTCAATTAGTGTGGAATAATTAACTTCCGACAATTACTTGACGTATTACGCAAATTACTGACATTTCAGCACCAGTTGGGGTAAACAGCTTGTTATGGACTCTAGTCTGGAACACATGCAAGTTGAATGCTCAATTTTGTTGCAACTAAATGAAGTTAATCATTTATGACCACCAAAAGTGGGAGGTATTGTTTTTAACTGTAGAAATAATAATCATTGTTCCGAACGAAATATCACTTAATTTATGCAGCATAGTTCCTTTAAATTAACATTTAAACATGCATGCTGAATTTTAACAGGCTCCTAATAAACTTCACATCATATTCGTACAATGAAGCTCAAACCCGCGCCTTAAGATTTTTACAGGTCGAGCGCCACATATACAATATGCCAGCTCAGCTGTTGCTGGCCAGATCCATAGATTCTTACATTGATAGCTGACGATAATAAACTTCCGCTACCCAAAGACTACACAAACTACGGCTTGCGAAACCCTACAAAAATATAGATAAATTTAAAAATGTTAATATAATTATTTATAACAAATTAACCAAAGAAAAGTAATGTAAGAATAATAACAATATTAACAATAAAAATATTGGAGGGTTGTGAGATTGTTATAGCGGGTATTTATGGTATATCTAAGTATACAGAAATTGTCTATTAGTGCAATAAGTTACTTGTAAATCTCAGAAACAATTATTAAAGCTAACTGAAACGTTTGCACCAGCGGAACCGTTTTGGATCAGAGGGTCCATGTTATTTTTAAAGACTAGTGTGCCAGTTCTTCTGATAGAGAACTCTTGTTGAGCTGCCAGTCTCCTGACCCGGCAACTCGATCTGGCCAACGGCCGTGAGTCCGCAATCATCAGGAATAATTTTGCTCCTGTACTTAGTGTAAGGAACTGAAAGTAACAGCTGAACATACACAGACGGAAAAAAAAATCCCAACACCAAGAAAAAATTATTGTAGAGTAATGAAATTTGGACAATGCATTTGTCAAGTTAACATGTTTAATTGATTAAATTTTCAAGATCACAGGTTAATTTAAGCTCAAGAAAATGCATTTCAAATGTGAAATACTGTTAAATTAATAGCCGGTGTAACCTCCAGAATTTTGAATGCAAGCCTGCAAACGTGAATGCATTGTGTCATACAGGTTTCGAATGTCACTTTGTGGTATGGAGTTCCATGCTTGTTGTACTTGTGCTGTCAATACTGGGACGGTCAGTGCTGGCTGTGGATGATGCTGGAGTTGTCGTCCAATGATATCCCATACGTATTCAATTGGAGACAGATCTGGTGATCTCGCAGGCCAAGGTAACATGTCGACACTCTGTAGAGCACGTTGCGAGACAACAGCGGTATGAGGGCGAGCGTTATCCTGTTGAAAAACTCCCCCTTGAATGCTGTTCATGAATGGCAGCACTACAGGTTGAATTACCAGACTGACGTACAAATTTGCAGTCAGTGTGTTTGGTATAACCACAAGAGTGCTCCTGCTGTCATAGGAAATTGCTCCCCAGACCATGACTCCAGCCCTGTAGCGTGCATTCCACTGACTACAAGCCATCGCCGTTTGCGACTCCAGTGGTGTCAAGCCAGAGCTCATTGGAGGACGGAGTGGAGATCTGTTGTGTTTTCTGATGAAAGCAGGTTCTGCCTTGGTGCCAGTGATGGCCGAGTGTTGGTCAGAAGGAGGCCAGGGGAACGCCTGCAACCAAACTGTCTGCGGCCTAGACACACTGGACCTACACCTGGAGTCATGGTCTGGGGAGCAATTTCCTATGACAGCAGGAGCACTCTTGTGGTTATACCAAACACACTGACTGCAAATTTGTACGTCAGTCTGGTAATTCAACCTGTAGTGCTGCCATTCATGAACAGCATTCAAGGGGGAGTTTTTCAACAGGATAACGCTCGCCCTCATACCGCTGTTGTCTCGCAACGTGCTCTACAGAGTGTCGACATGTTACCTTGGCCTGCGAGATCACCAGATCTGTCTCCAATTGAACACGTATGGGATATCATTGGACGACAACTCCAGCATCATCCACAGCCAGCACTGACCGTCCCAGTATTGACAGCACAAGTACAACAAGCATGGAACTCCATACCACAAAGTGACATTCGAAACCTGTATGACACAATGCATTCACGTTTGCAGGCTTGCATTCAAAATTCTGGAGGTTACACTGGCTATTAATTTAACAGTATTTCACATTTGAAATGCATTTTCTTGAGCTTAAATTAACCTGTGATCTTGAAAATTTAATCAATTAAACATGTTAACTTGACAAATGCATTGTCCAAATTTCATTACTCTACAATAATTTTTTCTTGGTGTTGGGATTTTTTTTTTCCGTCTGTGTAGATGCAACAAGTTTCACTAAACAAACAAATTGTCGATGGTACGCAAGTTCGAATCCCTTTTCATTATCCAAATTTCGGATCTCATGTTTTCCCGAAACCATTCCACGCAAATGCTGGGATGGTCCCTTCACGATTACATGGCAGAATTCCTTCCCGTCACTTGCCCACCGTCTTTTCCTACTTCTCAGCGAGTCGTAAGGTCCTAAACAAAAAAAATATATCATTCAGTATACTGTTTATGCTTCTAATTTACTGGGAACTAGTTTTAGATCAAGCGATTGCACCTAATAGAGTTGGTGCAGAATTAAAATTGCCACTGTCCGATTTTAATGATTTCGGGTGGTCTATGAGTTTATTGTGGCATAAAAATCTTAAGTAATAGCCTGTTTTTCTACGATATAGTTTTAGAACTTACCGAAAATTTGAAATAGATAAGTCGACTGATGAAATAACCTGCTACTGTCTCTTAATACATTTTATTCTTGCGGTATTACTCCAAAATCCAGTTCTTCTAACTGATTACTGTCTTATTACAACAAAGAGGAAAAAACTTTGTCCGTTAGAGGAAACTGTACAAATATGAAATTTTAAATTGACTAAAATAATCGCTTAGTAATTCGAGTCCGTTTCTCAGCAGTTAAGACGTTAGGCGATTTCACACTAATTTCACCTCGGAATCTTCAAAAACAAATCGCTTGGTAAATAACATGAAAAAGAATTCGCTATCTGGCACATGGCACAGCTGAAAGAATTCCGAAGACTTTGATAACCTTTCACTGCAGACGAACTAATACACAAAACGTCCTCTACTACATAGAAATTAAGTCTAGTGAATAAATGTTTTCAACAAAAAATTTAGCAGCTGATAGTGACTCTGCTCACTTGCCCATGGCAGCTCTTTTCCTGATCACTGTCATCCTTAGCACTGAAGCCGCCTGGTTACATTGGCATTTTGCTGTTACGTAGTCGGTTAGACAACAGTTGCGAGCTGGTCAGGTCGGTTATTGACCGCTGAAGCCATAAACAAAGTTCAGAAATTCAATAGGACTTCATTTCACGGTCAAGTTTACTTCAGAATATTTTCATTAAATTTTTTCATATTAAATTTAAAATCTTTCATTTCTGACAATATCTTATTAAATTTTTCTGCTGCTTTCAAGAAAGTAAGCGCCGGATTTTTTAGTTCAATTAATTATAAATTTGCAGGCTTAGAAGAAAACAAAATCTCAGAACAGCTGGCTCTTTTGAAAGCGGAATTTAGTACGGGTTTATACTGTATCTCTCGGTTTGGTATCCATTCGATTATCAATATCAATTCGCTGACTTTGGGTTTGTCCGGCTCGTTTTGTCTGTATTATTTCTTTAAAAAAAATACATTTATTTGTAGAGTGTAATTATTCCATAAGTTAGTGATATTTCCTTCATTAATGTCTCAAACTAATAACGCAATAATTGGTAGAGAACAAGAAATTTTCAAACCTTTTTTATGAGGGGGGGGGCAGTGGGGAGGATGATGGTGCCATTCGAAAGCAAAAATAGTATTCCATATACCGGTGTATTTCCTGTGATGAGAAGCTCTGTTAAGAAATAAATGTGCGTTAATAGCGCAGAAGATACAAACAGTCGCGTGGTACAGATTATTCCAAAACTCTAATAGGAAGTTACACGTCTTGGCTAAGAATTGTGGCTAGTTAGAGAAGCAGAGGATGGGTTACGTCAGAAAGTACGCAAGGCAATAGCTGAACTGCAGTGTGCTAGCTATTATTTTTTAATAGTTAATTGTTTGGTAGTCTTTTAAATTTAGATTTTTCCGATAACCTACTGTTGTTTCAGATGTTTTCAGATTTGTGAAGAAGGATTATCTTTTCTTTTCTGTTTTATTATATCGGTATAAGAATTTTAATTGTTTAATTTTGCCTGTAGTTTTTTTTATTCAGACTTTTTTTCGAGACTGTTATTTGATTAAAATATGAACTAAAAAAACTACATATTAAATAAAGGCAGCTGAATATTTTTCAGATGAGGAATTTTTTGCAATAAATAAATATGTCTTTGAGTCGATGAAAGATAAAAAAAAAAAAAAAAAAAAAAAAAAAAAAAACTGGGGGTAAGTAACTTACGCTAGTACTTTTTCCTATAGTTTTTAAATAAATAGTTGTATCATACATCTAATACTATAAACCACACAAAGAAACATTATTTATCATTTCCCTTTTTTTTTAATGTAATCTTGCATTCCTTCGCTTGATCAAGAGCGAATGTGAAATTCCGTAAGATTCGCACATTGCCGTATATATATTACACATTCCATGCAGGAAGTATTTAAAAAAATTTAACAGTAAAATGTGATAATAATACCTAATTGAAAGTTACTGAATCATCAACATATCAATGATTGCAGCCATTGTATACTTCTTTTTTTCTGTACCAAATATTCATCACTCTATCAATCCTCTAAGGTTTCGATTATAATTTTTCATGACTTTACGCTTCGTCGACGTCGAGGTCATTATAGGTGGGTCAAGGAATGGAAAGGAAATGGGCTATGGCATTTTGAAAGAACCATTCGCCTGGAGTGATTTGGGAAAATCATTTAAAACCCAAATCTGGATGTCTGGACTGGGATTTGAACCCACATCCTCCCGAATGTTAGGCCAGAGCATTACCGCTTATCCACCACTCTCGGTGTTTGCGTTAGATTAGACAAATTAAAATAAGTTATGAGGTAGAAGTTGTTTCAGTTTAGGGTTAAGACTGTCAAGAGTTTTTTTTTTATGTATACATCACTCTTTGCGGAATGTACAAGTGCATAAAATTTTATTCCATTCTGAACTACTGATTATGACTTTTGTTCTTTGTTTCATATTTATCTCAAGCATTATGTCGGTGTTGAAGTTCGGACTGTATACTTCAGACGTCATGTATACCAAAGTCCTTACAGAAATTTCTGTACGATGTCTTTGAGTTTCCTCCATACACTATACCAAAACTGCTTGTTTACGACATATTAAACCTTCTGTGCCTGTGAAAATGGTACTAAGCATGAGACGTCACAACGGTTAGGATGACAAAAATGTAAAAAAAACAACATGTCCTCATTTACGAAATAGTGATCGAATTATAATGTTACAGAACTAAGAGTTTAGACTGTGATTAAATGGTTTATACGAATACAGACAGGAAATTGGAGCAATTCTTCCAATTACTCTTTAATTTACATAGCACAGTTTCAGGCTTTTTCTGACTGAGTTCTCAGTTCTAAAATTATTGATTTCTTGACAGTCTTTCTCAGTCAATATTGAATATCAGCAAACCTTCGTTCTTGCTCTTCAATTTGCGCCGTGTGTTTGGATGACGAACAGCTGCAGGAAGTGAAAAAATTAATTTTTTCTGAGTTTAATGATCTCAGTCACTACAACAATCGTCTTCAATCGCAGCGTTACGAAATTTGGAATACTTCAGACGTGTTTCTCGTTCGTGGTTACTAATTAAGTCACGAAGAAAATGAGAAATAACTGATATGTAAAAAAGGTGAACAAGTTATTATTTAAGTTTTTCACAACTTTCACGTATGTCCGTTTACGTTATAGTAATTTTAAAGTAACAAACTTTTGTCCTTTGAAACCATTATTAGGATGTTGTGTTACTCTCACGCTAAATTACCTACCCTCTTAGAATAATACCCAGGAACAAAAGTAAATATCTCAGTATTGTATTCCTAGTGAGTGACTGAATTAACTAATACGCAAAATATTAGTTATATCTTACTTAGAAACTTAACACATAAACCTAAAAACACAATACAGAACTATATCTTTTATCAGTAAAGCACGATAAACTGACGGAAAGTGAAGATGGTAAAACGTATTCGTTCGACGGGACTATTTGATAATTGCAAGAGAATATGTATTTGTTTATAATGAAACATAGTGACTCTCGTTATCATAACTCGGCGCGGGACTAAAATGAAGTAAGCTATAGCTACTTTTTTCCCCCCACTTTTGAAAACAAAACATTTGTCTTCCTGGAAATTGGGCACTTGGGGAGGAAGTTACTTGTTTCTTCGAACAAAGTGAATTGTTTTTCTCTCTAAAAGAGTACGACTAGCTAAATGTTTCCTGTGACGCAGTTTCCGTGCCGTAGAAAAATAAATTGGTCCAGAAAAACATCCTCTCTGTTCGAAGAGTTTGATAGCAACCACGTTTTGTTACAGACCACAGAAGACACAAATTCACTTTAATGTCTTAAACGAATTAGAACTAGCAAAAATATTGTACTTTACTATGAAGTTTCGTGCGTATAAAGAAATAGTTTTTTAATGAATTTAGGAAGTTCAAAAACCAAAATGCCCATTAAACATATTTTATGCGCTTTCAGTTTTAGGAATTTTCTGTTTCAGACGCTTACACAAAACTAAATCAGTTAAATATCTGAAATTCTACCTAAAGTAAATTTTTTATATTAAAATATTTAATCATTAACTACGGAACAAAAAAGAGTTATGTATTCCAAGATGCATATTTTGAGGAAATCTGCCATTCGGAATTAAACATCTGAGCTTGTCTATTCAGAATTTGAGATAAAATCAAGGTATGTGTCATTTCGAAAGTATCGCCGATTTATAATCTGACGAATGGAAATTAATAACAATATTGCATAAAATCTGTTGTGGATACTGCTAAGAGTTTCTGTTGCACGCGTAAGTGACTGTAATTTATGTACTGCTTAGTATGAAATGAGTTCATGTTGTTCCATAATATGCAGAAAAATCTTCTTTTTTTTTTAAAAAAACTTTTTAAAAAAATAAAATAAAAGTCAGTATAATTAAGATTAGAGTGTGTGTCTGGGAGGAGGGGATAAAACAGTAGGGCTTGAATGTGACTAAAAAATTAAATTTCTTTGGTTGTTCAATAATTACAAACTTCACTTAAGCGTGTACTCATGTCTTGAGGGCAGCAGGGGTAAACGCCGTAATTTATTTAAACTGAATGCTGAGAAGTAATTGATGAATTGTTTAAATATGAGCTTAAAAAATGAAAATAATGTTTTTTTTAATTTCAGAATGAACAACTTCGTGACAAAATCTTGTTGTTTAGTCATTGCGTTATCTTGGTGAATCAACGGATGTCAAAAAAGCGTTACATTTGAACAATTTAGTCTGATAATTTCACAGGAGTTTCAGTATTGAATGCGGAGAGACAGAATATTCTTTCAGATAAACAGTTATTCTGTAGTATATTTGTGTGTCAGTGTTAAAGTTTTATTGGTAAGTCAAAGAAAAATTAACTGCTGAAGTATTTCTGTTTTTTTTCCCCTTAAGGGCAGCAGCAACGAGCCTACGTTGTTTCAAAACCATGTTCTTTCTGATAGTTGTGATATATCATAAACATTAGGCATAGTCAAAATTTATTATCAACGATACTTCCATGTAACAATAACGTAAACCAACGTATTAGTCAACAAATGGTAATGAAATCTGTACAGGATTGATGATGCGTGAAAGACTGTTTCTTTTTTTCTTCTTACATTGGTCTTTACGGAAGTCAACAACGGAATATTAGATACGGGAGGCACTATTCCCGTTTTCGCCTGTAGTTTTTTCGAAATCAGGTCGGGCGAATGCTAAGATGGTTCTTTCGAAAGGCCACTGCCGAATTTCTCCCCATTTCTGGCGCTAAAATCTCTTCCAGATTTAATGATCCAATGTCGAAAAGCCTTAAAAAAATCTGTACAACCCTCCTTTGGAGATATCAATTATCAATTTTTTACATAGTTTGTGATGTAATTACATTCCAATTTTAAACATTTCTTTCAAACTATCTTAAAGAACCAGGATGTGAATATATTGTCACAGTACATTCACCGACTCCAAGATATAAAGAAAGATAAGGATGCTTCACCTGCCCATCGGAACTACCTGTTTGAAGCGATGGGTGCTACGTGGGGGTGCGCTTGGCTATGCGCCTAGTCCTTATTGGCTCGCTGCCACCTCATTAAAGCTAACGTGCGCACGCTCTTTCCGACGAAATACTTGGCCTCCGACCTGGGCAGCGTTAGTAATACCTAGTCTCTGCAGATATCATAACATAACCGCCACAACGGGCTTTAGTACAACCAATTTCCAGATATTAAATAACACATTTATTTGGTTGAAATCATTTAATACATTGATATTATGATGCCTATTAATATCCCAACGTTAACAACATTAACTTATTTCCCTAACCGCAGCAGCTAATTCTGTCACTATTGTGATTTTTCCTCCATTATTCCCAACATTTTAATTAATTAGAGTCAAATTATTATATTTCGACTTTCGAGGAAATCTGTTGCATTGCAATAAACGGACGAAAAAAAAAAAAAATAGTTTAACACAGATTTTGAGGTCCATTCTTTTTTAATGCCACAAAAACATTTTCACAGGAAAATGTCGCATATTTTCTTCCCAGAGTCTAACACGTGTAGCTGTAAATAGTTAACTACGTACGGCCGAGCATGGTGGTGTAACGGTTAGCGTTCTGGTCTCGTATTCGGGAGGACGGCGGTTCGAATCCCCGTCCGGGCATCCAGATTTGGGTTTTCCATGATTTCCCAAATCACTCCAGGCAAATGCCGGGATGCTTCCTTCAAAAGTCCATGGCCGAATTACTTCCCATTCCTTGCCTTCCCCCCCCCCCCCATCCTTTATCGTCTCTAAAGACCTCGCTGTTAAGAGACGTTAAGCAGTTAAAAAATAAAATTAAATACGTACGAAATAAAATGTTTTTGCTTAATATCCAAATATAATTTGTGACAGAAACATAAGGATTGTGAGTGTATGAGAAATATAAAAGGGAAAAGTAGAGACAGAACTGATAACGAAGCAGCAAGTACAGGAAATGCTCTAAATCTGTATAAGGTGACAACACATTAAGCCTGCAATAAAGGACGAATGCAAACATCTTGGAAACTCTTACGTACCAGTCTACTTGTGGGTGGCGTATTATTTTGCTAACGTGGGGGCATTAGTTTTTAGCTTGAGTTATATAAATTGAAAGAATAAAATACAAAAGTAATGTATGTAAAGATGTTTTTGGATGTGCCGCTGCCATAAATTATGTTAGGCTGTATCCAGATGCGTATATTAAAGTGCTCAAATTACATATCTGTGTTACGTAGTAATACGTTTCCTACTAATCGTTAAGCTTGTTTGACCAAAATAATATCATACGGTAATTATTTTAATAACAAGAGAAAAGTTAGCTGAAGACCGTGTAATAATTACACCTCTGAAGAAAATTTGCTATTTTGAAGAGATTGGTTTCATTATTTTTTTAAAAAAATTATATGCCTTCTGTTTATGCAATAACAAAAGTTAATCTCACTAAAATAAAAAAATAAAAATATAATACATTTGTCGCCAGGCAAACGCTGCACTTTCGTTTATTTGCTTGTTTCAGAAGACGCGTTTACCTAATAAATAACATGTAGCAACCATATTCTCCGAAACATATTTTTACTGGACTTTTTATTTTCAAATAAGAGGCTGTAAATAGTCGTTATCACACCAAACAATAAACTTTGATGCTCTTCTCGCTGCAAAAATATCGCTTTTGCTTTGTTCCAGGAACAGCTACAAGTAAAAATATCTTTTATTGCCTGTAAAGTTATTGTAAACGCCTGTACAACGCTTAGTAACATAAAAAGTCCTTAATAAACAAATTGGCTAACGCCGAAGACCTTTAATTTGAATTTTTTGTTTCACCCTATAGATTATAGTACTAAAGATTTATCACATTCGACAGTAATGGTGACATTTACGATATACTGTACATCTATCATTCATTACTTAAATTGTGTCCTGAGTCAGAATATTCATAAAAAAATAAATCTGGGGATATACATTACTTTGGCAGCAACATTCTAGAATTTTGTCAATTTTTAGGAATCTCTGAAAAGTTAGTTTAAAAAATTATTACAATTTTTAAAATGTCGCTTGCAGGTTTGTCTTCACAAATATGTTCGTATCCATGATAATACAGTTGAAATACAATTGCCGATACGTCAATTGGAAAACGTACTAACTCTTAATCTGCTTCTACAGGGCTGCAAATAATACAGCATCGTTTGCACACTCATACGCAATAAGACTACTATTGTGAATAGAGTAATTCTAGTTAGTAATAGTGAAGTAAAAGGAACAACTGGCAAAGACGAGTCACAATTCTCAACGTTATAAGCATGTCCGATGTCTAAAGTCTAAACCATTTTTAAATTACGCGACTATACGTTGTCATGTTCAAGATAAGTGAAGTGCAAAGTTTTTTTCTTTGCGAGAGCTGTGTAGTTTTATAAATATTGAAAACTTTCTCGTCATGTGAGTCACAGGAGAACTGGTCAGTCCTGAGATTATAGCGTGTTGATATAGACTATCGGCCGCTAAGAGCATCTGTCGTCGCAAGCCGGCAGTTCAACATTTTATCTCTCACGAAAGCTCCTGGCCGTGCGCCCGTTCCTATAAGGTTCGCCGACCTCTGATCAACTGACGCAGCTCGCTGCACATTGTCACGAGACACTCATTACTCAAGTAATGTTCGTCCTACTTCTGACACAGTGACTTAGTATGCCTCCTTTGAGATGATCCAACCAACCTTCGAGTTATGGACTAAGTTATCTTAGCTCGGGATGTTGGTAAAACCAACTTTTGTTGGCACTAATAGCTCCATTCAGCTTCTAGTTTATGGAACGTACTGAAATCGGTTGTTCTATATATTTAGAGTTGGAAATAAGGATTGCAATCCCGCAGTGTTTTCAATCCCGCGGGATCCGCGCGGGATTTGCGCCAATCCCGCGGGATCCGTGCGGGATTGGTACAAACAGTTTTTTAACGCATATATTTAAAACACAGTTACTTAAAACGTTAATAAATTAAATAATAATTAAATTAATAAATAATTTTTAATTTTAAATGATAAAAATTAACAGTTAACAATATTTTGATTGGCAAAATGACATTAAAACTTTTTAGCGTTTCTTAAGTGTATTTCGAGGTTTTACATTTTTGTTTTTTAATCTAAACCAATTTTTAAATAAATAATAAAAATGGAAAATATTGAGTCTTAGGTCAATTTATGTGCCTTACAATACATCACATAAGTTTAAAAATATGGTTTGCTTAATGGCCAAGTTACCATAAATTATAAATAAACGTTCCATAACACCGAGAAAAGCATTCCATTTCACAAACTGAAGTGAATACACTCTGTAAAGTGTAGACTTGGCTCAGAACAAAATCTCTAACTTTTTGTCACTGCTCAAGCACGAGACTTGACCTTTTTTTGCGTGATTCATTATTATATCTCCTGATTCCTTGATTGATATTACAATTGATTCAATGTTATTAAAAGAAACTACTCACCAACACGTAAACTGTCAAGTATTACAGATTTACTTATGCGGCGTAACGACGTTTTTAGAGTGGAAATTATTATTTTTTAGTAAGAAAGGAGACTTTCTCGGCGAATGATTGCAGTGAAGTCCTCATAGGTCGTATCTCCGGAATTCATTGCAAACATACGAAATTACACACGTGAGGAAGACGGCGGAGGCAGCTGTCGAAGTATGGTGTTCCTACAACACAATTCATTGATACACCCGTGAAAATTTCATTATAACTTTTTTTACCTTTAGTCGAAATAATAACAAGGAGAAGAGGGATTAATCGAAAACCTGAGCGGCACATGTAAGCAGGTGGCTTTCGTCAAAGAAAACGCATTGAGGCGGCGGCCAAAACAACAATAAGTCAAAGGATATACAATTTCCTTTTGATAGCTGTTAAATAAATTGGTACGCGATCGTTAAAATTACGATAACATTAGTTTCATATCAACGAATAATCAAATTTTCAGCCGCAAATTAGGAAATTGTCACAATTACTTTATCTGCAAATACAGAAAATGGGAATAATGAAACCGTGAATAAAAAGCTGTAACCGTGTAGTTCAGATAACGTGTGTGATACTTAAAAAATAATTATATGGTTAGAAAATCGTTCTAAATACGCACCATAACTCAAATTACAGAAATGTGTACTCGAAACAAACGTAAGTTTTGATGAATACGTAAAAGTGTATTTATTTACTTACGAATGACGAAGGTTGACAAAAACAAACGCTTGTTCACATGAGTCAAATGCCAACTGGAAGGGCACAGGCAAACAGTGCAACACATCCAATGGAGACCGAGTGGGGCAGCGAGTCACGCAGACTGACACGCGTTTCCGCCGGATTTTGCGGATTGCGGATCCACTTAATTTTGTGCGGGATCCGCCAGACTGTCTACTGATGCTGGATCCCGCGGGATTGCGGGATCCCGCTTTGCTGGATTGCAATCCCTAGTTGGAAATCACCTTAAACATAGCTTCGATACTTACTATAACAGAGGAATGGTTTTATGAAACAGAAGAACATATCTTACGCTCCTTGAATAGAGACTAACATGCTGACATCTCGATCGAAGGGGTAGCTGTTCGATCGAAGGGGTGGCTGTTCGATTCCGGCTTCTAGCATAGAGTTTTAAAAAAGTATTTTATCAGAGTGGTGGTGTTAGTATTGAAAATATATATATCGGTTCATGTTAATAGGGACTTAAGTCTATATGGATGTATTTTTAGAAAAAAACTATATGTACTAGTCCCTTCTTCGACACAACGACGAAAGTGATGCCTTCTAGAGGCTGGGGACTTAACTGCAGAAAATTCTTTCCTGCACCGACTGATGTAAACACCTTCCAAAACCAAAATCCACCTTTAACTCAAAATCTCCCAAATGTCCCTTCTTGCATGAACCGTTTATAAACGATAGAAATAGAAAAAAATGCTTCCAGTATGATTTAGACGCCGAAATTCATTTGAACCACACTTTAAAAAATCCCGATTTCACATAATTGCGTTCGTGTTTTCACGTATTCTCACAGAAGAACGCTTCGTTTTTAAATTTCTGCTTTTTTACTTTGTTTTTAAACACTGCTTAGTCTGACTACCACTGCGATCTCAAAATGTCTGAAACTACTCTTTTTCAGCTTTAACTAACACCAAGTATTTTATCTTCAAGCATGGATGATTACAAAATCTTATATAATTAGTAGCTTGGGTAAGCTTTTATTATCCTGTTATACTATTTTCGCAAGACCACTGTACTGTATTAAACGTATTGTTGTTTTGACAGTTTTCTGTTTCTATTTTGCAAAATATTTTGACCAATCTCCGCTTAATAGTGTGCTTATGACTCTCTGTCTTTTTATATGAACTTTTTTGTTTTCATCTAACTTTAAAACTATCATACACACAAAAAAATTTTCCTGGTTATTTGTCTTTTTCTATATGTGTTAATATCTGTGCTAAATGTATTTATTCCTATTTGGTTTCATACGAAAACCGACCAAAATATTTAAATAGTTTATTATAGCGCTTAGTGACAGATTTAAAGTTTACACCAAAAACTCGTACATCTGATGTAAAGAAATTCAGTCAAATTTCATTTAATAAGTATAAATATAATCTAAAAACGTTTCATTCAGCCCTCCACTAAACCACCTTATAATTATTTTCCCCAATATTATCTTCCACATTTTACATTATCATAATATTTAGGAGCAGAAGGGACTAAAATAGGCCACAACTATAAATGTCTGTGTTAAGGGGTTCAGAAGTTTCGAGACACTAATAAACAAGAGGCGAGTGACTCCATCATGGTACCATTTTTCATTCAGTTGTACTGAACCTGAAAAAGTGATACATACCCTTAATAAATATTTTTCAATACAATGTCTACTCTAAAACGAATATTACGCTCCACGAAACGCATGAGAATCAACAAATACTATTGAAATAAGGTATTGTTTGGTCTATACGTCGTTACGTTATCTGGGTGGTCCTTACACTCGTTGAGATGCATTCCAGAAGAAACGACTGGTCCCTGAATGAAAGCGTTCTTGTTTCATGTCTGTCAATGAATTTGTTTACCCCTAAGTTGCCTGGTCGCTTGAGTTAGTGTGTCATTTATACGGAAACTCTACATCCTGCCCTTGATTCTCAAAACAGCAGTCTGTATTATGTTTGATTTGTGATCATTTCTTGACACGGATATCCTCCTTACTGGGAACGTACTCCAAACGCAAGGGATCTGTTTCTCGACACTTCTTGCTTCAGTCGAGGTTTGGGTTATCTTCCGTTTCAGGAAGTATAAGTACGCAGGGATGAGCAACATACTTCAGTTACTTACGAAATCACCATACGGACTGTATTTCGATTTCTATTGCGATGCTACGATCTACATTCGAATCGCATTCCAACCGGTTTTATCACTGAAATTACAACATCGCAATGAAATAATAAAACGTATGTAATAAATGGTTCTGTTGCTCTTATTAGTTTTGTAATGTTCTTGTGAGGCATGAACTTACATTTCGTCCGCGCGATTATATTACGATGACAGTCGTTTTTTAATCAAAGTAAATTTTTCAGGAGAAAAGATTCTAACAGCTGTAGGAATAGCATTATTAATGGTGTAAACAGCGTTTTCATTTTCCCCTTATACCACAATTCGGAAGATAAGAGTATATGTTCAGTTGTTTTTTGCTACATTTAACTGATTCTGAGGTCTCGAATTTCTATTAAGATGGTTTTACACAGTGTAATAATAAATTAGGAGTATTCTTTAATACTAGATTTTATTGCGATTCTTCTCCTGTCTTAAACTTAACTTAACTTAACTTAGTCCACAACCCGAAGGTTGGTTGGATCCTCCCGAAGGAGGCATACTAAGCCATTGTGTCAGAGGTAGGACGGCCAGTTCCTATCCTCCGGGACCTACAGTTTAACGTGGAATCCGAACCACGGAGCGTCCTGGCATAGCTCATATGATTAAACACAACTCTCAAAAATTCCTGCGCCTGCCGGGATTCGTGCCCGGGAACCCCGTGCTAAGATTTGTTAATTATGTAATGGCTCTAGAAGCAATCTTTGGTATACGAAGTCCGTTCAATAGTAATTACGCACAAGACGGTATAAAGAGAATAAACGAGGGGGGAGGTGAGGAGTTAAAAAAAGACACAATAATGGGGAGGTTACAACAGCAAAAATTGTTCAGTTTTAAAGACGCATATCGTACACTGAACCGATTTAGGTACAATTTCGTACAATGGTCCACAGTCTAATTTATCAGGAACTGAAAATTCCTGCTCGTATTTCGAAACGTTAATTTTATTCGATTTTGTCCCAAACCTTTCTGTGATCAGGTGCCAAAGATTTGAAAAATGAATGTGGTTCTAGCAGTCATTAAATCATTGCTTTAAATGATAATTGAACAATTAAGTCGTTATCATTTCGAAGCTATGCTTAGTGACAATTAATTTTAATCTATCATAAACAGAAAATCTGATAAATCACATATAGACGTGTTTCAGGCTGATTACAGGATGTGGCATTTATAGAGCTAATTAGAATCCTGGTTTATTAACAGCATTTATAAATATCAACCGATAAAGATACTACAACTTGAATTTCGTATTCACGCGAAGGAGATTATATAATTTCATGTTCAGCGACAACTAAAGTTTTAGTTTCATAAATTACACCAAGCTACAGTTAACTATGAATAGTAGATTTGGTATTGTTCTTCACTATCAGTGACTACAATCTTAAATCTAATATAAAACAATTAATAGCAAATACAAAACAATCAGCAGTTACTTCTTAGGGCCGTTAATGTTTATATCTGAACATCGTTTCCAGAAAGATTTGTTTTGAGATTTATAGATTTGTAAATCAAAGAATGTCAAGCGAGCGCCTAATGTGAAGATTATTTCCCTATAGTATATCCCGAGATGAAACAATTGAAAGTGAAACTGCTACGTAAGTTCTGTGTATGGAAGAACAACACGAGTACCTGGAGAGAAATCTTTTGAAAGAGAGGTTTATGGTTAGGTAAACTTGACAAAGTAACAGCAAATAGGCGAATTGTGCTAAGCTCTCAGCTAAAATTTTCAATCGTATTTTATAAACGTAGAAAATAAATGTACTTTTACTAAACATAAAACTTAAAACAATTTAAGGAAACTTTTAATATTGCCCCTGTCTGATCCACGTTACGCGGTTTTGCCGGGTTTCTTCACTTATAAGGCTAATCTTTCTGCCCATGGTGCGTTAAACAGAGAAGCAACTATGCAATTCCATTAAAAGCACTCTGCTTTCAGACGTTCGTCCATTTTAACTCTTAAATGGAACGTTGTATAAAAGTAATCCATTAGTAAAAATTAGAGTGTGAATATTATCTTTACATTCGTATGTGTTATTTTTTTTTTCAGAACACAATACCGAAAGTAATGTTTAAGACTTTAGTTTTCTTGCTGAAGAAGTTCAAGTTGTAGACCGGGCGTGGTGGGTGAACAGTTAACGTTCTGGCCTCGTGTTTGGGAGGAAGCGGGTTCGAATACCCGTCCGGGCATACAGATTTTGGTTTTCCATAGTTTCCCCAAATCACTCCAGACGAATGCCGGGATGCTTCCTTCAAAAAAGGCCATGGCCGAATTCCTTCCCGTTCCTTGTCCCCAGTCCCATCCCGCCTCTAATGACCTTACCTTAAGTTAAAAAAAAAAGTTGCAGAGCATTTAAACACGAGACGGGTATCTCTAATAATTAAACCGTCGTCTCTTTTAGAATAATTGTCCCTGAATTGCAAGTTTAAAAAAAAATTCTGAATGGTAATACATTACGTTTAGATTAACTCGTAACCTTACCTCCCCATTACATCTGACACCTGGACTGTATATGGCAGGTTCTCCTTGTCCTGGTCTTCCGGAATTTCCTGTTGAGGTTCGCATTCCACCTCTTTCTCCAGTGGAAGCTTGCTTCTCCTCTTCTTGTCTTTCTTCTGAAAACAAAGCTTCTAATAGGACAATGTATTGACTGAAAGTGACTGAAAATGAAAGCAAAATTTATATCTAGACGTTGCTATCGGTAAACTACAACACTTTTGTTACATTTAACAACAAAAAACCTGTTTCCAGTTAAGTAAACTTTCGTTTGAGTGGATTTTCGTAGGTTAGTGATTATATATTATTAATAACTCTGCTGTTAATCTGTATTGTGGTCCTTAAATTAGTAAACTACTACTCACAAAGAGTGGATTGCAGTCGACCACGGCCTTTATTATGGAGCCAACCCAGCATAGCCTACAGACCGCAGAAAAGAGAAATCTGCAGATATTGTTTTCAAATGATGAAAGGTGATAAATACACATTCAGTGGTACGAATAATAATATTCGTATTTTAAATCACTAGCTATACAGTTTAAGAGAGAAGAAAAACAATAATCATTCTAAACCTGCGGACAGATACTCAAACGTATGGTTAAAGTTACGATGTCTCATAAATTTATCTCAAAATTTTGGATATTTTTAGAATATTTCGTGATTATTTGAGAGATTTGATAGCAAACGAAATTGAATGGTAACTATTAAAATTCAAACAGAATTGAGTTAACAGTTGTATATTTTGCTTTCTCAACCTGATTTGGTCTCGGTATATGTAGTTATAACTTTTGTGTGTATGTTTTTTTTAACTCTTTTGTCCATTCTACATGTTTTATACAACAGTAACTAGCAAAGTAGTAAAATTCAACACTTTTTCCTTGTTTTAAGGTTGGAAGAAATCGAGACCATTAGAACCGGGAAGGGTAGCAGGAGTGGCGGAAAAGGAAAGGAAGAAATTTGACCACGAACTACTGAAGAACCATCCCTCCATTCACATGGAGTGATTTTAGAAAACCATGGAAAACTGAAATCTGGTTAGCAGGACGGAAATTTGAACTCGTGTCTTCCCGAATGCCAAACCCGAGTGAAAGTCAACAGTAAGGGTGTACGAACTTAATTAAATTCTGTTAAAAAAAATGAGTTAAAGTTTTTAAATAAATTTCTTTTCTTACGGATGCTGTACCATGAGGACAAATATTGCTACTGTCACAAAATTCTACTAATATTAAAGTAAACTTGAAAACTCAATTTGCTAAGAGTGTATTGTACCTAGTTAAATCTTAGGGTTTCAAGGGATGTTAAGTAGAGACTGGACATGCAGGGTTCGACTGAAAGAAACTGGTTTTCCATTGAAATTTCAGTACAAAGTCACTATCTCTTCTTTTGGCAGCTTTTCAGAAGAAATAAAAACGCAATAAATGCATGTGATGTAGCTATCCAGGAGACCTAGTATGCTTGTTCAGAAGTCAAATGGCATTTCTCGATTTACCTCACTTTCGCCCCTGTTGTGGATCATTCCATACTGATAATTCTGCCAGATAAAAGGGACCTGCAGTTTTATGTTTAATCTGAACCATGTCGCGCCCTAGCGTAAACGAGCAAACCGAAGCTTTATCAGAGGCAGAGATAAGTTTTAAGCTACCAAATGAATTTCGGTAGGGAGCAAGATTCGTCTCCCGCATCAGCCACATTAAGCACTGAGCACATAGCCCACTTTAGAGAACTTTTATATACAAGTAACTGCGATAAATACGTTGCTGTCCTAGCTATTTATTATGTGTTAAGTATATGTACTATTACAATGAATCCGTACAGGATTTTATTTACAACGCAAATTATGTGTATTATGTTATATAAATCGGTTTTCGCGCGATGTCCGTCGCGGGCACACGGATAAAAAAAATCCGAGAACTTGTTTTTAATTAGTTATTATTATTATTATTTTCGTATTTCCCCACCACATGTGACCGGGCACAGGCGTCCGGTGTGTAAGGGTGGGAAGACAGACGTATGCTCTACCCGTGATAGATCCGCGTTAGTCAGATCCGGAGTAAGTATTTAATTTATTGGTTGTGTTGCCATGTGTTTGTAAAACGTGTATCTGTGTTCTGCGTAATAAGTGCATATTTCTGTTTGTGAAATGTGTAGTTTATGAGACGCAGATTGAGGACCGAAACTGCGTTCACCTTGATGATTGCGGCAAATCGCCTAAAAACCGCAATCAGGAAGACCGATACGCGGGGATCAGAAGTTGATCATGGTCCCGTTGTTCCTTCCAGATCAATTGTGGTGGCTTCCCGATAAGGATTGCAATCCAGCAGTATTTTCAATCCCGCGGGATCCGTGCGGGATTGGCGCAAACAGTTTTTTAACGCATACATTTAAAACATAGTTACTTAAAACGTTAATAAATTAAATAATAATTACATTAATAAAGAAAATTTAATTTAAAATGATAAAAATTAACAGTTAACAATATTTTAATTGGCAAAATGACATTAAAACTTTTTAGAATGTCTTAAGTATATTTCGAGGTTTTACATTTTTGTTTTTTAATCCAAGCCAATTTTTAAATAAATAATAAAAAATGAAATTCTTCAGTGTTAGGTCATTATGTGCCTTACAATACATCACATAAGTTTAAAAACATGGTTTGCTTAATGGCCAAGTTACCAGAGGTTTTTTTTTTTTTTTTTAAATCTAAATATACGTTCCATAACACCAAGAGAAAGCATTCCATTTCACAAAGGGAAGTGAATATACTCTGTAAAGTGTAGACTTGGCTCAGAACAAGATCTCATAACTTTTTGTCACTGCACAAGCACCAGACTTGGCCTTTTTTTATACAAAAATTGTTTTTGCGGGATTCCCTATTATATCTCTTGATTCCTTGATTGATCTTACAGGTGATTCAATGTTATTAAAAGAAACTGTTCACCAACACTTAAAGTGTCAAGTATTTCAGTTTTACTTATGTGGCGTAACGACGTTTTTAGGAAGGAAATTATTACTTTTTAGTAAGAAAGGAAACATTCTCGGCGAATGATTGCAGTGAAGTTTTCATAGGTTGTATCTCCGGATTTCATTGAAAAACATGAAATTTCACACGTGAGGGAGACGGCGGAGGCAGCTGTCGAAGTATGGTGTTCCTACAACACAATTCGTCGATACACCCGTGAATACTTCATTATAACTTTATTGCCTTTAGTCGAAATAATAACAAGGAGAAGAGGTATTAATCGATAGCCTGAGTGGCACATGTAAGCAGGCGGCTTTCGTCAAAGAAACGCTTTGATGCAGCGGCCAAAACGACAATAAGTCAAAGGATATACAATTGCCTTTTGATAGCTGCTAAATAAATAGGTATGCGATCTTTAAAATTACGATAACATTAGTTTCCTATCAACGAATAATCAAATTTTCAGCCGCAAATCAGGAAATTGTCATAATAACTTAATATGCAAATACAGAAAATGGGAATAATGAAACCGTGAATAAAAAGCTGTAACTGTGTTGTTCAAATAATGTTTGCGACACATAAAAAATAATTATATAGTTAGAAAACTTTACTAAATACGCAAAATAACTCAAATTAGAGAAATGTGTACTCGAAAATGAATACGTAAAAGTATATCTATTTACTTACGAATGACGAAGGTTGACAAAACAAACGTTTGTTCACACGCGTCAAATTCCAACTGCAAGGGTTCAGGCAAACAGTGCAATACATCCTATAGAGACGGAGTGGGGCAGCGAGTCACGCAGACTGACGCACGTTTCCGGCGGATTTTGCGGAATGCGGGTCCGCTTAATCTTGTGCGGGATTCGCCAGACTGTCTAATGATGCGGGATCCCGCGGGATTGCGGGATCCCGCTTTGCTGGATTGCAATCCCTACTTCCCGACAAGCGTTAGTACACTGGCGGGTTCAAGCAGAATTTTCTTTACTTTTTTCAAATGATAATTTTGCAGATCTAAATTTCTGGAACTGGTGGCATCTATTAGTTAAGGATTGAACTGTTATCTATGGTATTACACACACAGGTATTCAGTGTAATAAATTTAATTAATTTCTTACTATCTGAAAACACCTTATACCATTACATTAATTTTATTTATAGTTATCCATTTATTTCCTTACGTGTTTTCCAAATTAATTTTTAATTTATTGGCAGTGAGCTCTAGGTTTTCACTAGAGCATTTCTGTAATACCTTCAATATTTTCTGTTGCCTTCAATGAGATGACTACAATACATTATTAAAGAAATGTCGAAAAAACTTGACTCAAAATTTTCAGTACGTGTCTTTGTTCCCCTGAAGTCTATTTCTTATGCAATAGAAAATTTGTATGCTGGGTAAGCATAATATACAATTAGTTTAAGGAAAATCCATTGTTACGAACTCAGCGCCTTAAGAATTAACCCTCATTATTGTATGGTCATGAAGCGAAAATGACATTATCCTATGCTCAAATAAAGTGATTAGAGTTACACTCTAGAGATTCACCAACAGCCTTTCAGCATTTCCATGTTAATTGTAAACGCAAGAGGATAGATAAATGTACTGTTTCACTTTTTTATTTACCAAATTACTTAACAACAACAAATGTAGGCGGCCGAGTAGCGCCGTTGTGAACTGAAATTTTTAAGTTCAATTTCTTACGAAGCCGAGATTTTCTTCGAAGCTGAATGTCCGGAACAGCTCCTCAGGGCAATTCAACGTGCCGTCTGACCCATACAAGGATGAATCTCGATCAGAGCCCGGTTCATAGCCGAAAACCGTAAATCCAAAAGTTATTACTTGAACGATTCACTTCGTCATCATTAGCAAATTCAATCGTTATGAAACCTGAAAGGCCTTCAGTAGTCTTTTGCTAGTACAAACGATCTTGGAGTTCTCTCTACAAGCTGACTCCAGCTATTCTTCATATATTTTTGTCCAACCTCTCGAGTAATCTTCCTCTTGGACGCTATCTCTTGGACTCCATTCCAGCACCACTTTTGTCCATCTCTCATCTTTTTTTCCTAGCAACATAGCCATTCCTCCACAATTTCAAGTTGACTATTTTCTTGAAAATGTCACCAAGTTAATTCAACTAATTTCGTAAATTTATTCAGTGTCAAGGTTAAAAACCGTCTTCATCAGAGGCCAACATTCCCGAAGTGGTAAACTGCCGAAATTATAAAACCTAATATCAGTGTAATCGAATGTATTCTTCAGGATTGTTCGGTAGGATGGAGTTGTGAAAATACAATTTTTCACAGCCGGTTCTGCTGTTCTCATTCGGTGTCCGATAATTCCGCTGATTCCAAGCCCGCTGTGACTGAATCGTGTCACACATTCCTTTGTATGAATGGGACTTCCTGCGGAGCCGCGTTTGAAGCCAGATAGGTGCATTGGGTCAGGAGGTGAGCGGACTAGCGAGTGGACACATGTGAGGCATGTCGCTTCCATTCATGTAAGAGGCTGAGTGACACGTAGCAGTCTCAGTAATATGTAACCGAAGAAAGACATGCAACACCTGATGAGAACAGGCAGACAGGAAATTTCTTTGTAGTGTTCACTGCATTACGTGATATGTGATCGTATTTTTGCCTTTTAAGATGTTCATTCGATCATCTGAATCTAGTAAATGTTGTACCGATGTAATTTGCTTTAAATGAACTTGGATACTAGTCTAGGAACAGAATATAACGAATGTTAATTGAGACGATATTAGTTTCTAACTCCGCACCAGGAGCATTATCCTCCTGGACTTCTGTTGTGTCAGCTGCTTGGTGATTAAAAGCGATTTTATTCTGAGGGTGTGAAATTAGTGTTGTTAGCTGCATCCGAATATTAAAAGCTAATGTTATTGTTTGCTACATCCTTCTGGTTTGTGAAATGTGTAATTATGAAACGTTAATAGGGAACATTCCCTGCATTCTTCTGTGATTTCTGAAAAATCTGAATCAGGGTGATTGGTGTGGAGATGTTTGAATCCTGAGAATCTTGCATTTGTTGAGGTACTGACGTGTAAGCCTACTACACAGATGAATAGGATGATAGGTCTACTAAAAAGAAACGATAATACGAAACTATGAGTGCCTCGTTTAGTTCAAACCAGGAGCAGTTAAGGAATGACTAAGGTATAGCAAATATGGGAGACGGAAACTAGCTAGGTGGTTACTCCTAGTGCCATGGATACTCGACATCGTAAACTGGCAAAATGTTGTATGCTACGCGCAGAGGATTAATTCCCCGCGACAGATATATTTAGTTGATCACAGGCTAACTGCGCTGGGGCCAAGTGTTCCATTTGGAACAGGTGCATTAGCGAATACGCGTCATGTGGTCTGATAGCTGAAACGTTGTAGCACTTTCTCAGGATTGTGGTTACTTACAACATGTAGGTATGATGTCTTTTATGAACACTTAACCTATGTGTTGTGGATATAGGATTATAATTCCTCCTCGAATAATGACGCTGTAGTTGAGTTGACGTAAAGGCTCGATATACATTTTAAAATTTTATTTTCGTGACTTTGAGAAATTTTCACTGTGCTTAAGTTTATTATCTGTTTTAATTTCTAAGTTTACAATTTTTTTATATAAATTTAATGTCTTGACTAAAAAAAGAAGACAAAATTCAACATTAAAGCTGTAAAATAAAGATGTTATTAAAATAAAGAATTGAGTTAATATCAGATAGCTGTAGTTATGACATTCAGAAAATTAAATTCGAAACGGAGTAAAAGATGCCAATTTTCCCCAAGCATTCGTGAAGTTTAATATGGGTAGTAACTTCGAAAAATGACTCGGTTGTAATGTGGATTCAAACTCGCTGTCAGCAATCACTAAAATAACACATTTGTGTTATTTCTGGATATTTCTCTCAGAATTTATGGCAGTTATTTCATGCAATGGAGTGACTACCGCGCTGGTTTCAAGTTACAGAACTAGCTGCATCGACTCTGCCAGGTACTGTTAGTAGGTACTATCGGTAGTTTTAGTTAAATGTTGAATTCACCATGTGAAGCGTGTCCTACAAAGTACAATAAATCGTTTGAATTATAGTGTTTAAGCCTACATTCGTTAATAGAGAAACAAGGCTGAATGCTTTTTTAATTATTATTTTAAAACTTTTCAAATCAGAGTTAAATGAATTACAGTTTTTAAAATTATGCGACTTCCACTTTACAATGTCATTGAATAGTAACTGTGGAGCAAATTAACACCCGCCGAGCGTAACGCTCTGCTCGTATTCGGGAGGACGCAGGTTCGAATCTCAGGCCGTCCGCGCAGATTTCGGTTTTCCCTGGTTTCCCGTAATCAGGCGAATGCCGGAATGTTTGCTATGGATATGGCTGAATTCCTTCCTTTCATTGCCCGCAGTCATTTATCACCGCTATGATCTCAATGTCAAAGAGGAGTAAAGCCGTAAAATAAGATCCACAGTCCTCTGGCCATCGTTGGAGTTTGCTCCAACCACAATATTGTTACATTAGAACGAATTATCTCTCGGGGTCGAGAATTTATAAAATGCTCTTGGGTAACCAGCCGAGTTAATGAAGTGACCAGAAGATGGCGACAGTGTTTGTGATCGCCGAGAGCATTTTATAAACACAATAATGTTTTTACGTTAAGTGGTAGTGTAAGGAAGAAATTTCAAGAAAAATAATTAAAATTGCCAAAACTCCAAGGATTTTTACATCTAGAATCAGTATCTAGCCATTCTGGCTGTTTTTGCATTTCTCTACTTAATATGTGTATTACAACATTTTTATAAATTAACTAGTCCCAAAGCCCGTAAAAAATGACGGGTTTAACAGAGTGCTATGGTAATTTATTTCTCTGCATTTGCTTAACTAAATATAATTCTTATAAAATAAAGCTCATTGTAATTTAATGTCTCTAGTGTTGTAGCAAAAAGCTTCAGTTGTCAACTTGGTCCAGGATGCGTTTCAGCCCAACTACTAATATTGCTGCTAGAAAAGCAAAGATTCAATAACGCGCGAATTAATACATTCCCTGTATCGCATGTCAGTGTCACCATGCATCGCGATATAAACTTGATCCCAAATCTTCACAGGTCCTTACACTTTTATTTCTTAATCCCTGTGAAGAAGATTGATACTTTAATGGCTTAAATAATGACCCCATTTAAAACGAAGGATGCTAAAAACAAATCTTATCAACTTAGGCTATGCCACGTAATATTTAATTGTGGTTTACGTCACATATATGGCGATCAATTTGGAACTTCTTTCATTCAATGATTTCAGTAAAAAAAAAAAACTGATAATTAATATGCCACTTTAACGGCAATACATACTTTTCTTTCAGTATTCTGACAGTTCATTGGTTAGCTAAATAGAACTGTTACAAAATAAAATTCAATGTAACTCCTCGTGTCTTACACTGTAGCAAAAGGTTTCCGTTTCCATCCGGGTCCAGGTTGCATTACAACCTAACCATGTACTACGATAAGCTTGCCGCCAGAACAACAATAATTCAATCTAACGCATATCAATACATGAACTGTACCGCGTTTTAGTGGCAATAATGCATAGCGATATAAATTTGATCAAAAATCTTCAAGGGTTTTTACACATTTCTTTTTTGTTATCCCAGATTCTGACCGATATTAAAACGTTCGAATGGATGACACAGTTGCTGAAATAATAGGCTGAGTAATATTACAGTGAAAGCAAAGGAAATTAAAATAAATCTTATAAACTTACATTATGCCACGTAATATTTGGCTTATGTGTAGTAGAAGATGCACAGATCGCAATCAGTGTGCAACTATTTCCGTAAAAATGAATTAATAATTTCAGTAATAGGACACGCTTTAAAATATTTATATAAAAAAAGAAATTATTCAAGCCCTCTGCCAGTAACGTTAAATGCCAGTATAATTCTGATCCATGCTAAGTAACAATCTAACTAAAACTTTCACTACATTTATGCTCGAAATACAAAGCTTTTATTTTACATTTCTATGGACAAAGAATTTAATATAAGCATCTAATTATTGATATGTTAATTTTAACGCAAAATACTTTTATTTCAGTGTTCTGTCAGTTAATTTATTCGCGGATGCTTGCAAATGTTATTAAATAACGCGCATTACCAAGAATAGTGGCGTAAAGCGTGACGTCATAAAGTTACGTCATGCCGTGACAGACGACGTTATAGCTGACACAGTTGCTTATTACAATATTAGATAACTATAATTATTTATGTATCTTCTGTTTGCTTATTTAGATTCCGGTATATGGGCTCCAATTTTAACAGTTATTATTTCTTGCTTTTTTACATAATTATGTCTTTCATTTAATTATTTTATTAGAATTGAAACATTTGTCGAAATTTGACAGAACTGTATGTGTGATGTAAAACTTCATATTAAAGAAATTATCCGAATAATTGGCGAAACTGCTGTTATATCTTCCTTTTATTGTTTGATTTCAGTTAATAATTAACTCATTTCCTCGATGTTGCATATCTTTATTTATATTTTAACGTTTTTGATACTATATTAATATCTAGTTAACTGAGGTACCTTTCAATTACTTTATTTCGGCTCCGCACGAGACAGTGCAAAGTTTAATGATTAAGTGTGAGTATAAAGTATATTTGAGTAACAGATTTTGTGGTGGCCTTGCAGCTTGTGTCCATCTCAATGAATCCAACAAAACAAATGCGCAGGGAAATTGCGCTTGTCGTTATTAAAAACGTGTCTTTTGAAATCTTTTAAGATTTTATCAGCTGGTAACGAAGAATGTGTGTGTATACTCGTATAGTTAACAAATATGTAAGTAACAGTCGTCAGATTGACCACTTAATGAGAAAACAAATACAACAGTAACTATTACTTGAAAGAATGTTACAAGCAAGTAAATGTTACATACGTCCGTTCATTAAACCTCCGATAGGAAACTGAGAGTTCTGGAAGCTTCAGAGACTTTTAAGCACTTCTAGCCTGATACACCGCATTTAGTTCGTTAATTGTCGCTGAGGGCGTGTCGCCTGGCATGTGGTTTCTGTTAGTTTGAATTATCGGCCGTGGCAGCACTCGCAAATGTTTGCACGGCTCGCTAGTTGTATATCACATCCCGTCAGGCTGAGTCAGCGTCACAGTCTGGCGACGTGAGGAATGGAAACCTGAGGAGCCAAGTCATGCTGGATATTAATCGTGGCTGGTGCACCTCGACTAGCCGCTGGAAGCCTTCCAGTCGTTTGTGTTGTTAGTTTATCGTGGCACACCGCCGGCTGTTGCGATTTTCAAGTACGAGTTGTCGCTGTCTCTGATGCGCATTCCGGTGCGACAGTCTAATCTTGAGAGAGAGTAATTAAGTTGTCCAATCTAATAACTACAAGGTACGGTTGAAGTTTATATCGAGGGGAAAGAAAATTTATTCACATAGCCAGGAAACCAAACATAATCCAATAAACACTTAAATCTTATATAAAGCTGTAGTATTCTACGAATCTTTTGTATTATAAACTGAAGTACATGTGTGTATCACTTTAAAAAGGTGGAAAGATAACAACGCGAATTTGTGTAAGATTTAATAAATTTCAGTTCAGGAGTGGTTTCCCAAAATCACTCTAGATGAATTCCTGGTTGGTTGTTAGGAAAATAACCGCCGAATTTCTTTCTGATCCTTGCTCCCAGTCTCCCTGCTCTAATGACTTCAAGGACGAGGAGTCATAAAGCCGTAACAAAAACCAAATATGAATGACGCTTTTTTTGCTTCTGACTTTACGTCTCGTCGAAGTCGAGGTCATTGGAAGCGGAAAAAGACTGTTTGCAAGGAACGTGAAGAAATTCGACCATGGCCTTACGTAGCAACTATTCCGGCATCCGCCTGGAGTGATTTGGGAAAACCACGGAAAAACCAAATTTGGATCCACGGATGCGGATTCAAAACACACGTCCTCCCGAATGCGAAGCCAGAGCCTTACCGCTCACCCACCACGCTCGGTACCAAATACTTGTTTGATAAACAGGATCCCAAGAAAATTTAATTTGGTTTCTAAATTCTGCAAGTACTACCATACGCATAGCACTAGAACTTATCATTTATGAATTTACTCTTAATTAATCATTAGATATAAACAGCTCGTAGTCGATAAACGATTTCCTAAATATTTAGGATAAATTCCAATTCTCTCAATAACTGCGATTATATACTGTTAATTTGCAAATCAATATATTATAAATTTATGGCAGTGATAATATCTTTGTAATAAGGGCGTGAACAGATGATTAGAGATCTTTCAGATCATGTATGGTACACGCTACCATATGTGCTTGTAAAGTTCTCGATTATCTTAACAAGATGTTAATAAATTAAATTTTGTGTAGCTCTTGTTGTTGAATCGAAGCTAGATAAAAGCGTCATGACCACAGTTTGACTGATGTAAGCTAAATGATAAATTTCAGCCATTAGACCTCTGAATTCCAGTAGATAAAGGATAATTCAATAGATTAAAAGCACGTCTGCTCATACATGGTCTATTACTAATTTTAAAAAAAAACTATCAATGTTTCTGTTTCCTTTCTCATTCTCTGTAGAAATATGAATTTTACTATATTGACCTGAAGCGCGTTATGATCTTTATCGAGAACACATATGAGCACCAGATGCAGTCATTTTATGTAGACGACAATGGATATTCACATCAGAAATATACATAAGGGGAAAAAAACAGCTTTTACGGTTCCCAGGACAGATGGTGACATTCTTTACCATCACTCGATTTAAACGATAAAAACTTCCTTATGAGATGAAGATAGCGTGTCTGCAGAGGTATTTATATCGAATAACAAAACAGAGAAAGAAGAGAACACAAACCTTTTACATGTCTAAGCTTATCACGGGGGCATACGCCAACCTAGTAATGGGGTTCGAATTTTTATTTTTTCCTGCTTACGGTTATAATTATTCATTTATTGGTCACAATATTATTTTACAAATCCTTGGACAATTAGTATGAATCTGTACAGTGTGGGAACATAAATACTTAGGACGTTCCAAGAAAATGTTTACGCATGTTTGAAAGAGTGCATGCAAGCCACTTTGAAAAACCTAGGCTACCGCTAAATTGATTTTTCATGCTTCAACCCATTTGAGAGATACCTTGACTTCAGTGTGAGAAGGAAAAGTACTAAAGGAATTAACAATCATTGCCACCTCAGTCGACACCCAGGCGCTTCGTCAATGAGCAAGGTGTCGAATTTGTCAGAATCCCACTAGATAAAACAACTCGCTAATTTTCCCAAGCTCGCCAAGATAATTACGCTTCAGAGTAATCGGAAATCGGGGGATAAATGACTTTTCTAGTGCAGTGAAGAATGTATGATCGGGAAGGGTTCCCGAAGTCGAACTACTATTGGAACGAGAGCTCGAAGGACTTCTCGTGCGATGTACTACTTGTGACGATCATAAGTTATTAAGCGGAAACCGAGCGTGGTACAAATTTTAAATGTACAAGAGTTCATTGATATCGAACGGCGTATACAGAGAAGTAAAGTCTTTGTATTAACCGAGCGTGGTGGTGTAACGGCTAGCGGTCTGGCCTCGCATTCGGGAGGACGGTGGTTCGAATCCCCGTCCGGGCATCCAGATTTGGGTTTTCCATGGTTTGCCAAATCACTCCAGGCAAATACCGGGATGCTTCCTTCAAAAGGCCATGGCCGAATTCCTTTCCATTCCTTGCCACCCATCCTTTCCTGTCTCTTAAGACCTCGCTATTAAGAGACGTTAAGCAGTTAAAAAAAATTAAGGGGAAGCCGACCTCATCAGGAGAAATCTTCCTCGTATCCTGCTTGTTCATGTTCAGTCGATTCTATGACCAGTGGAGTCCAACATTTTCATCACGCCTTCGCGGGAAGCGGCATTCTCATCCATCGCAGACCGAGGGGGATGCGCGCCGACAACCGATTCGACACGGCGATCTTATGGAGCAGAGAGCTTATTCGCTGCGTTACGCGCCCCTTGGAACCTCCTTAACGTAGAAAGTATTTGAACGCAACGGAATATTCGAATGCCGATTTTATCTACAACAACGAAGAAGTTCATATTACTGCTTTACCACATTGCACCTCTGACCATGAGCTTTTATTACACAAAGTGTGAATTGAATATTTATTTTACAACTGGCGCCTCCCCTTGTGGGCCATACTGGTGGGTTACCGTAAGATATTATAGAATATGAAATTTATTAATTTTCGGCGGGTTGGGATAAGAATTACTTATTCTGTTTGTACTATTTTAATATTTTCCTTTTGTAAAGTTGTTTTATTGGCTGATTCAGGAACGGAATTTCTCACCACAGTAGTGTAAGTACACTCAAGCTCAACTTACTGAGCAGTCATTCAGGAAAAGATGATTAAGATCAATGGTTGTGTGCTTTTGGTCAATACCACTTGTTACAGAAGAACTATTTAATATTAACCGCGCTGTGTGGACTGGTAGTATTGATGTTTGGATTTATTTTTTACAGGGTGAACGTCAAGTGATATTGGAAAACGCGTAGCATCAGCGAATTTACTTCAAGTTTGGGCAGCAAGATGAGTGCGAGACGTCATATATGAATGAGAGATCACGAATATTCCTACAAGATATTCGTTTTTATTTATTTAAACATCCTGTTCATTTAATCACAAATAATATTCCTGAAACAAATCTTTAGTTAGAAAAAAACCTGATAAGAATTTATACGTAAATAAATTTAATATATCCAGATATCTTAAGTGAAATTTCTATTCATAAATTGTTACTAAGTTCAGCAAAAATAATAAAGATAGTTATGTCATAGTATTGAAGTTATGTTGTAAATTAATAGTTGGTTAGTTATATGTTTTATCTCACGTTCTGAATAGAAAACAGATTGTAGTTTAAGTTCAATGTGTACTGTATGTGTATTATTAGCCTGTCACTGAAAAACCTCGCATGCCCTAATGGAGCTCTGATGAAGGCAGCGTGCAGTGTTTGCCGCGCCGCTTCAATGGAGTCTGGCTGAGTCGCCAACTATTTGCAGAGAGCGGTTTGGGACTGCACCACAACGGGCGCATCCTGAGAATTGGCGCGAGACCTTCATGTGTACTTGTATGCATCGGGTAACTCCCAAAAATGAAACGGACGTCCATGCCATTAACCGTGTAAAGACTGCCATATAGTAGATCTGACCTATTTCTGCTAGCCGAATACATTCTTATTTATTTATTTCATTCACAAAACAGTCGAAATTCGAAACTTTGTACTATTCCTGACGTGTGCATGGTCGGCATAACGTTGCTCCTGGTAACAGATTTTATAGAAGTATTTGTAAATGAGAGCATCGTCTGTTAGCAACTAGTTTTTAATTTATAAATTAAAAACCAGAAGGGGTTTTAATTTTAAGATGTTTGACAAACAATTGCGGAAGGATGGCCAATAAACGGTATATTTACCGAAATAGTTGGTTGCAATCGTGCGGGAAAGTTGTATTCAATTGGGAATTAGTTCTCTGCTTCTCTATCGACATTTCATTGATGTAAAATGCCTGTATGGTGACCAGACTACTAGTAGACGGATACAATATGCGAAAATAAAACGATATTATCATCCATGAAACTTTAATATAGTACAACTCCGAAAATACGATGCTATCAGTTCGGAAAGAAGCGTATGACTTAGATTCTTAAAAATGCGAAGAACTGCGAAGTGATTACTGCGGAGCGGTAATTAGCACTTTCTTCAGAAAATAAAAATATTAACGCAGCAACACCAGATCTAATTCATTTTCGATTCTATTCAAGGAAAAGTAACAGAACATCGTAATAGTAAACAAATTATACACTCTTCTTTGGGTTAGTAACATGTGCTTGTAGAATAAAAGTATCCCGTAATGACGCCCCTTATTAATAGTGAAATCAGAAGAAATAATCACAATTACGGATCCATTTAATTTACATTATATAATAATGAATATTCAGATAGTTGTTTCTCTCAAATAAGTTGTGTTGCAGTTCATTTGAAATACTAACAACATGCTTTGCGTGAAGAACGTGAAATGGAAAACAATTGAAAGCAAACAAAGCACCAAGTTTGTCTGTCCTATGAAGCTTGGTACGTCCCGGATGGTGAAAGTTACCTCCTCCCCTTAGGCTCGGGTCCACTAACCTCTGGTCGAGCGCCATACTGTACGTGTAGTGCAGTAGGGTTTACGCCAGATGAGATTAAACCTTAGTAAGTACCATAATCGGCGTTGAATGCTTACTCCGTTTTTATATTCTGATGATATTTTCTTAAGTTCAAAATATTAAAGAAAACATATTCTCGGCTTCAAATTTGGCAATTTCAGGAACCATACCGGAATAATGGTTAGCGGTTATGAATTTTTTTGCTCTTTTATGAATGTTACTAATTTTTTTAAATTTTAGCATGATTTATTTAGAAACTTTTTGTCAAACAAAGTTTTACATCAGTACCCAAAAATTTACAGCTTAAATAGCTAAAAGACCCTAATAACAACAGGATAAGAATTGGATAAACGGATATTAAGGGTTGGTACTATATTGAAGGTGAGTTACTTTGGAAGTGATAACTCAAATAGTAGTATAAGATTTTCATGAAATATTAATGATGTCAAAGAAAGGAACTTATTACAAATAACAGCAGGACGTCACAGATGCTCAAAAACATAGCAATCAACAATTATTAAATTTTGAGTTTCTAAGCATCATGTTAACAATAGAACATGATGTGCACTGGGTGAAATACACTTTATTTTCCATGTCAATCAGAGAACTACACAGTCGGTAAACGTTCATGCATTTAAGAGAGTTTACGTATTTGGACTGTCATCAACCACTTTCTGAAGTTATTTATACTTATAATTAATTACATAATTAAACCGAACGTTTTACACATTAAAACCATAAATTTACCCATTTTCGGTCACGCAATGATAATTTCTGGCACTATGTTTTCCCGCCATCAATCTTAACAGCCTAACAAAAGAAACATAAATGTAATCGTTACACAGATAATTAGTTTATTTGTAAATTTTAGACGAAAGTGTTAAGGAACATCGCAAAAGATCAATTGTACTAGTTTTCAATGCGTTCCAAATCAATCACACCCTCATTCACAAACATAGAAACCTACAAATGCGTTCATTTACGAATATTGCAACATATTAATTCAAAACTCCAGTTTTCCTTGATGTTGAATTCCTTTCAATTAACTTATGTCGTGCCGAAGATTTTAAACAGTCAAAGCGCCGCAATAGTTACTGGTGGTATAAAATCATTGTCGAGAAACTAACGTGCACGTATATTTGACGGAGACGATACGGGGTAATAAACAGGAACAAGTAATAGGAGTGTGACCGTCAGGCCGCAGTAAATTTTAACTTTACGACGTCAGTCTAACAGTAGAATGCCAACTGTACTCTGGTTTAACACGAACAATTAAAAGACACCCGTGGCACCAAGTTAACAGCTCCGACGACAACGTCCGCTGAGGTCAAAGTAAACAGAACAAGCAGTGGACTAGTATCGAGGAACAATAATAACAAATATAAATAGCCTCAAAAATTTAAGTTTGAACGTGCTTTAAAAATGACAGTGCGAATAAGATAAGTTTTCAACACAATCAACGGAGTCACGTGGTAGAATTTCAAAGCAGCAAAGAATTCATTCTAAGAATTAACTTTTTCTCTCTGCTCTTTTCGATACTTCCGAGGTAGTTATTTTCTTGAAATATTTTTGAAATGGCATTTGTTGCGGTGATGTTAAAGTAGAAACATACACTGAAGTGCCAAAAGTCATGGAATAGGAAGATGGAAATATCCAGATGGTGATAGCACCAAGGAAGAAAAGTATAAATGTGCCGTGCAGTGTGGGGCTTTCATTTGTGAATCGTGTGAAACGTTCCCTGACGTATGTATGGCCACACGACATGAATTAGCAGACTGAACGCGGAGTGGCAGTTGGCGCTAGACGCACAGTCCATTCCATTTCAGAAATTGTTAGTGATTTCCACATTCCTCGATCCACAGTGTCAAGGGTGTGCCGTGAATATATAATTTACGACACTACTTCCCTCCATGGACCACGCAGTAGCCGACCACTTCTACTTAATGACCGGGATCAGAGACTTCTGCGTCAAAGAACAGCAACTTTCAACTTTACGCGTACGATAGACGTTTCCGCGCGGACTTTTTGTCTTTTTTGGGAATATGGCAGCAGAAAACTGACGCGAGTTCTTCTACTAATGAAACGCCATCGGCTGCGGCGCCTCTACTGGGCTCGTGAAAACGTCAGTTGGACCCTTGATGAAAGGAAAAAGTTGCGTGTTTAGGTGAGTAACGACTCCAGTTGGTAAGAGTTGATTGTAGGATTCGAGTGTGGCGCAGACCCCAAGAGAACACGGAACCAGAGTGTCATGTAGGCACTGTGTAAGCAGATGCTGACTCCATCCTGGTATGGTTTGGCATTGAAAGAGACCTCTGTTCATACTGAACCCACCATTGACTGGAAATAGTTATATTTAGCTACTTGGAATCCTTTTGCAGTTTTTTATCTCCTTTTTACCCCAAAAAACGAAGGACGTTTCAGTGCGCCCTGTCGCCGGCCAAAATCATTCACCATTGGTTTGGGGATTATTTTGGGCAATTCCAATGAACGTTTCGCCACTTAGATCACCAGGCATGAATTCAATGGAGCATATTTGGGACGTGATCGAAAGGTCAATTCGTGCAAAACGTCCTGCACCGGTAACACTTTCGCTTTTATGAACGGGTGTAAATGGAGCATGGCTGAATATTTCTTCAGGGAACTACCGACGATGTGTTGTGTCAGCGCCACGGCAGGTTGCTACACTTCACCGGGAAAAAAAGGGTCCCACACGATATTAGGAAGTATTCCATGACTTTTACCTGCCGTCGACAGTGAACTTATATTCCATGTTACTGTCAACAGTGAACAGTTGTGAAAAATGTCGACAGTTGGTACGCTTACCTTACTCAAAGGAATGATAAACATATTTTATACAGAACGCCGAGGTACCGTAACAGATTGAAGACAGTAGTTTCCAATGGAAATAGAGTGTACGAAATTACCCAGTGCGATTAAAAATATTTATTAAGATAATGCCAAATAATAAGCGCTTTTAAATGTCTGTAGTCGCTTTCTTTCATTGGCTTACGACTTTTTTCTTTTTTAACTGCTTAACGTCTCTTAACAGCGAGGTCTTTAGAGACGGGAAAGGATGGGGGGGGGGGGCAATGAATGGGAAGGAATGCGGCCGTGGCCTTTTGAAGGAAGCATCCCGGCATTCACCTAGAGTGATTTGGGAAACTATGGAAAACCCAAATCTGGATGTCCGGACGGGGATTCGAACCGCCGTCCTCCCGAATGCGAGGTCAGAACGCTAACCGTTACACCACCACGATCGGTGGCTTACGACTTATCAGTCATCTGAAATACTTGGAAATAAAACGTCAACACAGCTTCACACAGTTTTCACCTATTTCACGCTGACAGTGGATCTTTGTAAATGTGTTAAACCTTATCATACAACTTCATAATTGATAGTGGGTAACTTCCTGGTTGCTTACTCCCAAATAGTTTCCTACTCATTGGGAAGCTGACTGACGCTGGTATCTCGATTCGTTTCAGACTATCCAAAGAAAAATTGTCGGTTCCATCAGGGACTGGATTCCAGCCGTCCAATTGGTCATTTATTTAACCAACTGAGCCACGACTCTGCAAAGACTGTGATATAAAAAGTAAAACTCAAACTCCAAACACGAGTTTTTCTGAATAGCACGACTTTTCTCTTTTTTTGTATCCATAATTGTTTATTACGATTTATCTGAAAAAATTAATTTATGGCCCATGTTTTAGAATTCAGTGAGACAGCAGATGGTCTGATATAGGAATTAAGGTGTTCCGCTTAAAACGGGAGGGTCGCCGTTTATAATGCCTTTTTTTCACACTGTTAAATCTTTCTCTGTGCTTCTGAAGGACTCCTTCAAAGCTCTATGATTCTCAATCAAAGTTAAACTCTAATGACTGAGATGAATGCGCGGCAGCGTGGAAATCTGTTACCCCAGGTTAAGACCATTCGAACTTCACTCTGGGTAGAGGGTACCTACATCATAACATTGAATACAAACCATTAAGGTGTTCTAAGTCCTTTACTTCACAAAGAAAATCTCTTAATGAGGCTAAGCACTATTAAGGGCCTCTGAAAACGCCAAAAGAGACTGTGAATCTTTCGAGCCACAGTGAGACATTCCAACAATGGAGACACCAAACGACTACCAATACAAAAGTCTCAATCAACGTACTTGTATGAAAGTATTTATTATTTTCTGCGGAATACAATGACTTAGGAGTTAAATGAGAAACATTCAATTGGATGAACATATTTCTTCCGTCATCTGTTTTCTGGAAGGTTAATTTAATATTTCAAATTTTGTTATTTTTAAAAAAAGAAAAAATTATTTAGAATCGGCAATAGCGTGTTTTAAATCCTGAATTATATCTGCTAACATTAGAAATTCGGAGTCTGTTTTGCGATCATCGAGGTAAACAATGATATTACCACTAGGTAAACTAGCTGTGTTTATATCGCTTTTGTTCTGGAGTTTCGTGGAGAGCTGAGGTTTTGCTTTAAAAATAGTCTTGTCAGCATTTTTTTTCATACAAAGAAGGAAATGGTTTGAATGAGGGATAAGTGTACAGAGAAAGCCAGATAGCGGTATATGCTGTAAATAGTTATAGTTACCAAGTAATAATATCATGATTTGTATTAAGCAGTTCAGTAAATGAGAAAGACTTAAAAATGTGCAGTAAATGTATTTATATGTTAGTTGCAACTAAAAAGTAGAGTTTAATACAGATACACTAAACAGAAATTTTAATCATTTTTTTATCTCTCAGCAGCAAAACAAGTAGATAAAAAGTATCCAGAAAAATCGATAAGAATCCTGACAGAGAATTATGTCAGATATATTTATTTTAACTCTCGTGTCATGGTCATGGTTGATTATCTGCTATTGCTTCATCCATAAAATATTCCCGTGGAAAGAATGCAGCAAACCATTTCACCACAATTAAAGAAAATAAGATTTTTTTATTGATTTGCCTATCATCGTTAAAATAATCGAGGACAAATGTCATTAGAATTCCACTAATGTTGTTTGACCACAAGCATTATTTTACAGTAAAAACTTAATAAAACGACTCTTCCCAACGATTAGATAAGGCATTGGCAACGCTACAGCCTTTATTTTTGACGACACTGAGCTCACATAAGTGTTCGCTGAATAGTCTTTCGATAGATTGTACAAGCAATAGTTGATACTTTCTGACAGAACTTATACCGTAGCTAGCAGCAAAAAGAGGCGTACGGTAAACTCATATCTGGACGATTCCGTAAACAGGGGTCTTGAGCTAGTGAACGACCTGTTCGTGTGTTCCGCCGCTGGCTAGGCAATACACGGCGAACATATACCATTTGTCAGCGGCTGAAATTGTTTTCCATATACCGGTAGTTACCAAACATAAATGATGCAAATATCAGAATACTGATTCGAAAGCATATTTTAACATTTATGTTTGCTACATACCTAAGCTTTCATGCAAACACTCATGTAAGTACAACCTATTCAAACGTAACAGGATGGTTCTCAGTTCATAAGACAAATTGATGTTAGTTTGGACAATCAAAAGAGAACAAAAATTAATACCTTAACAGTACGAAATTGTGCTTATCGGTGACAATTACCGATGTTATTATGCACACGGGACGTAAAATAAAACACGGGAAGTGCAAGTCGAGCCTCACGTAATTAGGGTTCCTACTCTAATTACCTAAACACATATCTTACATGCGGTAGCGCTCGGCATAAAAATCAAGGACTGACACTTTTTTCAAGTTACATAACTTAACCGCTCTCCAACGCATCGCCACACTATCGCTAGTAATTCTAATGCTATCTTTGAGTTCCAATAAAATTTATCGTAGGAAACTTTAGGAGGAAACGCAGTCTGAATTAAGAGCATCTTGTATAAAATTATATTAATGTATGACAAAGTGACTGAAAATGAAAACAGTTGCTTGTTTTACTCATAACGTATAAAGAATATTGGAAGCAAGCATTTTTAGTGTATTTTGAATTGAAATACAGGATATGGTTGATACTGGGGACAAATTTAAAGTTCCTAGTTAATAGCAATTTTTAGATAACCGTGATAATAAAAGTGGTCTATAACTGATAACTCCATCTCATGTCTTTATTTTCCAGGGAAAAAAACTGAAAAATTTTTTTGTTCTCTACTTCAAAAGCTGTAATCATTTACATTAAACACTTTAGGATGGAATTTTTATATTATTTATTTCTAGGAACGTCCCTACAGCACGATATTTAAAAATTTTGAATATAATATCCGTTTTCAGACCAACGAAACACATTTAATCGCAAATTCCAAGTTTGAAACTTATTTTTTTACAGGTTAGACGCTTGTGACTGTGGAACAGACTGACAGGAGGACAGAAGGATGGATTGACAAATAGTGGAGTGACAGCAATAAGGCTGCATTTCCTTTTAGGGGACTCTAAGAAATTGTTAATTAATAGGGAACATAAACATGCAAAAATAGTGTGGTACTACAAGAAGTAATATGAGATCACGACGATTAGTATAACAGAAGTTTGGAATTAGTGTAACAGTTGTTATCTTCAGACAAGAAATCTCCCAGTAACATTTGTTATTTGTTTTGCACATCATCCACTGTCACTACAAGTGTAAGAATTCTGTCTGCTGCAGTTATATGAAGTAAAGTTACCACGGATCCTCGGCCATACAGTCAAGAATTGAATATGTTTGCTGCCAAGTGATGCTTTATTACTACCTTTACAGCATTAGAAATTAATACGACAGCAGGCAGCAGCAGGTTCCTCTAGTTAACTCTCGCCCTTGAATCTTCAGTGATCACTTGACTGTGGGGATGATAAAAAGTTATTTAGTTATATGACAGGTTAGAGTTTCTGGTGCCGACATTGGATTGTATGAGAAAGCAGTTAGCATTTCTGGCGTGTAGCTGTTGAGGTGCGGTCGGTGGGCACCACCGACCTTGTTCTTCCTGGAACGATGCATCTCGTCGGTCGCTAAGCTCCCTCTGCGCCTGCTGGTACCGCGTCGAGACGGCTGGCGACGCCTTCTGAGCGCCTCTGCGCTTCGCACCGTCTGTCACGAGCGACGCCAACACAGCTGGGACGGCCGGGCGCATGCGCGCCGGCAGACGTCCGCGTCTCTTATGGACACTGATTCACTGTTTCAGGAGAACCATGCTACGGTTAATATACAACAAAGTGACGACAGTCTTCTCCGAACGTCTGGTTCCTAGCGAATTGTTTAAAACCACATTTTCATCACACACACGTAAAACAGTGATTGAACAGAAGATCGTGATGAAGCGTTTAATGATCTTGCCACGGAATCAAAAAATTGTCACGAGTTAAATCTGCAGGTGAACACGGGTATTACGTAAGAACAGCTTTCGCCAAGAACTTAATTGCATCCTGATGTTAATTTCTATCCATCTGCTCCCATTAATCGGATAGCGTAACATTGTTGTTTTACCAGGTCCTGTAGTGACTAAACTCCATTATGAATTGTATACGGAATGTTCTAAACACGAACAATCTGTTTTTGATCCTGCAGCGATCCGTTAATTGCAGGTAATGTAGATTATTTGGCGTTTTACGAAAGAATTCTTCTTGATATCTTATACTATCTTCATATACCAAACGCAACTTTACTACAAATATTAGCTTGTTGAATACATGCGAATTAACTTTTATTAATTCGTCGAAACTTGACTTTTACGCCAGAACACAACTGAAATTACTAAGTAAATTAGCTTCTTTTTGAAACCAAGATAAAGGATTTCACTACATATTACATAGTACAGAAAGTCCGGACAAATTTCTAGTTACCATACATCGTTAATGAGTTAATAGACTGACCCCGGAATGTACAATCGTGCAATCATAAATAGTAATTAAAACGACATTGAAATTATTTGTATATTATGAAAAATTATATGGAACCTTCTTCAGCAGACAATTTTCACTAATTGAAAGTAAAGATAATTGTGTTTTTGATATCATGGCCTTTCATTAGCATCGCTTAAACGTTCTAAATATTTTTAACGTTGGGACAAAAAAAAAATCTGTCGCCTTATGAAATATTTAAACCATGTTCTTCTTTTTGTTAGTTAATTCCGTGAAGACAGATTTCATCAAGTGAAGAAGAAAAGGCTATGCGTTCGTTGGAAAAAAATATCTGTGAGATTATATAAACTTTAGATTTTAAGTGACTCTAAATAATATTTTTTCCAAATGCGAAAAGGAAAAACAGCCTCACAAATCCACGAACTGTTTGTAAAGCATATCACAATTTTCGTGTAACACACATTTATTTTTCTTTCCTAAGTCTAAATAATGGTAAGCTGAATTAGATTAAATATTTTTAATTATAGGCCTAACAGTGTGTCAATAGGTATTGTTTCAATGTGGGGCGGCTGGTGAATCAATCGAGTTAAATGTGCCCGAACTGCTCTAATTATAACTCGTTTGCTATCGATTTACCCGCCGTGCACCCAAAGTTAATTTTCTGCTTGCGGTTGTATATGATAAGGTCTGTACTATTGAAGCTGATTTTTTTAATGCGAAACATCAAAAAATTAAACCACGGCAGGAAATTAGCAAACGTGCTCTCCTGCCCCTGACTGAGTTATAGCACTCAAGGTGACAAACTTTACTTCTCTGTATGCACCGTTCGAAATCAATGAACATTCGTACATTTAAAATTTGTACAAAATATTTGTGTAAAAACGAAATATTTTTGTTTAAAATTCCAAAACGTTTGAGAACCACACAACTTGGTATAAGAACTCAAATTTACTGCGCTGTATTTATACATCTAGTATTTTGATATATTTCTATCCAGCGTCTCTCTTCACTGAATAATTTGAGACTATAATGAACGAGGATTATTTTCGTGTTTAAAAAGTATTCTAATGGTGCTTTGGTTGCTTATGTTGGGGGCTGAAGAAGTACTTGGACGAACGTTATTATGGAAGGTAGAACTGATAAACGAACATGACATTTGCAATAAGAGATAAAATTTTGTTGATTGCTTCAATAGCACTTTATGTTTGTGAAGCCTGCCAAATCGTTCACAACGTTTTCTGAGGTTAAAAAACTCTTTTGGTTGACCTGAAAGTTTTAATCTTATATGATTTTTTTTAAATGTGAGGTTTATCATTTATGTGTCGCTACATGACATTGTGGATAACACAACTTCCATCAAAATAGGGATTTAAGCCACTTCCACGGTGAGGTTATGAGAGCCGGGATGGGACTGTCAATAATAATAATAATAATAATAAAAAATGTTAGCATCCTTTAGTAAGCAACAGCCGGAACTCTCAACGACGATACATCACATCTGTCATCCGTATGAGATTCAACGAAGGCACCTGTCGTAGTCATCTTAATCGCATCCAGGCGGTAAACACACCCTACTGCACATGTAACGGACAGGCACTTCAGGACTTCAATCATTTATTCTTCAACTGCTCTAATTTTCACCAACAGCAAGCAACTTTCATCAAGTCCTTGTGCGAAAACAGCAGCCACTTCCAACCAGTCATTACAGTACTCCTCGCTACACCTAGCAACAAAATCTACTGTATCGTTAAGGAATATATGTAGGACACTGCCATACATATTAATGCATCTATATATCTGTAATTTTTAATTTTTATTTTTAAAATTTTAAAAGCACTTATTAACTTGTATATCTACCAGGCTGACTGTATGGCCTACTCGAGACCTAAGGTCAAATAAATAAATAATATACTTAAGTAATGTCCAGAAACCACGGAAACACAATATCTGGATGCTAGAACGTGAATCGAACAGAGTTCAAACCGAAGACCGGGCCAGAACATTACCTGCCACCTATCAGGATCGGTGGATAATATTGAATAGCGGAGATGCTTCTAGAACGCACTTCTTTTTTACTACCTGCTAATAAAGTACGACAAGAGGAACTGTTGACAACCTAGTTAGAAATGAATCATCGTATGCAGTTGACTACAGTGTTCAGTGACTACTATGTTCAGTTTAGGTTTAAGAGGCGCTTTACAATATTTTACGAATGTGGAACAGAAAATCAGCTATCAGTTCTTACAAATCCAAGAAGAGTTTGTAAAGCATATCACAAACTTTCCGTCACAAATATTCCCCTCTCTTTCTTCGATTTGAATAAAAACAGAGAAGTGGTGATAGGCTGAAATCGAATAAAGGTCTTTAATTATGCACCTGCTATTATGGCTGAGGGCATTGTTTCAACGTGGAGCTAGTTAGACGTGAAAAAACGGAGTTAGATTTTCGAGATGTGTCCGAAATTCGTCTGTGTTTGAAAAACTGGTATAATGGGCACTCTTTATCATGATGCCAACTATGGATCAGCAATTTCTGCAGCGGAACCGGTCATAAAACCTAGTAAAACTTCTGGGCATCAAACAGCTCATCATTTAAGAACAAGACATCACTTCTTTTTTTAAACTGACTAGGAAATACAACAATTGTCAAATACTGACAACGTAGCCTGAAATTTTAAATTGTTTATTGGACTTAACTTCACCAGTGGTAAAGCTCGCTGTGTGTGAGTGAATTGCGAGCGCTCTCTCAAGCTGTATTAAGTTCACTACAGCTCTGGATTTGGTCAAGAGAGAGGATGAATATACGGCGGTTTGAAAATCTTTCACTTGGTCTTTAAGTACAAAAAAAAAAAAAAAATAATAAAAAAAAAATAAAAAAAAAAATAAAAAAAATAAAATTGGCTAACAATCGTATTGCTTAGCCTTTAAATTCATCTTTATCAATACGTGCACAGCGCAATACTTTGAAAGATAAATCTTATGGGTATATTAGTTAGAGTAGTGGATAATTTCATTCTCTAGCTTTCACTTCCGGGGGGGGGGGGGATTACTTAGAAAGCCGTAATATTCTCTCTAAAATGAACTACCACATATGCTGTACAGGTCGTAAGGCTTTTATTCAGGCTTTAGAGGCTGCTACGTTATATGTCATCAATTTCCTTGCGTAACAATATTATGGGCTATACTGATTATGAGACACGTTAATTTGTTTCACCAGTTAAATGGCAGAACATGAATAACTGCTCGTCCTGTGATGTTCAGCTGTTGTCACAGCTATCTTGTTAATATCTCATCTAAGGTATAATGACGCGGATAAATGGTTGAGTAATTTTTGAAAAGTTGTACCACGTCTATTATAAATCGTACAGGAAAGGAAGAAAGAACGAGTTTATCTTCCAAACCAACAGTTTTGGGTGCTTGAAAACATTTCTACCGCGTCGAGGAATCTGGATTGTCTTCGGCACATTTAGAGTGCGTCACGAATAGCTTCTTAATGGCGTGCATCGCTGTTGATCCTCGATCAATGTTAAAGCAACACGGATCCACTACTGCCCACGAGTCAATCACAGCCTAATCCAATTAGCAACGACCGTGCTGCTCAGTGTGCAGAGCCAATAGAACAGATGCTCGCAGGCGTAAATTTCTGGTAGCTGTGCTGCTTGCGAGTTCTAATTCGAGTGTGGACACGTTTCGCGCAGACTTTACGGCTTTCGCGGCGGCCACGATCTGCTGTTGATTTGTAACTCCTCTGCTAATACTGCGGAAGCCAGTTAAACGCTCGCCAAGAATGTTTACTGGCGCAGCTGTAATTTGAAGCGTGTGGCACAAGGTTCAAGAAACCTGATTCTGACCCTTGATTTACGTCATGTAATGCTTATACAAGCTATTGGATGCCTCAATTTCTCGAGAACTGAGTCGTGAATCAGGATTACTGTCAGAGCGTGCTTTCCTGGCATTCATCTCGTAATATGGTTGTTGGCAACCGAGTGAAGAATTTGAAACTTCTTCGTGTTTAATTTTGTATCATAGGGATGAATAAAGGTTATACAAACTAAGTTTCTTCATCAAGTATTTATCCGTCTACAGTATTTTCAGTAGCTGTTGGCCTACTCTATAAATATAAATGACTATAGTCTAAATATGTTCCTCCAGCACTCTAGTTAGCTGTAACTGGAATCATTACATATAAATTTTTGAAAAATAATGAAGCTATTTTAAATCTAGAAAGAACAGCTATTGTTCAAAGTCTATTGCATAAAAATCCCAGTCGAAGATTACAGTGAGTTAATCCCTTTAGTCCACTTGCCGGCTACTTTGCCTCCAACTCTAAGAAGAATATTTTCATATCAACAAACTGCAAGAGTAAAGTAGGGCAGAATGGGTACGGTTGTAACCATTGTCATATTAGCGAAACTATATAAAAAAAAAGTCCTGGGAGGTGCAAGGGGACAGAGAAGCGGCGTACCCGTCTGACACAGGATTGTGTCAGCCATCGCTTGACATTAATGCTAGCAGAGGCCTACATTACTTTTTCATAGACAAAAGTAAGTATTTTTATTAGATTTCTTTTAATAATTGTTGTTATATGTGTACAGATAATGAGTGTTTTTCCTCGCTATAAGTAAAACATTAGTTGTTAAATAGCAGTGATTATTTTGCACGTAGTTTATTTTGAAGTCATTGTGATTGTTGTTTTGCGAAGGAGTGCGTTGGGTACGGTTGTGACATATTTTCTAGGTACGGTTATGACAAGTAATTTTTTGTTTTTGATACCCAGAAAACACTTGAGGAAGACTGACAGCTGTTCGAGGCTCATTATTCACGGTTACTTTTGCAGCAAATGCCTTGGGAAATACTATCCCTCCTTTATTTATATCTCCATGGGTTAGTTATCACGACCATTTTGTTAGGGACGGGTCATTTGGATCGATTGGGACTGAAAATTCTTCAGTCTGGATGCATTGTTCCTAGGATTTCTCGAACATTTTTTTAAAAAATAAAAATCGCTAATGCTTCTCCAACGCATTGAGTCTTGCTTGTGCTGGATAACCATTCCTCACATATCCACATTAATACACTGGTTTTTGAAATGAAAATGGAATCACTTTGCTTTCGTTTCCTCCACACTGCTCGTATAACCTGCAGCTCTCGGATCGACCTGTCTTCGGACTCTTACAAAAATCTGTAAATACTACTTATGATGGATGAATGCGGATTGTGGAGTCACAATGAAAATCTACGATATATCAGGTATTATCAAAATGATCTATATCAAGACTTTTATAATAACTATATATGTCACAATGCCTTATTAGTTATAAGCCATTAAGGTATTCCCAGATTAATTTCTATTGTTACGTAAAAATTAAATTTTTCCAGAAGTAGATTATGTTACATTATGTTTGATATTATTTGTAATAAAAGTGATTTTAGACCATTTTGGTGTATTTTTGAACATGGTCGGTTGTGAATTTTTTTTTTTTAATTTGCTGCTATGACTCAATTATTGTACTTAGGGACAAAACTTTAGTATATATACGTAAGAAAATGTACATTTTACTATAAAAAACTCCTTTCTTCCACGTAACTGGAATACTAAGAAAATTTTAAGCGATAAATGAAAATCGTCACAACCGTACCCAGTCTATCCTACTAATCTAAAATATAAATAACCTTCGACAACGCATAACGTAAGATCATCGTCATCTGCTGATGTTCATCATGTATTTGCGTATTTTTGCGCAGTGCTTGAACGAACTTGTGAGTTATATCGCAGTATTACGCAATAAACCATATCATCCGCTTAGTTGACATTAAACTTCAGGAGCAAGACATCGAGTTTAAATCTGTATCTTGTGAGGATGGAGAGTAAATAATAAGAAACAGGAGTACGCGTTTATACAACTGAGTCAGCTGAAGTAACACAGCCAGTGAACGCTACCACGTGACTAAATATAACATTTACGAATATTTTTTCTAGTACTGAAAGTTTGCATCATCAGATTGCGATATATTCTTTCAGATCTGAGGACAAACTATCCCCTTCACAATTTAGATAATTGCTTAACGAGATGTTAAAGTTCTTCTTTTCTCTTGTTAATATATTAGCAACTATCAAATATCAGAGAACAGACTATTTGTCTGAAAACAACTGTGCTATAAGTCGTACTCAAACAAGTGAACTATAGTACATTATCTCTCACCAATAGCGGACATTCAAGTAAAGGAAACAAGAATTCATTCTGTGTGAATACGGTCTGACAGAAACTAACACGAATAGTTACTAACACGTAAATTTAATACTAGAAACATTTGTAGCAAATTAGCAAAAGTGGCCTAGCTTAATAAACATTCCTTACACTTCCGTTACAAAAATAAAGTTTTCTGTGGTAAAAAGAAAGAACTCCGTTTGATACGGAGCTAATGTCACATTAATGAAGTAATACGTCCCTTATCACCAACGAAAAACATTAAACAATTATGGATTATGAAGATTAATAAAACATAAAATTTAAATAATCACACTCTGACTGGAATAATTTACTTAACTTCTATAGACTGACAATGTCTTTAAAAGGAACATGAATTAAACTACCAGTTAATTTAACTAAAGTTAGCTACAATTGAGAATCAAGTGCAAACTTAAAATATTCAAAACAATGCATATTGTTTTAGGCAATACTTCTGCTTAAAATTGGACTTCAACTACCATCCTGATCTGGGTTTTCCATGTTTTTACCGGATCACTCCAGGCGAATGCTGGGATGGTTCCTCACAATAGCCCATGGGCGCCTCCTGCCATATCCCGTATATCCCTTCCAAACTATCACCCTTTTGGATAGGTGCAATGCACCCTCCGCCACACACTTTTAGTGAATCGCGGAGTAATAATAATAATAATAATAATAATAATAATAATGAAGATGCTGCACACTAAACTTCTTTTTGTCACTGGTAGATATCAGAGCCCTCGAGTTTTCTGACGCTAATATTTGCTTATGTACTGACAGCTCAAGGTTTTAAATTGAATCCATAAATTTAGTAAACAGTAAAATAAGGCCCCTGAATTTTGCTGGAAAATTTGTATTTTGAGAAATGTAAGAAAAACTTTTAAAAAGTGATATTTCGAGACACTTTTAAGAAATTGTTGTGAAATTTTTAGTAATGGGCATAATTTTTCTAAGATTAAAAATTACACTCGCTCCGTCAATTCCGTACACACGCAGAAATCTTTTGATCTCCTGGTCCCTTTCTCTGGACAGCCGAAGCTGCACATGAATTACGACACACCGTCGCTGCATTTGACTTCAAGCCAACTTCTAGGAGGACATTTGCTAATGGATATTGGCACTCACCGCCATGCCTGTGTCCGTTAATGTAACAGCAGAAAGAGAGAGTCGGAGACTACCAATAGAAGCCTTTGTTCTTCCTTTCTTTGTGCACGGTAGGTCAGTAGGAAATTTTGACTAAGTGGAGGCTAAAGGGGATATTTGGCAACGAGAGCATAAGGTATGCATCAGGCCTTTATTTTAACTTAACAATGGCTAAGAGACCTAACATCGAATAAGGAGGAATGATGTGTGGAAAATGTCAGAATGTGCATTTCATTGATTGGGTTGACCCTCACAATAACAGGCAATTTAGTAGGTGACTGTAACACACATCCAGATTTCGGCCTGCCATGGTTTCCTCAAATCAATCCAGACGAGGACCGCGATCGTTTACTCAAAAGTCCCTGGCCCAATTCATTTCCGTTTCTAGTCCGTCGCCTCTCGCCTCCAAACACCTCAATGCTTACGAGGCGTAAAGCCAGGAGAAAAAAAGTAAATCTCTTCAGGTTCCACGTTAGTCAGATGAACCACATTGCAAACATTAGAACTTCGATATGTTTCATAGAAACTTTTTAGGCTTCGAAACTTCTTATCAAAATCGTTGTAGCCTAATATAGTAGGTACCCACTTAGTAAATTAGTTCCGAAAATTCTTATTAGGAAATCAACCATGCTTTGCTGTTTAGGATACCAGCTATTGCGTTGGACAAGGTTTCGACTGATAAACGATTAGCCCAATAATAAGTAATTCGCGAATCCAGCAGTAACATATATGCGGTTTTCTTATGTTTCCGCGGCCATCTTTGTTAATAATAACTAGATTTTCCGGAAGTGCCACGTTAATTATTTTCATTTCTAAGCTTTCCGCTGACGTCAGATATACTACATATCTTTACTTAACGACGAGCACCAAGAGTACTAGGCCGCTGAGAAATCTGCCTACTAAACGACTACGTTAATGCAGCTGCATGTAGATGCAATAAAATTAAACTTGAATTTTTTATTAGTTGTCTTTATTCTCCGACGGGATATCTAGACGGAGATGTAGAATTTTTGTTTCCGTTTGCACTTTTGGCGATGAAGTCGTTACATCTCTCATAGTCTGATGAAAGAAGTTTCCCTGTATTTGCTTGAAGTGATTTAGAGAAGTCAATGAAAACCAATATCAGGATGGCCGGATGCGCACAACGTTACCGCTCACACGCCAGTTGGGATATGATTGTATAAGAGATGCCAACTTTTGAGCCTGAGCGATACAACACAGGTTGCTGCGATTTACTTCTCACAGCTAAAGAAAGTAGCTACAGATTGAAGTATTGCCCTACACCTGCGCCAACATGTTTCAAGGCTCCCAATTTGCAGCACTAACGAAGCGGCTCGCCAGCTATGTCATCATAATGCCGTCCGGGTATCGCGAAACATGTATGGTCCAGACAGCCAGAAATCATTGAAGCTCAACATATTTACTATTCTCCGTTTCATTGTGTCGGCTGCTGTACCTCGCAACATGTGAAGATTGAATTCACGACAAGCCATTGTATAAACATCTGGTATTAATTAGTCGTTTAATCTGTGGCAGTTATTCTTCTACACACTGTCGTCAGTGGTCAATTATAACACAATTAGTACTGACTTAAATTACATTTTTGTGTTTAGCATGACTTGCGAAGACTGTAGAGTGGCACATTCCAGAGTATTTGCGCCAATCTGCTGTGTTAATTTCACGGAAATCGTCATGAAACCATTTAACTTGTATATGATCAGGTTGTTTCTTAAGTAAATATCTCCTTTAATAGCTCAATAATCAACTAAGCCAGTGGATCCCAAATAGTGGTCCGCGGAACCCTGGGGTTCCGTGGAAGGGCCACAAGGGTTCCGTGTTCCGTCCGAGAATTAAATAAAATGTTCGTTGAAAAGAGTCATAACCACGTCGTGAGAAGGCTATCATGGTTCTGCTTCCGTTTGTGAGACTTAACGATGCGAGACTGGTTTTTTAGCTTACGCTTATAAAAATGGGGATCCGCCAAAAAATGTATGATCAATTAGGGTTCCGTGGCCAAAAAAAATTTGGAACCGCTGAACTAAGCTACCACATTTAAACAACGTCGTCGAAAGTAATCATAAAATGAGTAAAGTAATAACTAGCTCCGAGTATGGGTACAGCGTGCTTCAGGACGGCAACCTGATTCGATCACTTAATTTGTCCAAGAGTAAATTGTTTTTCTAGGTGCATCCAATTTGCTTTCACAGATAATTTTAAGTTCTTTCACTATCTGAGATTGCGAGGTAACACATTAATTTTAAATTATTCACAAAACAAATATGAATCTCATGGTTTCGGGTGGAGCCGCGTCGATTTATCAAAACAAAACGATTCAGCCATTGAGCTGTGGCTTTCATCAGAAGACTGCCAAGTCACAGCACGATGGCTAAAACGTTAGGTTTTAGTAAAGCGACGTGGCTCCACCCGGAAAACCAAGGTAATACGTACAATGACTGCGGAAGTCTACGCAATCAAATATGAATTTTAATAATTTCAGGAATTTTATCATGAGGAGGAGGTGGGACAGTGATATTTACAATTAACTAAAGTGCTGCTGAATTTAACAGCAATAAAAATGAATGTTTATTAAAAAAAGGCATAAGAGACTCAAATAGACGAGTTACTAGCATATTTTTACAAAAGCAATGGATTTTGTGTGAATTTATGTCGCTTAAAACTATACTAATTTGACGCTAGTCGAATCAGGACGTTATTGGTTGCGACTATTTCTTTTAGCAGTATATCGTGGAAGTGTTACCATCAGAGACAAGTAATTACCATGACGATGGACGATGAAGTTGCCGAGTATGTGGAATTTACTTCTGACTTTATGCCTCATCGAATTCGAGATCAGCAGAGTAGGGAAAGGGTTGAGGGCAAGGGACGGGAACGAATTCGGTCGTTTTGAAGGAACCATCCCGGCATTCGCCTGGAATGTAGTAGAACTGACACAAAGCATGAGCTGAAATCCGTGACAGGCCAGCAACTTGAGTCTACCTTCCATTTTAGGTTAGGCGTCTTCAGTCTTTCAACTTAACTGCCTCATTCAGTATATTGAAAGACATCTGAGTAACGAGACGTGGTACAGCAGATGTTCCATATAAGAATACAAAAACACTGCGCTAGTGAAAGTCTCAACTGCTCTATTGGAAATCACACGAATTCCCTCTTCCCACTTCAAATCACTTCTTAATCAGCTTGGGATACAACACCCTCATTTTATCGCCATAGCGTCAGCCAGTGGGATAAACAGCATTCATTTGTCTTGAAAATCATACAAACCTCAACAGCAGTATATAAACAACGATATTATCTATTGTCTTTTGCACGCTATCCACATACAGTCACAAAGTTATTGTTTGCTGGCTTATTCTGGTGACTTTCGAATTTTCACCGATTTTAGACGTTATTTTAAAAATCCTGCTTTGTTCTTCTCTTCGATAAATGACTATGCCGCCCATATATTCCCAGTTCTGGATATATATATTTATATTTCCTTGTATTTGCCAGTCGGCCTTGCAGCCACTCAGCCAGCACACAATGTATTTTTATACAGGGTGTTATAAAAAGGTACGGCCAAACTTTCAGGAAACATTCCTCACACACAAACAAAGAAAATATGTTATGTGGACATGTGTCCGGAAACGCTTACTTTCCATGTTAGAGCTCATTTTAGTGGCCGATGGATTGGTAGAGGCGGACCAATTCCATGGCCCCCACGCTCTCCTGACCTCAACCCTCTTGACTTCCATTTATGGGGGCATTTGAAAGCCCTTGTTTACGCAACCCCGGTACCAAATGTAGAGACTCTTCGTGCTCATATTGTGGACGGCTGTGATACAATACGCCATTCTCCAGGGCTGCATCAGCGCATCAGGGATTCCATGCGACGGAGGGTGGATGCATGTATCCTCGCTAACGGAGGACATTTGGAACATTTCCTGTAACAAAGTGTTTGAAGTCACGCTGGTACGTTCTGTTGCTGTGTGTTTCCATTCCATGTTTAATGTGATTTGAAGAGAAGTAATAAAATGAGCTCTAACATGGAAAGTAAGCGTTTCCGGACACATGTCCACATAACATATTTTATTTGTTTGTGTGTGAGGAATGTTTCCTGAAAGTTTGGCCGTACCTTTTTGTAACACCCTGTATATCGCCAATGTTAATGAATCTTTCCGAATTCTATGTGAACATTCAATTGCAGGACAACACAGGACACCCACAACGCTTAACCAAAACACTCGGTCGGACTCGAACCGGCGACCATCGATATGTGGAGCTAGTCCCTACGATACCGAGGGCGGCCGGCTCTCCGGATATTTATCGGCGGAATAATCATGTCAATTAACTCTCGCGTACTCTCTGAACACAGAAATGCTAGCAAACACAGGCGCCCATGACTTCCCTGAGAATCTCTTGTAAAAGTTAACAGCGTCCGCTGGCTCTCTCATTCTGTTCTCTTACTTTGACACATGGCCACCCTGAGCCTGTACGTATTGATGACTATATAGCCCCGCACGGAAAACATTCATTAGATTTTATACATTTCTGACTTCATGCCATTTGGATCCTTATTACTCAAATGATCCTATTTGCAATACCTTTACCTGCCGTTCACTACAGTAGTAGGTCAAAACTTCTGTCCTTTTGCTCATAATGAAAGCTTACTGAGAGTTACCTTTCTTAATTAATTGTTCCATTTTCTCACTCACTTTTGTCTGTTTCATGTTGATTTACAGTAGTAATATTGCTGAAAAATAAAATATTAATATAGTGCTACACTTATGAAATATAAAGACTGAGGATTATTACATATGAGAGTGTAGTTCAAAATGTAGGTACATATTAAAAATAACTTTCGGTGCTTATTGCTCGAACCAAATCTTCCTGATATTCACATCTTAAACGGGTATGTTGAATATTATTGTTGATGTCAAATTTTTGCGAGTATTAACATTTTCTGCGTCAGGGATTCGTAATTGAACGAGACGATAATCGGTCACTCTGAATCACGCAGGGCGAAGTAGTTTGCTTCCTCACCATTGAGTCACACCTCTTTTGTATTCGCAGACGTATGACGCATGCAGTAAAACCAAAGTTCGTCCACAGACTGTCAAACATTCCGCGGTTGGTCTGGCACGGTTCGAGGTCTCTAGAAGAAATACAGCTCTCGGAGGGACAATGAGTGTTCAGTCACGTCCCGTGGCAGGATGCATCTGCCCCGGATAATTGACAACGTCTCTACTGTTAGCAGACCACAGAAACCAAATTTCTGCTTGGGGAATAGCAACAGTACTGCAGTTTAATTTATTCTCTCCGGTTTCTGGTTATTCCAATGGAAGCAACTATAAATACGCAAATTGCTAGACACAGAAAAATTTAACCTGTTCAAAAGCAATTGAAATAAATGGATAATTTTCAGTAAGGCTGGCCGTCCAGTGGATACTTTTTCGCTCGAGTACGCCTAAATACGCGCAAACAGATCGCTCCAGTCCATACATAGGGAATGTTATGTGACTCCGTCCATTGCGATGAGATTCGAAACTGTTTGGATTCACGCGATTGGTATTGAGAATGCAAAGACCCCAACAGACCTTTATTGAGCTCCAACGATCCCGGAAACAATACTAATCGTACAAAAACAATTAAAACTTACACAAAATTACTTGAAATCATTAAGAAACGTTTTAAAATGAAAATTAGAAAATATATCAATACATAACAGCATATTTACTAAACCAAACGCTTCTAAACATTAAAAATCTCATTCAAAACATTATGGCCCACATAACATTTTTAATTACGGTCCTCTAATATTCCATGCTCTCTATTACTTTTAATACATTCTCAACAGTCATTCAGTTCATTTAATCCATTTTAATCCATCAAAACACAACACGTTCGTGAAATATTTATACAAATTAACAATCAATTTCTTCGCTTCTCTCTCAAATACGGATTCAATTTACTACACGTATTGTTTTATTATTATTAATCTAACTGTGATGGAGTTAATGCTCCGGTGGCAATTCCCCTAGTCATTTAACTACCTCTTTTTATATATATATTTCTAAAAAAAAATCTTTTATAACTGGAATGTTACATTCCTCCCCCATTTACTTTTCCGATTTACAAATTTTAATTTTAAATCGCTTAAGCGTTTTTGGTAAATTACACATCACTTCACTCGTAATTTGTTCCAATCCGTAACACCCTTACCAACATAAGAAAATTTTGGTCAAGGTCGCCTTTCTCCTTCCATGCACTATTCCTAATTCTTTGACCAATATCCCTCCAAGCCCCACCACCAAAATATGCCTTGTATATTCCCAACACCCTCTTCACCCGCCTCCTCTCCCATCGAGTGCCGTGGATGAGCGGTTAATACTCTGGCCTCGCATTCCGCAGGACGCCGCTTCGAATCCCCGTCCGGTCATCCAGATTTGGGTTTTTCCATGGTTTTTCCAAATCACTACAGGGCATAAGCAAAGAAATTTACGATTATTTTCTTAATTAAAAAGTAAATAAATATTTATTAAGAATTTATTGTTCTATTTTTTTTAACTGCTTTACGTCTCTCAACAGCGAGGTCTTTAGAGACGGGAAAGGATGGGGGCAAGGAATGAGAAGGAATTCGGCCATGGCCTTTTTAAGGAAGCATCCCGGCATTTGCCTGGAGTGATTTGGGAAACCATGGAAAACCCAAATCTGGATGCCCGGACGGGGATTCGAAGCGCCGTCCTCCCGAATGCGAGGCCAGAACGCTATCCGTTACACCACCACGCTCGGTTTCTATTTTCTATTGTTATATTCACTGCATCAAGAAGAAATGGATTGCGTTGCGGGATACAACGGGGAACTGGCGACAAAGTCCTGCGAATCTGCTTTCAGTGGACGGTGTTTCCTCGCGCCAACTCTGTTCGCGCGATTACATGAGTCAAGTGTTGATGAAATTATCCTGTCCGCCTTGAAACAACGACACAGTCCTTCCCTCCGCTAAAACGCCTGTTCTTTTATTCCTGTACCAATCATCTTCTGGTTAACATGTCTCCTCTGCTGCTATTAGCTTCAGCAAAGGAGAATATATATATAAACATTATTATTATTCAGAATACCGTCCTGTGATATGTTGACTGTCTCTCTCCAGTTTTCAAATCCGCCAAATATTTGGATAAGATGTCTTACTGTGTGACGTGTTTCCTACTCGGTTTCTGTGATTTCACATGAGATTGCAAACCACTCATGATCTGCCAAGGTCCAATTCAAGATTAGTTTCAAAAGTCCTTACTCTGCAGGAAAAGAAACCTTCTTTAATCTCCTGGTCTAGTCTATCTTGCCGACACGTCTGCTTGTCTCTATTCGGGTTCAGAACATAGAAACATTATAAACTAAACAAGAGACTGAAGCTATATGCAAACAAGCCAACAGAATCTTTAAAGCTTAGGACATCAATTATCTCAAAGAAAAAATGAACAAGCATTTTTGGCAGCAGGAAGGGTCAAGAAATAAAGAAAAATCGTGAATAAATTGAAATCGCAACTGTTAGAGAGGATGATACAAGTGGCGTTGGAAGTGATAACTATGTTAAGCTGATGACTTAACCACAATGAAGCAGAGAAAACCACAGAAATTACAACACACAAATGTAACAACATGGAATTCGACTGAGCTGAAAAAAAGAAAGAAGTTTAAAAAATTAATAGATGAAATGGTATTATATTTATAAATGAAATTTTTCTCAAATCAATGAATAAATTTAAAACGGAAACTTCGAGTTGCACACGCAAACGGGAAAGAAAAATGAAACCTTGATGCGAAACACCTTTTCTGATTAAATTGTTCCGACGCTACATCTGACTTATCCAGAGGCTATAGCAGTCAAATGCAGTCTAATCACAACTTACCTCCTTTAGAATCGCGTGCTAATGAAACGATACATCGACCGCCTTATCGACTGCAAAAAATAATAGGATTAACAAATACAGAGAAGCTAACTCAAAGTGAACCAGCTCATATCACATCCAACCACAATCAGACTTCAAATATATTCGATACTGCCGGAGTGAAGAAGCTAGTCCCTATAGAGACCAAGAATTAATTAGCATCCAACCGTGAACCGGTGAGCATTAAACTTGTATCCCATCGGGGCCATCGCGCAACTGAGCCCGGAGACTCTGTGGTAACGCTCGGGTCCGACATCCGTGAGTACGGCGATCTAATTTCCCGTCCGGCCATACAAGTTTCTGTTCCACTCCAGGTGATAGCCGGGATGATCCTTCAAAAGGCCGTAGGCCAAATTTCTTCCCTTTCCTTGTTTCCAATCTTCTGGCGCCGCATGACCTCGACGTCGACGAGAAGTGCAGCCAAAAGAATCCATCGCACAAACAGAGATGAGTATATAACAAAATTCGTAATATACAAACAGTTAAAACGCGGGAGGAAATCGATACAGCAAATGAAAATGTAGAGATTATAATCTAAAAAGAAAATATATTAAACCATCCGCCACCACAGCAATCGGAGAAAAGAACAAAATAGACCACTTGCTCCACAGAAATAACTGCGATAGTTTAAGAACAAATAACGCAAGCTATGACAGTAACACCAAGCCCCGTGACATCGCAGTTGATACCATCACTTGAGTAAACTACGAGAAAAACTAGAAGGAAGATTGGAGAACAAATTTGTCAGTAACCTTGGCAATCCATTAGCGCGCTGACGACGATATATCAAATAACATCTAACAAATTATGCCGGACGTACCTGCCTCTCGCAAAGGTGAAAGTGCTCGCTGAAACCTTCACTATTCAGAATAGGAAACATGCACGACAAAGAAAAGAGAGAGGAGGAAGAAATCAAACGCAGAACAATCATCGTCCAAACTAACAATGAGTAACAACACCGAGAGAAGAGCGAGTTGTAATTAAGGAACTGGCCACTGGCAGGACAATAGCCTATCGACAGCGAACAACCAAACATCTACCTACAACTAATGATAATAATAACTCAGCTATGATTACAAAGCACTACCTTCTGCAACATAAGGCGGCAAACTCACAGCATTGCCAAAAGTATGAAAAGGCCAAACGACACGTGAACTTATCGGTCCTCAAAATTGTTCAGGTTGGTTGTAGAGGTCACAATGCTTAAAAGAATTTCAGTAAACCCAGAAAAAATACAACTCGGAGGAGCAACATGGGTTCTAGTCAAGTGCATCAGCCGCAATGTAACAACTAAGCTTGAAGAATGAAACAGTCATGGGCTTCAGCATAGGCAAATCAGTGGCGGAGTCCATTTTAGACACGAAAAATACATATGAAAAATTTGGAAATACAATTTGGTAATAAAGATCAAGACGATAAGAGCCATAATAAGTAATTAGGAACACCCTGATGCAACGGCAGTCCGTGAACATCGACAAACGACTGTCATTAAGTGAAATACTCGTACGTAAGGAGAAATACCGCAAGGATGCGTACAGTCACCAACGTTGTTCAATAGGTATTTGCGAATAATTTACCAATTGCAGCCGACGTCCATGTAGAACATTTCACGGATGACATAGCCTTGTGCTCCATTGGAAATCGATAAGAAATAAGTATCACAAGGATCCAGAAGTGACACCATTACGTCAGTGTCCCACCATCAGGGCACGACCTTACCAGGTTTCTTTCCCCAAACAGTACCTTTACATAAACCAATAGAAATTCTGATGGCAGTGGGATTATGTTATAAATGCCCGTTGAAGAAAAATATAAATATATCCATGAAACGTAAAGATTTCTCTGGAGCTGTGTTTGAGACTTTGTTGCTTGCTTTTTATGACTAAACGCTGAAATCAGTACAGGAAAGTCGAATTTCATACCGACATTGATACTATAATACGGACAGTGATCTGTGGCTAGCATAATAAATAATCGTTATTCATTTTTTAAAGTATAGTTTCCTTCAAAACTTCTTTTCAATTATGTTTGACGGGTGTTTAAATTAGTCTATATTAATATTACGAAATGCATGCTTATGTAGGTATGCACAATAACGCTGCCATTGCCCAAAGTTTAGAAGAATACGTAAGTGCAGAAGTCTTTCGTTGCTACAGTTTAAGGTTTCTCTGCTATTCGCGGAGAGCCCGTATAAGAGCAGGCCACGCACGTGAGGTTGAAGGCCGTATAAGCATTCACATTACTGGGGCATCTTCCATTCTCCACAGAGTTCATTCTGAATCTAAAAGACGAAGGCGAGATAGTGTTTTTACACATGCTGCGGTGAATTTACTAGTCCGCTTTTACTCTTTCATGTCTAAATTGCCTTGTCAAGGGAGCGTGCATAAACCACGTAGCTCCATTTTGGCCTCCTGTGAACCCCCCTCCCCACCACGTAGCCCTACGTGGCTTTTGCCTCCCCCCTCCCCCCCCCCACGTAGCTTTTTTCTTTGTGATTCCAGAAGACATTTTGTACTGTTATCTCTTGTCAGACTATTGTAAATTACGTACGGAGATAATTAACTGAGGGAAATTAATATTCACATGCTGTTGTGTGTTCTGTACCTCATTTTAACTGTAAAAAATGTTATGAAAAGAAAGGTACGTGGCCTGGCTCGGACCCCCCTCCCCCCCCCCACGCAGCCCAACAAGCCATCCAGCCAACCCCTCCCCCCTCGACAGCGCCACGTAGTTTGTGCACGCTCCCCAAGGATGTATCCTGAATAGGTTTTATTTGCTTAAACTCGTGGTGGTTCCTGCAATTGTGATTTCTTTCAGGAGCGTTTTATCTTGGAATAACTTGTCACGCTGATCATGGAGGTGCTTTGGATTTTTTTTATTTTTTTTGTAACTGCTTTACGTCTCTTTTTAACATCGAGGTCTTTAGAGACGGGAAAGGATGGAGGGCAAGGATGGGGGCAAGGATGGGGGCAAGGAATGGGAAGGAATTCGGCCATGGCCTTTTGAAGGAAGCATCCCGGCATTTGCCTAGAGTGATTTCGGGAAACCATGGAAAACCCAAATCTGGATGCCCGGACGGGGATTCGAACCGCCGTCCTCCCGAATGCGAGGCGAGAACGCTAACGGTGAGGGTGCTTTGGAGATCACATATTCTCACCGATCAAGAGTACGAGGTCGAAACCATTCTTGACTTCATAATGATTGGCACATGCTCTAAAGCACGGAATTGGTCACTTCTCTCTCTCTCGTGCTGTTATGCAATTCGCATTTACTACCTCTCATTGGGACATTGTAATTTAGCTTTAACAGAGGAGTTCGAAAACCAACGAAACGATATCAAAGGCTATAAGTAAAAAATTTATAGGGAGGAATAGAAATTTATCGTAACGATGGCGATTGCTTTGAGGCTACATCATTTTGTTGGAGCAGTGAACGAAAAATACTTCGTGAGACTGAAGTCAGACAAGTGACAGTATTTCTTACAGTCGCATTGATCCAAGCAGAGAACGTGGAGAGGGTTGACAGGGTAATCTTTACTATTGTAGTGTCTTACATAAAAAGTTTATTTTTAAATCGCTGGTCTCATAGGTTTGGAGATGCCTCTCTTCAGCCTAAAAATTATTCTAGAAAATTTGCAACTATTCCACTTTTGTGACGTGGTTTTGTCGGTACATAAAAGTCGTTGCTAGCCTTGGATGATACTTGGGAGATTAATCGCCGTAGCAAACCTTACGGGTAAGGCGATTGCTCGCATTGTTTTTTTTTCCCCAATTGTCACGTGTTATTACGCTACTGGCAGAAGAGTGGTTCTTAAATTTTACTCCAGCCGAGACAGTACATAGATTGGCACCGACAGTATGGTCACATAGGGGACAGTTATATGTATTTGTGGGAATCTTACAAAATCTTCTGTAACACCGTTTCCAGGCTTATCTCATTTACGTAATGTGTGTCACTTTAACGTAATGTGTGTCACTTTATTTTGAATGATTTCAGATATATGAATAAAGCCTCAGGTTGAGTAAATATTTTTCTGGTGCGGAGTGAAGTACACGTATTCAGTTTTCAGTTTTAATTTTAGCATCTACGACATAAGGATCCAGCAATCACCAGCATCTGAATGTCTGGATAACCTTCGTTCACGGCATGATAATTAAAAAGTGGAATCTTTTATTTCAACGACGGGTAGTCAGTCAAATACCACATAAATGAAGTCCAGCAAGAGACTGAGAACCTCAGTAATATCTAACAATATTTCATCCGTTTAGAGGACAAGAAAATGTCCGCAGTTAATAACTCATATGTCCCATGACACATTTGCTTTTTGACTTTCGTTGATTATTCAGTAACTTCTTCCGACCCAACACGAGTTTACTTGTAATCTTGGTTGTCCGGGTTGAACCGCGTCAATTTGTTGAAACCTAACGTTTCGGCCATCATTTTGTGGCCTTCTTCAGAGTACTGTCACGGCTGGAACTGCTGCCGCCTATATATAGCTCCCGAAGAACGCGCTAGCCGGCGGCAGCAGTTCCAGCCGTGACAGTACTCTGAAGAAGGCCACAAAATGATGGCCGAAACGTTAGGTTTCAACAAATTGACGCGGTTCAACCCGGACAACCAAGATTACATTGACAACGACCGCGGAAGTCTGCGCACCCAACACGAGTTTACTTGTCCAGTAAGGCATCCTCGGACAGTGTTCCGAGAATATGGGTGTTGGTTGGAGGCGTCAGCTCCTTGGCCGGCTGTGTGGCGGGGGCGGGCGGCGGGCTCTTTTATTGTAGCAGTAAATCAGCCGGCGACGGCGTCGCTTACAGCGCTTTTCGAAATAGCTGTTGTTTGCCGGGTGGCAGCCAGGTGAATATTCGACGCTGTTTACACTGAGACTTGCCGCCAGGCTGACGTCAGGATACACTCACGCACTAGCAGCTCGGGTTTCATCAGACGGCTTCTTCACTCGCTAGAGTTATCGAATTTCGATGTACAGAATTTTTTATGGCACTGTCATTTCGTAAGAGACAATAATAATCAAAGTGATGAACCGGAATTCAGCTAGTGTTTCCCTGTATTCACAGTTTCTGCATGACGTTTCTATGTGACCTCAGATAGTCGATGTTCAGCCACACTAGATCGAGACTCTGCATGTACGTAATTTCATTTCTAATCCCTGAATACATACTACAGTGCCTAAAATCGTGGGATACCTGCTAATATTATGGGGGACACCATTTTGCTCGGCGAAGTGCAACAATCCGAGGTGGCATTCACTCAACAAGTCTTTGGAAATCCCCTAAAAATATTGAGCCATATTTTCTCTACAGACATTTATAATTGGGAAAGTATTGCCGGTGAAGAATAACGTTCTTCCCGAACTGACCTTTCAAGTCCCTGAGATGCTCGATGGGATTCATGTCTGACGATCTTCGTGACCAAATCCAGATGTCCAGAATGTTACTCAGACCAATGGAAAACCGTTTTAGCCGGCGACATGGCGCATTGTTGTTCTTAAAGTCAATCGTTTGGGAACATGACGGCAATAATTATTTTTTTTTTTTTAAATGGCTTTCGGCATCTTAGGCCACACAGCCAGCCTGATGATTTTTTCTAATTAATTAGACAAATCGCAGGACGGACATGACATTCACAGACACAACACTTACACACCCATGCCCGCGGCCGGACTCGAACCGGCGACCTTCGGCACGCGGAGTTAACACTCTAGCCCCTACGCTACCGAGGCCGGTTTGCAAATGATTTCCAGGAGGGTGAACATAACAATTTCCAGTGAATAGGCGGTAATTGGAGGTTCCAGCCCATGTCATGTAAACACAGCCCACAGTGGAATACAACTTGCACAGTGCCTTCGCAACAAGGTGGGTCCGTGGTACACACTCCCACCCAACCCTACGATGACTCTCAGACACGCCTGTCGTACGTCCCATATTGAGTGTTGGTGTTGCTTGACAGAGTGTTTCCTGACTGGTTGTGCATGGCGAGAAGTTAATATAGGAGAAACTGTCTTTAAAATAGTATCGTACCGTACCTCTAATTACATCTACCGGTGGCGGTTATGTTCTTCAAAGGTTCGATAATTTCTCTTATTAGATGTAAAGTTCAGATCAAAAATTAATCGATATCAGCTTATCCGGAAAGAACCTTCTCCTCTTTCTCTTTATTTCATGGAGTTTTCTAATTATGTCAAATACCGACACGTATGGTAAGAGGATAATTAATATACTTTCACTGAATTGGCTTTCGAATAACTGCCCCCAAGAAGATAAGATACGGTAAAACGAGGTAAGATGGATACGGTGCTAAAACGAGATTTGCCAAAAGTTTCGATAGTTCTTGAAACTCATTCGTTTAGCCGCAGCGTGAATCTTTTTATTATACCGAGTGAAATGACCGCGGCAGTTCACGTTAACATACAACCACTAGCAAACGTAAGTTTTCTTATTATATTAACTAATTTTCCATTTTATTAAATGCGTTATTGTTTGGTAACTATTCCTTCTTCACAGAATTAGTGCTTCATTATCTCCGACGTTTCGATGATTTCACACATCGTAATTTTAATCAGTAGTGTTGGAAGCCAGGAACAGAATTGGAGTATGTGCACGTTATATATCCTCGAGCACATTGGGTAGCTGTAGATTATAACTATTATGTTTGCCAATAAACTAACTTGAGTTGTGGAACTGCACATTATGTGTCTGATAATGACACAACTCCCACCCCGCTGACTCAATTAGTTGCGCCACCGTGACGGTGTCCGACGCTGACATGGGGTTTGTTGGTTCAAGTTCTGATGGTGGAGGAAATTTTTATGATAAGAACTTGGCCGGCGGATATGAGAGGTGGTGGTGCACAATTCCTAATAACCAGAACGTGCGCCAAAAGTCCTGGGTTAAATCCCAAACCTATACGCAATATGTGTGGTGTGAGGAAATACGACCCTCTTGATGATGATTTGTCTGTAGGATACGGTAGCTCCTCAGTGTCTTTCCGAAAATTGTCCTGAATGGGCCGGCACGGGATTTCGCCTTCTCCTTCTTTCAACTCTCAATCACAACGCAAATAACTCTGTGCACTGAACACTCACACGATCACAGTCATCCACACTTACAATAACAATTAACAGATACTGTCAAACTGGGAAACCACACCAGATCATCTTCGTAGACGTTCTTATGAAGGGGCAAACATCACCATGGTAACCCTCATAGGCCCGAACCCGGGTAAGCAGTTGAGAGAGGAAGTGACACATCGAGAAACGCGGTAGAGAAGCAGCCAGTGCAACAGCTGATGGGCAGTCTGAGCGCTGCTGGGCCCGGTGCCCGCTGGCGTGGATGCATGTGTCGCACGTGTGCAACCACACCAGCAGCAGGTGGTGATAGTCACGAAATAAGTAACTTCAAGCAATACAGAAATACATGGGCCCACAAATGAAAATACCTACAGAAAGACAAGACACAGCGAAGTTAAGGAGTCGAGGTTGCCATTCTGTTCCGACAGTTATCTCCATTTCCTTGAATAGCTAAAAGTGGTGTATGCTTCAAGTGGTGACAATATAGCGTACAATTTAATCAGTTTGCTAAACTGATACATTACCAGCAACAAAAATCGTAACTACGTTATCTCATTAACTGCGAACATCATCTGATAAGTTCGTCCTCTCTCCCCCATATCAAACTAATCTCCCTTATTGACAATGGAGCTAAGTTGTTGGTTTACTTTTCTTACTTCATAACTTTTTTATTATTTTTTTTTTTAAATTGTGTTTGAAAGCTAAGTCCATACAAATAGTTACTGCATTATTACTTGATTCTACTGATGCATGTCATTATTTCTTTACTTTTCGGACAAACGGCCCTTCACTGGGTAGAATCAAATCGGCAAGTTGAGAAACATGAAGTCAGCATTCTAGCTCGTAAGCTACAATGGTTAACATCTGACCAAAACATGCGACCTGGTCATGAAGGTATCACTAACGATTCTGTTGAATTAACTGAAAACGTAGGGTTGACTCTGACTTTTGAAGACACTTCGAAATTTATATTACATACTCCAAACGATCCCAGGACGAAATTATCATTTGACAGCGTAATTTACCGCTTCTTCATTAAATTAAGTGCAAATAGTATACGTAGATTAATATAATTTTCTCGGGTGAATAGCCGAGTTAATTTCGGTGATCAAATTCACTTCCGCCATCTTCTGGTGAAGAATATTATATTATTTCTCAACGTCGAGAAAAACTTCATTCTGTTTTAGCATACACAGACATTATTGCTTTATTCAAAGTCTACTACCAGTCGCTCGCGAGGCGTGAAGCACTGAACATCGTGCTCCAAGTTTCCACGTCCAAGTCAACTTCCGTGAACGACCAATAGCCGTATTTACGCTCTAACAGCAGATTATAATTGCATGTAATATAAAATCAGAGTCTCGCGAAAAAGTAGTGCAGAGAGACGGCTCCCAATGGATACGCTCCAGGACATGGGCCAGTCCATCCACCAAGCACTGGAGCAACCAAGACACCTACCAGATGTCTGCAGCCGCAACGCCCAACCTAACACATATGTCATACCAACAAGAGTCTTCCCCAGACGGGAACATCATAACGGACTTCACATTAAAAACTGTGGGTATCTGTAAAGAAAATTGGAAATTGGAAGGGGTGGGTGTAGAAGGCAAGAGGGGTTGGGCTTCTGCAACCAAATTTAAACACAATAGTTCTGTATATTTTAAAGTGAACGTCTGCAAATTTCCTTCAGAATCGGATAGAAACTGTAGCTTTGTATAGATTAAGAGGATGGAAAAGGGGAAGAGGGATTTGACTTCTCTAAACCAAATGTAGACAGTATTTTTCTGTTTGCTTTGAAGTATACATGTGCATACTTCCTTCAAAATCAGGTAGTAATTGTAACTTTATATAAAGAACATTAAGATTTATTATAGTGGTAGAAAGGGGGATAGGGTTTGCGTTTTTGTGAAAATAATGTGGACAGTATTTTCCTTCTTCTCTTTGTTTTAAAGTATACGCAAGCAAAGAAATCGGATGACAATGTAGGTTTGTACAAAAATTAAGGGGTGTAAAACGGGAGTTAGGATAGTTTTTGGAGTCATGGAATCATCACGGTGCGACGCAGATAAGGAAGACGAGGCAGATTTAAACCACATATTCTTAGGATACAGTAAACACTTGACCCATAACAAAAATCTGCTAACTAAACTATTAGCGCTATAGGTACCACTCCTGACAACGATCCCAACACTCCTTGCGACGGGTCACCAAATATATATATAGAGCTCTGATAAACTTCTTACGCGATGCGCAAATCAACATCTGGAGGAAACTAATATAATAAAAGGACATTATATACAAAAACCTTATAGTTAAAATGTCATATGTAAAAATATATAAATTGTTAATATATAAAATATGTATTATGTTAAATACGAAAACTATGTAATAGTTAAAATTATGTAAAACATATAACATGTTAAATATGAAATATTCTTAACAAGTAAAATGTCTCCAAGCAACTGAAATATGCTACCAAAAACCAATAAAATAATAAAAAAAAGTCTACTACCAGCTAGTTCGTACTAAGTCTCAATCACGAATATTCACCAAAATATGCCATCAGGTATGTACTGTCGCAAGGTTGTGTTTTAGTACCCTTAGTGTTTCTAATTCTTACCACCGATAAATATAACAAATGTCTGTGAATTTGTTTATCATTCAAAAGTAGAATAAAGGATAGAAAGAAATACTCTCCAGACCGAAAAATTTTCAGACAATTTTAGTATTACCGGAATTATTCTCTTAATTTATAGTCAAGGGACTTCAGCGAATTACTGTACAGATCTAAATCCTGCGCCTGAGCTGTGTGAATTTAAGTTCAGTAGCAAAAAGTCAAATTAGAAATTGAATGCAGTAGTTTACGAAAACTGTATTAAAAATGTACAAATTGGAATTAGTGAACTTAGAAAATTTCTCAGCTTAGCACTCATCAATAAAATGCTATAGAAAGAACCATGAGCATGAATAAAATTGTCTACAAAACTCTAGAGCAGGGGAGGCCAACACAAATGATCTTGCGCGCCACTTTTGAAATGCATCATAACTCCGCGGGCCGCACATAAAAATATATATCCCTATATTAGATTTAGATCCACTATAGACATTTTTTTGGAGTGAAAAATTGAAACATAATGAGTTATTATTATTGTGTTTACTATAATTCTTACATATAAACTTAGATAATATAATAATAATGATACTGAACGCACATTTTAAAGAAATTTATAACCCTAAAAATGATATATAAAAATATATAAATAAAAATGAAATAACTTTTGAAAATATGGATGCACAAATAATGTAATTTTTAATACATTGGTTTTTCACTACTTTGGCCATTATAAAATAAATAATTTGTAAAAGTGTGACGAATCTCGCGAGTAGGAAAAATACAGTATACCGGGCAGCGGGTTGGCCCCCCTGCTCTGGAGCATACGTTGTTACAATGCTTTGATGTTCTTGGGAAACGCGTTAGTTCGATTTCAGGAAAGGTGTTCATAGACATGTCGCGTGATTTATCCTATGCAGGTGCTACCCTTTTTAACGTATTTTGAATCTAACTTACTGGATGGAGTAAGACATTCCAACTATTCGAGCTGGAAAACTATTATACAGAATGTGATAATTTTTTAAATCGTTTAATGCAGCGAAATATTGTTCCACTTCGTTCGTCGGTCGGTACCTGCTGTCGTGTTAGATCTCACATTTGTGTTTTTCTGATTATACACGCTTCACGTCAAGTTATATTGAACAATGTGAGGTTCAAAGAAGGCACTAGTCGTGTGTAGAAGAAGCACTTCATCACGTCTATAAAATCGATATAAGTATTCATCTAGCCTGAGACTAATGCTAACATAATAATTACGATTGTTGAATTTTTTTAATATGAGTGGATTTTTAATATTTTCTTTAGAATGCGTTTCATATACTCATTTTCCATTTCATACTATAAAACAATAGAAATCAGAAACAAATGCTGAAGGTCTTTGTTGTAGACAATAGCTCAAGTCATTACACCACGCATGAAACGCATGACTGCATTGTAGTGAATTGCAGTGAAGTGTTTTGAAGAATTTCATATCGTCTTGGAAATCCTATAAACAGCATCAATGAAGATTAAGGGGAGAACTGAATTCCATAAGAACCTCTGTTGAAATATTGAAATCAGCACGTATCCAGGCCGAATATTAGTCTGTATGAAACCCCAGTAATCTGATAGATTTACGTGGCCTACCACCTCCTGGTGACACAGTGCGTGAATAAGCTGACGTTAGGCTAAATGTAGCGTGGAGAACGTTTCGTAAGTACTCGTATCATTTCTTGGAAAAACCTTGGCCTCAGCTGTCTAGTAACTGAGCTACGGGTCATAGTACGATTGACAAGATACTTATACAAATAATAAAAACCAGACCAACAAGAAACAGAAAGTATTAGGATTTAAGACTGTTAACTCACATAACTTGTCTATAAATATATAAGATTTAACGAAATATTCTTGTTAAAAGTAACTTGTGTATAAATATATAAGACTTGACGAAATATTCTTGTTAAGATCAGTAATTCGATAGTTCCGGCAGGAAATGTTTTATTTACACAATCAACAAATTTAGATTTGCAGTTGTCAAGCCCATATCCGGATGCAGGAGGAGGGGGCAAACCGGGGCGGTTGCCCCGAGCGGCAACTTCAGGGGGCGGCAAAATCGCGTTTGAAGAGAGGTCATTTATGTCACAGCGATTTTTTTTTCTACTGCCCCGGGCGACGATGAGGTGGCGACAATGTGGGCGGTTAAAATAATGTTCAAAGGGGCGGCGATCTCACAGTTTTTGACCCGCCTCGAAAAATTCCTAAATCCGACACTGTTCAAGCGATATGTATAAATTCTACTCACAATATAATAAATATAATTTACATTTACGATTAATAAGCGTTAATAAAACAAAAACAAAAAAAAACATTTCCCTAACTTTAAATTGAAAACTTGAAGCCGTGATCTGAGGAAATCAATGGCGTATAAGCAGTCAGTAATCATGAACAAACAGATCAGGTTTGGAGATTTCAACCACACTCATGTCACTCCGTAAGACCATACAAACACTGGGCTCTGTGCTACTTTATTGTCGTCTTTCCATCGACATTTTCCATCAGCAATCTACGGTTGGGCCGACCTAAACAGACATCCTGCCACAACATTCCACAGATTTTAGCCTAAAAGCAAGAATAAATTCGTTGGTCGTCTATGCCAACAACCATCCAGTTTTTAGGAGCTTTCATGAATTATTTAGCATCCCCCTCGTGGATGTTTTTCATGAATTCAAATCAATGGTAGAAGCTCATCTAATAAAGTAAGTTTTTTTATCGATGTAAATAAATTATGTTTTTAGAATGCCTTGTCCTCAGTCCATATACCATAGAAATTTCATAAATTTCGTTATATAGATACAAAGCACTGCCAAAAAAACTATTTGAAAGTTTAATTATGAAATTAACTGTTGTCGTCTATATTGGCCTTCGCAGAGTTTTGAGTCACAATGTTCATTAAAATTTATAAAATATTTTCAAGGATTACCATAAAATTCTTTCAACATACCCACGTGGTGGGTGAGCGGTAACTCTCTGGCCACGCATTCGGGAGGACACTGGTTCGAATCTACGAGCGGGCATCCAGATTTGGGTTTCCCATGCTTTTCCCAGATCATTCCAGGTGAATTTCGGAATGCTTTCTTCAAGAAGCCATGGCCGAATTCCTTCCGGTCTTTGTCTCCAGTCTCTTGTTGCCTGTAATGACTTTGCTGTCTACGAGACGTAGATCCGTATTTTTTTTTTTTTAATCTTTCAATATTTTTTGTTGCATTAGTATGGATAAACCAGTTTAACATAGTATTTCATGGTGACCACATTCACCGGATTTCGGTTCCCTACTAAACGGTCTTCAAAACCTAATGAGCATGTTGTTCATTAAGTGACGTGATGGAAATTGGTGGGAGAAAGCGATAAGCCGCTATGACGGTTTACTGGCCATACTCTCCCATCTCTCGGAATGACACCTGAAACTGAATGCGTAGCTTCATCTTATACTTTGCCCCGAGCATCATAAAGATTTTCAGACTGCAACGCGAGAAGAAATTATGTTCCTTTGCATGGAAATCATTTAGAGTCAGATTCTACAGCACCATTTTTTTATTTTTACTTTTTTGTAAAATTTTAGATGAAGCATGTAAAGAACACCGACTTCTAATCTGTTTCTCTGCGATAGAATACGTGCTGCACTCAAAGAATTAAAAAATTCTATCGCGTAATCGCTGGCGAGATTTTTATCATCCACGGTGTTTATAGAAATAGATTTTACCGCACTTCCATCAATTTCTGGAAGAAATGCTCTTGTTCGATTTCGACAATAAAATGAATCGTATGCTGATTTGAGAATTCTCCCGGAGCAGATATGAAGTCAGGTTTTCTGTCCAAGTTACTCGTAGGGTCTTACTGTTTACTTATTTACTATCAGCGCACAATCAAGATCTTCGTAAATGCAGTGAGAAAACCAATGGTTTCATGACACTCATAAATGAGTTAAATGAACGATGATGATGTTGATTTGTAGTCATAATGAACACTTCCACGGAAAGAAATAAAGCAACGTCTAGCGCCAAACATAAACACTTGTAAATCAACCTTTTTTTCTCACAACATGCTTTATCTAATTCATCTCGGGCGGCGTTTACATATAGTATTCTAGTACAACTTCAACTTAGTTCAAAATAATAGGATTCCCCTCGTTCGCAGTTATATGCAATGCTTCCAAACATTTCGACAGAAGTAACGCCAGGCAATAAGAGATATTATGGAGAATGATTTGCGGACAATTTTTATTTTATGCGCTCCATGACGTAGCATCAAAATGAAACATGCCTTTCCTTTACTCCTTGCACTATCAATTGTGTATTGTTTCAAAGTCGTTTAGTAGTTTTTACGTAAATCGCGTTCAACAAAACTTTCGTACAGATATACAGACAGAATTTTTTTTCAAAATTGATTCATTCTCTGTAGCTTTTTAACAGTGCTCAAACTCATTTCTTTAAAAAAAAATTATCTTCAATGTACCAACACTTTTCCTTTTACAGTTTTATTATACATACAGGTTCTTAGTCAAAACCCGATCTGAAATATCTACTCTTCGAGCGTCACCGGAACCCCATACAGTTGATCAGAACACTGCCACACTTAATTGCAGTGTACTGTCACGAAGGACACATTAAGTAAACTGTTTCCTGGCGAGTGTTTCCACTCAATTTTGCAACTAGATTTAAAATTATAGCTAGCTGAGAGTCTTAGTCGGTTGGTTTTGTAATTTGTATCAAATTCTTGTTAGACGGATTCAACTGTTAGATTGGATGTTAACTTTAAGACGTGAAGTTATCAACAGTCTGGATATTTTAAGAAGTTATTTATATTTTTCTGTAAATTGTGAGAATAAAAACTCAACAACGCCGAGTTCACCAAATCCGTTAGTAGCACATCACAATACGGAACAGCCACAACTATGATAAGTGTGTTTATACCGCTGTATGAGCCCTTCTGCGTGTTTAGATTCCCTGCGATTCAACGTTTCGTAACAAAACAGCCTCGGCTCTATTGTTAACTCGACCGTCCTGATTTGTTTTCTCTGAACTTAAATGAAACGAAGAAACAGCTGGTTTAGGGGGGGGGGGAGGAGCTTGAGTTGGGCGCAAAGGTAGTCTTTATAGTCTCCTTAGTCTCTTCTCCTCGGATTGCTGCCCCTTAAAAGATTAGGAAAGATAAAAGAAAAACAAAGGTCTCCAAAGTTACGATGTCGGGGATTGACCAAGATACTTTGGGGAGGGGGGAAGTGGCTACGGGACTCAAGCCACTTGTTGGCAATTTATGCATTATTTTATTTTTTCGAATTTTCACTATAATGTACTTGTTTTGAATGCAAGTGAACTGTAAATTAAATGCCATAAGCATTAAATACTGCTCGTTTGTTACAGTTTACAATCACTTGTACTACATTAAATTATGAAACGCCTTACTTCCTAGCAAACTCTTAACGAAACATTATCAGTTTTTATGCTCAGTACGATTATTTCATTCTATTAAAGCATTAGTCATAAAATTAATTAATTAGCCTCTGCCTCCTGTTTCACCATCGCAGACTTAGGTGGTATGTGGATTAATTCGTAAACCGGCTCTTCGAACTAGGCTACCAATACTGGTAAATGAATAACGCCAAAGCAATTGAATGTTTGAGTATTTATTGAACTCCCGAACGCGTTTCACTGTTTTTGCAGAAGTACGCGTAACTTCATCGGGTTCTCCTGGTAATTACGAACAAATGTTAAAAATTAGTTATGTTGTTGTGTTTTGTACAGCTGAATTATTATCTAAATTATAATCTACTTACATTTTTCTGTCTATTGCATTTACTTATGCTCCACTCTCAGCAGCAGTGATTTTTGCTTTCTTCCCACAAAGCCAAAATTACTGCTGCTGAGAGTGGAGTTCAATAAATGCTTAAACATTCAATCGCTTTGGCGTTACTATTTACCAATATTATCAGCGATTGAGGAAAATGATCCACAACATCCAGATGTTAGGCTATTAATGGTTGTTAGAGATTTTAGAAAATTTCTGTGGTACATCGAAGGACAAACAGGGTATTCGTCATCACCATGATGATGGTAATACTAAAAATGTTTAATTCCCTAATAATTTCATTATCTGTTATGCACTTATTTCTTGAAATAGTTTTAATATCCTACAGACTATGATTTTTTTATTTTATCGTGAGCGGTACAGCTTATAAAAACTCGTAATTAACTTTTTGTGAACTCGGAAATATTTTTAACTCCTTCCAGAAGGCAGCTCTTTTATAGCCAGGAACTGGTTTTCAGTTGTATTTCATCACGACGGTTTAGCCAGCCTAACCAAATTCTGACGCATCTGATGGATTATGCTCACGGCACAGAACGCGAGCCATCTTCTGACACTAATGTCGTCGATGGTGGGTAAGATGTATGTTAATGCTAACTGTGTCAACATGGAAGTATTGCTAGAATTGGTCCATTTCATAACACTAACATTTCCTCCGCCCCCTCAACACGGAAGATACTTACCACTTCTGAAATGAGATAAAAAGTGAAACTCAATTTAATAGTGTACGTAAATAGATATAATACAAACTCTTACGCCATAAAAATACAAGTTACTGAATGATTCATATTTATGTTGTAATTAATCTGGAACAACTAATTATCAGCGTAACAAATGTATGTGACAGTTTATTACACGCCCCTGTTTAAACGCTTAGCGTTGAAAGTTGTTTGCTGTTCACGTTGTATAGGAAAATGAAAGCATGGCGAAAGTGGAATATTACTCCGCCTTTATAAGGTTTAATCTCTTAAAAGACATAAAGCTGCCCGGCAAGATCCCCATCTGAAGGAAGAATATACACCAAATAAAAAGTCATATGCCTTTACACAACACTCAATGCAGTAACGTTTGAGATTTAACCAGTGTCTCACTCAATACGATTATGTGCCACCATCTCTCTAATCCCGCTGGCCAAGATAGATTTCCTCAACCACCAGTCGGCCAATGTCGCGTCACCATGCAATTATTGTACCTTAACGATCTCAGTCACAAGAGAGGTACGTGACTTATCACAGAACGGTAATTCTGAGACGCCAGTGAAGTTGGGTGCAAGCTGCATCGAGAACGTGCAACCCGATCTAGATTCGACTGCCGGCATCGCGTCGCGGCATCAAGATTGCGGTTTCTAGGTGGTTTTCCGCAATCACCTAGATGGATGCTGGGACGGTTCTCAATCTCCGAATCATGAACTATACATTTGGCAAACAAAAATCCACTATCATGCAAAACGCAAGTTACACTTTTAATAACGGTCCGTCAACATTATAGAAACCCGAAGAAAAACAATGAGAACTTTGAGGTCAATCTAGAATTATTCTTAACGTCTGATAAGTCCTTAAACTCCTGGTGTGACTGAAAAGATTAGTTAAATTTACTATGGCAGATCCTTGAAATTGAAGGTTATTTTATTTTCGTTTCTGTGTAGAGAAAAACTGAAAGTCAGCTTTTTGCTTTTTACGAGGCAACTATTATTTCGAATCGTTTTTCAGGAAATGTGTGGTTTGTAAGATTAATGAAAAAGGAGTTCAACTTGAAAACTTTTTAAAATGTTTAGAGTGTTCCGCGGTTTGGATTTTATGTTAAAGACCACGCAAATGAAAAAAAAGTCAGCGAAATTGTTATTACAGCTGCTCAAATGCCGAAACTGTCTTAAATGTTAAACATGAGATTTTGAATTAGCACGCACGATGTATACAAAATCAGCACTGCTATACTGCAATCTAACATTCAGTTGAATACTGATTTCCCATCCTGCAATTCAGATTTCGGTGGATGAAATATGGCATATTTTGAAAAGAGCACTGACCAATTTTCTTTTCACTCTTAAAACATAGTAGATTTGGTAAATTTTGTCGATTAGATAATTAACTGCAAACAATCTCGACCATCTCAAGCAAATTACCGGAAATGTGGTGAAGGGCCAACCAGATGCTTTGGCTACATATTTTTTTTATCTCTTTTGCATTGTGACCCGACTGCCACCTAACAATAATGAACACGTGATAACAGAAGAAGTTCGTCGTTCATTTTGTGTTCAGAACTATGATCATCGACAATACTAATGAAGTATTTCATGATGAAAGTGCTGACTTACAGTACTGTTGCACAGTTCATTGGAGCCCATGTCTGTGGTCGGTGGACAGGTGAAGGTAGTACCCATGATTAGTTGTATCTTTGTTAGAAAATTCTTACTTCCTGTCCATTGTTCTGGTTCTTAAGGACTTTATTTTAACTTCCGGGTGTTAGCTGAAACGACAAGAATGACACGTGTACGGCGCGAGACTTTTGGTCGGAACGTACAGCAGGCACTGGTTGTGGGTGGAGGTGAAGACACCCAGCTGCCAACTCTCGCGGAGACTGCGCGCTCACTGCTGTGTCGCCACATGCTGCCTACCTTAAGTGCGCCAGCAGGATGCTTAACGCTCTAAGCCACTCTAATGGCAGTAGAATGACGGCATTTCATTTCCATTCAATCCGAGAAACACGACAAGTGTTTCTAGGATCTTTGAAACGCTCCGTTGCATGTATCCCTCTTAACATTCACCTCTCCTTGTAAACACTGTAAGCAGAGGAAATTCTATATTGTTCAACAAAGAATGCGATTTCTCATACTTTAGAAATGAAATACAGATGTTGAAAGTAAAACGCAACATTACTGTTCCGCAACGCTGGGTATACCAATTCAGACAATTACGAACACGATCGTATTTAACGAGTAGACTGGCATAGCTGTCAACATACTATTGTAAACAGTAATTAAAAAAAGCAAATAATGATTATGCTGTAAGAGCCAGTTATATAGTTGTGAAATAAAAACTGTATGCCGATGGTGAGTTTATTATGTGGGGTTTTGAAAGCGTGGTAAATATGATGTGTCCTGATGAAAATAAGAGGATTTTTCTCAAGTTATTTAATATAATCACACTATAGCCAAGCGAAATGATGAAATAGGAAAATGTCATGAAATTCTTGGGTAGTTGAGCTGCTAATTTTAAATTTCATACTTTGGTGATACACGGAAGTGCTGATACCAATAATACAGTCCAATCCGCAACTTTTATTAGAGGTATAGATGAAGAAATAGTATCTTTGTTACCATTAAAAGCTACATCTAAATCAAGAGAATACTAAAAAAATAGGGAAAAGTGCTTTAAAAAGTTTTTTCCCTCTTCGTTATCATATATGGTAAGGGGTATCTAACTCAAGATATCCCCCTCCATTAGCCAAAAATGACGAAATTACAGAAACAGTAAGTGAATAAAATAGTGTGATATGAGTTTAATCTAAATATAACCAATTTCATAAATTCCAGTTGGAAGAATGACATTGAGAATAGCGTTAAATTTGCAGTGTGCGTTGCGAGAGAAATCTGCTATTTAATAAGTAGGGCCTACAGATTTTTTTTTTAAAAATCTGTATCTCTGCCTTTATATATATTTGAATGATTTTAACTTGAAATAAGGTGGGTCTATTATAGCGAGAAAAGAAATTCTAATTTTTGCAATTAGGTGGCTGTAATGAAAGTACAGAAATATGGAAATCATCAACTTAAAACTGAATGGGGAATGTAGGGAGCAATCAATCAAGAATAATTTCATCAGAATTCTGTAATTAGCTTACTATCTACTTTCCTCGAAATTTATTAAACGTCGGTGAAACACAGCTATCATCGTACAAATTCGTTGGCTAAATACGAAGTCTTTTCTTGAAAGATTGGTCTAAGTTAATTGCATCATTATCTACTGCTATCCATTTAACCATTTTAGAATAATTGTATTATAAATTTCTTGAGAATAGTATATGAATCCTGTTTAAAGTGTGTTTTCAGTAATTGTGCTTGAGGAGAGCGGGAAGTATGTAGTTTCGGGGCTCATGTAAACGCTTACAGTTGTAGAAAACAGGGGTCAGGAAGTATTAGCGTTCAAAATACGGAAGAGCTGGATATGAGGAGTGTGTTTTTCAGTGACCGATGCTGCTCTGAGCTGTCTGATGTAAACATTGGAACCGCACTACTCCCGGAAATCGCGATGTTTATAATCCGCACTCTTAGCATGCTGTGTTTACATAGGCTGCTTATGGGTTGATGCTGGAGGTTTCGTGTTCCGTGGCTCTCCAATATATTTTGTTAGTGACGTTAAACAGAAATAAAAAAGAAAACCCATACCTTTTAGATCATCTCAGTTCTGAAAATGTTCAGAATGATTTAATAAGACAAAAGAAGTTATACATTAAACAAATTTTGATAGACTGTAAGGTGATAGATTCAGATGTTTCACAAGTTCTCCCCCTCCACCGCTCATCCTGCACCGATTCCGGCTTTTAACGTTTTTTACTAGATCAGTTTAGGCCTATGGTAAGATGGTTCCGTTAAATAGCTTAATCGGCATTAGATCACTTATCACGAATTTACATAAACCGAATAAAAGTTTCTTTATGTTGTATTTTATAATCAAAATTCAAAGTATTTGTAAAACAAATTAAAAAAAAGACACACTCATATATGGAAATGATTTACTTGTTGTACTTTGTAGAAGCTAACACTTGATATTTGTGGTATTTTACCGTTGCAAAGTTGTAACTTTTTTATCTTTTTTTACAGAAAAAGATTTTTCTATAAAATTCTTTTATTCTTTAACTTTGTGTGTCTATTGTTTAAGAAACATAAACTTCTTGTCATTTTAAAATTGGTCTTATCTAATGTTGTCATCGGGTGACATAATAGAATTCATTTAATTTTCTTTTGTTTTATTAACAAATAAATTATTTTCCCTGTCTTAACCAAAGCTATGTGGAGGTGTATTGAAAATTAAGCTAAAGAATCTATGGGGGGGGCGGGGAGTTTAATTACTTTTGTACATCTCCGTGTTCATTCTTTGAATTCCACTAAATATATGTTTGTCAACTACATGGACAAAATCATAAAATGATGATGGTTACAATGATCGTAGAATATTTCTTTAAAATCTCTAACTTCATCATAGTCTGTCCAGTTTTTAGCTTTAACCTCATGATTCAAGAACTAATATTTTGCGTGTTCTTAAACATTTTGAATTGTGGTTTCATCGTAAAACGTAACCACCTGCGTCAAAGTGGAACTATTTTGGCACGAGAATATTTATTGCAATGCATCGTAGATCTGACATATGTCGGATCAATCTCTTCCGTATACCATACATTAAGTTTGTGAGTAAATTTGAAAAATTCTACATTCGTTATGTAATATAACACGTACCTTTGACACACAGGAAGGAAAAGAGAAATTTGGTTGAATTCTGTCTAGGGATCTTTTTACGATTGATGGTCCTTTTACAATAGATCATAACTTTTTTATTTCGTGTGAAATCGTTTTGGAATGACTGAAGTATGTACTCGAGCGAACGATATCACTAAGACTAAGAAAAAGATTCATACTTCCACATGTCCAACAGGAAGATGATACTTACAAAAATGCCATAATTGTTATCACATCTGCTGTCTCACAGCGCAAACAAACACCAAGAATTGAAATGAATGCACCTTTCCAGGCTTAAAATTTGTGGTTGGGTTGAAATGATGCCTGGACCAGAGGAAAAATTTATATGATATGTTGATTGTGATACAGCGGTTCTAATGGAGCAATAAAGCTCATACAGTAATTACGAGAAACGGTCGGTGTTAAATGTGGTAGTAGCATTGCGAAATACCGTCGCTGAGATATTAAACCTGAACAAAATATTAATATGACCAGCAGGCAGAGAAGAAAAAATCATGGAGATGTAATATTTTGTGATTAATTTATGTAATGATCATTCAGCAATAAATAAGAAGTTTCAAAATAGCTCTAAGGCGAAATAAAAAAGTAGGGAATATGATAATATGATTTTTCCCAGTCAGATTGCATACTGTTCTTGAGAAAGAAGCAGACAGTTGTACTATTCATTGTCATGTTAATCGTTTTGATCATCTCACAAGTGTGTGGCGTGTATTTGATCATCGCTATTTTTGACAGGTTCTAAAGTAGCATAAGCGACAGAAGTAAACTAAGCGAGGCTTAAAATAAATACACGTTCTAATAGCGTGTTATACATCAAAAGACATCTATTCCGAGCGTTTCTAATTGCCGGGGAGGACTTTTGTTTGATGTAGCGCTCGCGCCCTTGGTCTTTATGAGGTGCTACCACGTGATTAAACAGTATACCAGCGACGCGTCTTTGTCAGACAGAACAACACTGTGTAGTCCAACACGAGGCCAAGGACAAGGGGCTTCATCTTTAGATTTCTCTTTAGGACGTTTTTTTCTCAAAAATATTCGTGGCAACGTATCATACATTAAATGAATTATTTTTTAATCGAACAACACAGTGAAAACTTGCACATTCAATAATTGAATCATTTGTTTTGTCTTAGTATATATTTTATAAATAATTCTCTTGAAGAAACATTTTTTAAGCTATGTCCTCATCGTGTTGAAATCTTTTCCTTTATCTATTTAATGCTACAGTTTCTAGTTATTGCCATCTTTTCAGGGAGGGTGAATCCCCCCTCCCCCTACAGTTTCAGGAAAATACGAAATTTGATTATAGACAGAACCATGAAAAAAGTATGTGTGAATGTATATTAATTTTTGTGCAAAATTCAACAGAAACTTCATTAATGAAAAATCTGTTTAAATTAACGCTTGGAATCGCGTTTTAATGTGTTTGCCTATAACTTAAGTCGCAAATTATGTACGGGATGAATCTTTAAAAAAATCTAAAGTGGTAACATCAGTTAATCCTAACGTCAAACACATGTTTAAAGAACTCTAGCTAAACGAATAAATAGAAAATTGATTAAACTGGTTCTTTTCAAGTTTTACCGGTATCCTATTATATAAAACGCTAACGTGGCGTCTGCGTGCGTCGTCTATAGCTGCTACACGTATTAGCTACAGAACGGTCACGTGACAGCCGTCACTCGCTAATCAACAGCCACCACATTGCATTCCTTCCTTCATGTTACATTTTGTTTATTTACTACAGTTAGATGCAGAAACTCGTGTAAGGAGAATGGTGTTCGATGTTTATGTTATATTATTTGTATCAGTTATACGCCAAAATTCATGTAAGGAGAAGGGATTCAATATTTACGGTATTTCATCTGTGTCAGTTATAATGCCTGGGTTAAACCATAACCTAAGATTTTTTCGGCAGACGGTAAGAAAAGGTGAAGTGTGTTTAAAACTCGGAGAAACGTAATGATGTATTGGTCAAATAAATAACAGTTATCCGTTTTCGAAATTATAGTCTACGTGATCTTAAGTAAAATGCATTTATTTATGCAAAATCCTAACCAAATACTCTGATAATCTAACCAGAGTAGCGTATTCATATAACAAAAGATATCATTAAAAATGACTAATTCGTTTCTCCTTATAAGCTTTTCCAGAATAAATTCTTACTACCATTATATATGATACCATTAGTTTTTGATACATGTGTTAACTATTAAATGAGATTTAATATAAACTTTTGATTAGATTTAAACAGTCAAGGATATGACTATTTACAGTATAAGCGATATGACACTCGGAATACAACAACGATATTATTGCCGCAAAATAGCAGTGGCAGAGATATTAGAAATACGGAGAGCAGGGAAAAAAATTAATGCGAGGCAATTATGTGTCACAAAGTTACAATTAGTACGTTCGTTTAAATTTACATATTGCTTTTTATTTATCTACGACAACCAGATGCAAAAATTCATGTAAGGAGAAGGATATTGTATGTGTACGTTATATTACCTGAATCAGTAATGAGTACTAGGTTAAAACACAACCTACGATTATTTTTTTTGATTTTTTTTTTTTTTTTTGCCGGAGATAAGAAACGATGAAGTTTATTAAAAACTCAGAGGAAGTTTACACGAAATGTACGAATCACGAAATATATCATTCAGATAAATGGCAGTTATCCGTTATTGATATTATACTTAAAGTAAAATAATGTAAATAAATCGTTATTACTGGAGATTGCGATTCTGCCAGTAATTGTTGTGGTAAAATGCAGAATCCTCTAGAAATATTTTCCGTAGTACATTTAACTGTATTATGCCCGTCCAGGATGTATTACAACCTAATTTCTGCTTGAAAATAATGGTAGTCTACAGGCTGCATTACAACGGAATCACTGCTTAAAAACAATATGTCTTGCGATTGACTACAGCATTTGAGAGTAGTAGAAGTTATGATTTTCGAAAGCAATATTAATGGAGGGTTGTGGTTAAGTTGACCAGAAAGCCCACCGACACATTTGATTACAGCGTAATTCACTCTGAAATGAGTTTTACAAACCAATTAAACTGCTTTCATAAGTGCCAAGTTACTGAAGGTATTAATAAATGTGGGTGAACGTAGTTCGTTCCTATCGTGCTGAAGTGTGCCTGGACTAGGAATAAAACTGATATTACATGGATAGCAAAAGTTTCTGGATTCCTAATTTATTTTTCATTTTATTGGTTCTATACATCTGCCCTCATTAATTCAGTAGTAAGTTACTACTGAATTGCTGTGTAGAACATTATCAAATCAAGGCCACTAGCATTATCTAATAACAATCCCGTATAATTAACCAACTGCAAAATAATAATAATAATAAAATGAACTGCCAGAATATGGCGTTCAAACCGTCATTTTTGACGGGCTAGATGCTAGTAGTAAATAAAACCCTGTATCTAATGACGATGTTAGTGGGATTCATGCTAACCATTAGTCGACGTTGAGAACTTCATCTCCCGGCAGATAATTAGGCAGGCACATAACTTTATTAAATTCATATGTCGACGTCAAGATAAAATTCTTATATTTACTTGACAGAATATTATCGATTAAGAAAAAAGAAGATCATACCTCAACGCAGAACATCGACTGGAATAAAAATAAAGCTCCGTATAACATTCATGGAACTATTAAAAAGTTAACATTTCTTAGACTTGCATGACGAAATACATGGAGACAGTTCATATGATGTCCATTAATATAACTCTTTTAAACGGTCAATTGTATTTCAGAGGCATAGTAACTAATGAGATACATTTCAATACCAAATTCAGTAGGATGATTGTCAAACCATAAAGTTATTTTTGTTTACCCCACCAGAATCTTTAATTCGCGTTGCCTTTTAGAACCGTCATCTATTCAGAGATGCCATCTGTTTTGGAACGCAAATAACTCAGTTCTTTTGTTAGTAGTTAAGATGAAACTGTATATTTGCTTTAACGAAAAATTGTGAACTTGAAAAGGAGTTACTACGGCTCGTAAATTCAGTGTAAAATTATTTTCACCAGAAACTACAGAAAAAAAAGATTGTTACACTGTGGATCATTTCTTTCTTTAAAATTAGACTCAGTTAAATGTGTGTAAATGTACCAAGTGCGAATAAAATTTAAAAAAACCAGCTAGCTGCATTTTCCAGAAGCACTCGTTCACCAATATAATCGTCTAAATCATGTGTCCTTTGGGTATGTATCACTGTATAATAACGCGCTTTCAAGGCCATAGAATAAAATTTTCCCCTGGCTTATAATTCCTTCAGCAGTCTATTCAGTAAACCTGACTTGAGGTGGCACCGTAGTATTCACACTGGTTGTTTGTGTTGCGTTTTGAAACGTGATGGTCGCAGTGACAACAGGCTTGGACCGGGCTCAAGGGTCGCGCACGCGTCGCCATCACTTACCGGCACAAAATAAAAATAAAGACCACAGCTGTGGACACACCGAAGCCACCCACAGAGGCCTCTCTACAGCCGTAGGAAGGAGACAGAGAAAGAGCATGCAGTGGATGTGGAAACGAGTCCACAAAACTTGGAACACAAGCACCATGTCACTTGTATAAAAAAAACGCAACTCTTCTTTGCAAACCGATCTCGTAGCATGAGTGCTCTACTATGAAGGGAGTTGACACAGTTGCATCATCAATAATAAATAAATTGAAGTGCCAAAAGATATGGTATACCTCCTAATATAATATGGACTCCTTTTTGTTAGCCGAAGTGCAGCAACCTGACGAGACATTGGCTGATAAGTTGTCAGAAGTCCTTTGAAAAAATATTTAGTCATACTTCATGTACAGCCGTCCACTATTGCCTGATGTGTTGCTGGAGCAGGAAGTTGAACATGAACTGAACTTTCGATCATGTCCCACATATAATCGATTGGATTCATGTCTAGCGATCTAGGGAGGCAAATCATTCGCTGGAATTGTACAGAATGTTCCTTCAAACAATCGTGAATGATCCTGGAAAAGTCTTTCGTTGTTTGGGAACATGAAGGCCATGAATGGTTGTATTTGGTCTCCAAGTAGTTGAACATAACCATTTCCAGTGAATGGTTGGGTCAGTTTGACTGGAGATCCCAGTCCATACCATGTAAAAACAGACCATAGCACGATGGAACCACAAGCAACTTGAACAGTGCCTTCCTGACAACCTGGGTCGTTGGCCTCGACGGGTCTGCGCCATATTTGAACCCAACCCTACTATCAGCTGTTTCCAACTGTAATTGTAACTGTACTTACCACGCAGCCTTTTTCCAGTCATCTAGGATTCAAATGATACGTTCATAAATCAAGGAGACGTGCTGCAGCCCATCGCGTCTTGTTAGCATAGGCACTCGCGTCTGTCTTCTGCTGCCATGTCCCATCAGTGTCAAATTTCGCTACACTGTCCGCACGGACACGACTGTCGTACGTACCACATTGAGTATTGCTATTCTTTGAAGCAGTGTTACCTGTTTATCAATACTGATATTGACGATGATGTCGCTGGTATCGGTCATTAATAAACATAGTCGACCATTGCGTTGTCCTACGCGGGAGTAACGCAGGACACTAGATATTTACGGCGCACTCTTGACGCTGTGGATCTAGGAATGTGGAATTCACCAACAATTTCCGATACGAAATGGCCCATACATGTAGGCGACAACTGCTATTCCGCGTTCAAAATCTGTTAATTCATGTGTGCGGTTATAGTCACGTCAGAAACCTTTCACACTACTCAGAGAGTACAAATGAATGCTACCACCATTTGGCTATTTGTATCTTCCCATCCCTTGACTTTTGACACTGCAGTGTATAAATGCAGAATAATATGTGCCTGATTGATTTATCCTTCCCTGAAATTGATATTAAGGAAATCGAGAAGTACAGTAAAGTACATATAAGTACTGGTGTTTGAATTCGTTAAAGAGAATGTTATCGATTAAGAAGTATCCAGTTCAAATCATAGTCTCGGCCGAAACTTCTACTGGTCTTAAAACTCACTTTCGCCTCTGTCTTAGCCTTGCTTTATTAATGGTCGATCTATGGTTCTGATTCTAATTTAAACTGTAGGCTCCCTTTATCCATTATAACTATCGGCATAGGTTAGGCAGCTACTCCAGAGATGGAATGTGCTGGTGGTAAGTAATATAGTCTCCACGTCATTAAAACCACATGAAAATATTATTATTACTGTACCAGTAGTCGTTTACGGAAACAATATGAGAAGTTTCGCTTGGGAATAAAGGAAGAAATTTAGCTAAGTAAATATTCTGAAATCTCATGCTTAGTGTGACTTATTTCCACTGAGTCGTCTATGCTAGACTCAAAAAAAGTAATTCTGCAATTTAAAAGCGATTAACTCACCAAAAAGAAAGAATCTATTTAGTAGTGAGTTTATAGTATCTGCGTCGACACCAAATTTATTTCGATCGGCAAATCAGCTTAAGGGTGTATTCCTACTCGTTCGCATATTAGCTAAATATCAATAGAAGCGTATAACTGCTGAACTATTCTTCAAGATATAGATTTCCATTTGTGATGGCTATAAAAAAGTACACTTAGGCTCTAAACAGGAAGATAATCAGAAGAATCAGTGGAAGAGTTGGATTTCCTTTTCTCAGAAAATAATGTTACCACTTCGCGCGTTTAAACCTGTTATTATTTCTGAGGAAATAAAACATTTAGACCTGTAAAACAGAATGTATGCAACCGGCGTCACGTCCGTGTGTTGTAAATGGTAGCTATTCCGAGCTTAGACAAATTTAAATACTTAGCAGTAAAAGTTGTTGCAACAATAATCGCCGGTGTGGCTCAGTGAGTTGAGGTGCAACGAGCACGGACATGAGCCCAGGTCCCCGCGTACCGACCGTCCTGATTGCCGCAGCCATCAAGGTGAATGGCGCATACAGATTGCAACATCACTTCCTCCATTAGTACGTAGTACGATCTGGCAGTAGATATAAAATGCTTGGAGTAAACAAGGACATGTGGCCGTCAAACCAAACCATCAAATTCGGCCGCGCCAAAAATATAAAATATAATGATAGAAGGCAAGCGGCCTATAATGTTGGGAAAATGTGGTAAAGAAAAAGAATAAAATGTATCGCAACACTATTTCTTTTTTTCCCCTAAAGTAAGAAAGAAAAATAGTCAAACGAAAGATGAACGCTGATTCATATAATTCTCAGTTCTACTGAATAAATCCTTCAGTTGTTGTAACGCCGGCAAATGTTCCAGAACTTGGAAGGAAAAAGAAAACTGCATTTAAATTAATCAGTCGAGTAACTGGAATTGTTACAGAAAAGACAAAGTACACTTCGTTTGAAATAGAAACATTATTTAGCGGTTCAGCATTGCATAAGATATTTTACGCAGCGTCATACTATACTAAACTTCCACTGCAACTTTGTTCAGATTATCTAGTCCGATGAAATCCTTTATAGGAACAGCTAGTTTCTCAGTTCAAATTACTATCTTATTACCACAGCCTGCGATCGATGGCTAAGTGGAAAAGTTTCTCTGCATGAATCCTAAAATAGCATTGTTCTCGCTGGTACACCATAATAAAAGGAATTTACATTTACGGATCGAAATCTAAAATTCGATAGAACACTTTCAACGTAGTTTTTGTTTGAATTTAAAGTAAGTTATTACATTCTTCCTCATCACAGTTCGTAAAGCTTATTGCTTATTACCAACAGACCTTTTACTTTATCAACAGAAACTCTCTTAATATCTTTACCAGCACATTTTGCCGATCTATACGGCCACGTTAAACTAGCTTGTCTTACTACCGTTATTAATCCTAGACAGATTCACTAATCCCAAATACTATTTTTAATTACATTTGTCCACCTCTAACATTGTAATATCGTTTCCCACCAGTGTAACCTTATTCATTACCACTACGTTTTCATTTGTACTACTTCCCACATTCAGCAAATTATGGAAGTACTTCATCCGTCTCTTCCTTGCATCCTAAGATTGTGTTTTCAATTCCTCAAATTTATCTTTCACCGGCTTTATGTGTGGTTTCTTTCCTCTTGTTTTACATAAACCTTCAGAACATTTTTTATTACAATGCATGTCATTTTCCTGCTCATATTTATTAACCCCTCACGGTAGTTCTTCTTTACTTAAGCAAGCAGTTTCATACATCCCCTTTAGGTTCCTGGCACTTCCTCCTACTTTCCTCATTTTTCCTTCTGTCTGACATTGCTTCCTTTTTTTCTCTTTACTGCTCTCAATCTAGTAGCTGTTCTTCCATATGTATTGTAGACACTGCTTAAAAATACAGATTTAAATATGGCACCTTCTTTTTCTACACTCGGCTCCTTCTACTGAAAGAGTCTATGGACATATTCGTCTTTTATTTACCATACTTTTTATTTTCTTCTCCCTTATTTTCTTTATCTCAATATTTTTTCCCAATTTAAATGCTGCTACATGTATTTCATTATCACTGCCTCTTTTTCAAGGCTGTAACGTCCTTCAGCTGTTTTCGATTTTGTCTTTCCGCCACAAAGTAATCAATCAGTCTTTCCTACTGTCACTCGATCTATATCTGTCAATTTCTGCTGTTTTGCTTCTAAACTTCAGAAGAGGAATGCTTGAAGGAACTAAGATCCGTAACTTACCTTTGAAATAATTAGAAATTCATAAATAACTGGTCTGCAACGATTTTAAATTTACAAGTGTCTTTTTAGTAAAAATCTGTACATTTGTTTTCCGTTGGAGATGACATGGAGTTCAAAGAGTTTAAATAGCAATGTAAGTAATATATCCAGTCAAATATTCTGATTTTTAGCTTTGAGGCTCATGTACCGAAAGGCGTCAACCGGAACAGTAGGAAACGGAAGGGTCTGAGAATCACATCTGAGATTCAAAACGCTAGCATACTACATATAAAACTGACGTTTTCACGATAACTGAAAACTGGAAATTTATTCTCTACCTTTTTTTTAACTTTATTAATGCAAGATGTTAAATTGATGACAGTTGTATAAGTATGCATCAAGTAATCTGTCCTTTAGACTTGTTTTTGTTAGTTTTTATTTTCATTGGGGCCATACACACTGTCGACAAAAAGATAATTAGTGTCGGAAGCAGACTAGAAAAAGTGAGCAAAAGCTAATGAATATGAAGTCCGTATCCGAAGTAGAGTCTTCTCAGAAAACGTTAATTGTCATTGAGATAGGTGTAAGTAACAATTTCCTCTTTATCAATTTTATAAATAAAAAAACTCCCACAGAAAATAATTGTTCTTTTTTTTAAATTCCACAGACGCGTTTCTCTCTTGTGGTGTGGGGCATTGTCAATGAAGATACTGTGGTGATCCTCACATCGTGATCTGAAACATGTATAAAGGATTTATTAATAAATTATTCCATACCGCCGTGTAAATATAAAAATACATTCACCAAAATAGCGAAAATATTGCTGATTTAACCTGCAAATTTCCAGGGCTGGCTAGAAAACGGCCAGTGGGCTTGCAACTACTCTACCAGAAGCGGCTAAAATAAAAACTGAAAATACAGTGAGAGTCTTTTAGAATTCCAAGGAAATCAGCTCAACATTACCGGCGCTAACGTCTTACGATTACAGGAATCATTCTAAAAACGTTCACACGACTAAAGGCGAACTAAACATTCGGAACTAGCAGATTACAACTTTTACGATCTCTATACTTTCTTAACAAAGTCGCTGTTGAAGAAAGTAATAAATTTCATACAAGTAATTACTTACAGTAAGCAATTTGTTATCATGTGTTTACTAAACAAAAGTGTTCAGGCGAACAATCGTCTGGGAGAAAGCAAATCAAAATATTTTTGATGTGATAAGAGTATGTCTTTGGAGTGTTTATTATGAATCAACACCTGCATGTACAGCAGTGGGCGGTCTGGTGGCTCTGTGATTAAGAGGTTTTACTGGAGATAGAAAGGTCCCCGGTTCGAATCCCTGCCTCGGCGAGGATTTTCATAGGACCTTAACCCGACCTTCACCTTTGGCACAGCTTGCAACGTAAACTGAAGTACGCCAGAAGATTTCGGTGGTTCGGATTCAACTTTAAACTGTAGGTCCCCGGGTAGGATTACCAGGTTAGATTAAGGGTTGCCACGACAGAGGCGCATACGCGGCAAATAGAATCTCTGTCAACACAAACCGACGGTCGAACTGTCAGTCGGGGTCTCCATACGCCATTATTTTCTTACCTAAAGCATTAACTCCACTGTATCGATTATTAAACTAACATTTGGCATTTGTTCAAATTCGCATTTGACAGTGATTTTATGATTCCTAAAATCAACTAACATCATCCACTCTGAGTAACTAACATTTCAAAATTTATGTTGCTACTTTGTCTAAGAATTGCAACACAACAGCTGCAACCCTTGCAGGTCCCCTATCAGTTATGAATTGTTTGGTACCGATAGTAAATCGATTTGGCGTTACAGCGACAGTCGGGACTCATCGACGTAAGCAATACGATAGCAACAACCATTCATTGTATCACTGGTAGTGTACCACGTGCTTGGGACAGACAATGCAGGACTGAATGCCGCTGGCAGGCTCCCAGCGCGAACCGCCTTAACAGAGCGAGGCAGCGGCGTGTTCTGCCGTAACCTCCCCAGCCGCGGACCATTTCCCCGCTTGGCCGAAGGTTTGTAGCGGCAGCGGAGAGCCGGGATTCCCGCCGGCCGATCAAAATACTCCGGCCCGCTTGGCACGGCGGCGAGCCCACCCTTCTGTCTCCTACGCAACAATTTGTTCAACGCGTCTATTATAAATGCCCGCGGAGAGAGACGTCAGCTTCTGACCGTCCACTTCATGCACGAAAGAAAACAGCACCGTCGTTTAAAAATACTAACCGGAGCAACTCCAGCTGCTGCACATCTCTGCGTGTTATCAGGTCACTTCATTAGCCTGCCATATACTCTATACATTACCAACACTTCTGAGGTTAAGTTAACTGCAACAACGAACCCTCGGAATAAGACAGTTTACACACCAATGAAAATTCGCGAATCCAAGTTTTCATCATACCGTTCAGCACTTGTGTAAACACAACCAGACACAGGTAAGCTTTCAACAAATTTGGCAGGATGTGTTTTCTCAGCGCGTTAATACTGCTTAAATATTAGTTTGATGGGAGACGGCATATTGATAAATTTGTTTGCTGACGTTCATTAAAAAGTTCTAGAAAAAGACTTTGACAGTATGGCTTAGATAGAAACGAATTAAACTTGCATCTCAAATACTAAAATTCCCATTTTCGTTAGATCGTAAAGAGTAACACAACAGCACTTACCAACCACTCTAAAGCTATCGCCCGGAAACATGCAGTACACACGTTCAGTTACAGTGATAAACTTCAGTCGTTGATAATGCACCATGAATGATTTGCCTTGTAGATTATTTCTTACTTGTTTTATTCATAAATAAACAGTAACAAGATTTACAGCGATGATTCGCTTTCTGTTAACATTCTGACGCGTATATAGGTATCTAGGAGGGCAATAAACTCGTTAGGTAAATAAATAAATAAAAACTTCTTATGTATTCGAAAACGGAATTTCTGTTTGAGAATGCTACTGTCGAAAGTTACCTTTTTCATAGCAATTGATGCTTTCTGATGAAATGTACTCCCGGCAATAAATATTTTTAGGTTTGATGCTGTATATGCTCATGATTCTCCAGCATAACTGTGCTGTTACCACCGCCAAATCCATGAACTCGTAGTTCAACCGTTCGCCAAAGTTTGCGGTACTGATTTAGATAAACCTTCCTGGCTCAAAAACGATTCTCTGGCGTCAATTATTTGTGGTGACAACGGCAACTGAATTTCGTACGCCTTTCGCTATTTTTCTCTAAAAATTCTGAAGCTTTTAACATCCAAGACGAAAATACATAATAGCCATGATTAACCATATTTGTAAATTTAAATCTTTAGTTTTGCAAGCTGTCGCTTTCATTTAAGTTGATTTTATTGTTTCGTCTTGTAAAGATAGAAATCTCGTTGAACATAAACCCTGAGTGTACTTTCCAACAGCAGTAAAACTCTATATCCGGATGTACGCGTTCAGTGTCAAACGGTATTTAAGGAGGCAAACTGCTTGGTGAACGTTACACCAGATCGTTTTACGGTCTGATAATGAGAGCTACGTTCACTTCGTATAGCCTACTTTCAAGGTCTGGGATAACAAATAGAGAGGTGAACAGCCTACCTCACACTTCTCAAGGACTCATGTTTGGTGGCGACTGCGCTCAGTCCCTATAACGTCACATGTGATTTGTCTGAAACGCTTACCGCACAAAACCGACGAACTTAAGGTCAGAATGATATCATCGAGCAACAAACGTTAACTAATATGAATTTATCAATACCGACTGTACTATCTTAATTTACATTGTTTCTTCGCATTTTAATCTTAGCATCCATTTCTTTTCAAACTCTGTGCAAGCTTGAAAATTTCCGTTGCGATAGAACACTGTTCCAACTTCCGGAAAACAATGACGAACCGAGTAATTGCATGTCATCCATCGTCTCGCAGAGTATGAGTAGCGTTTCTTCCTTCATAAAATCGAAAATTCTGTAGTTCAGAGTGTGTCACGATGAGATGTGGACAGGGTGAGAAAGAATTTCATTCATTCTTTTGGCTCTACTTCCATGCGATGAAACTAGCAGAATCAAGCCCAGCGTTGCAGTTTAATAATTCTTGTCGAGGAATGTGGCGCAATTGAGGGCGACGTTTGTAAAGAATTGAAAACAAGAGCAAGATTCACAAAATGCAACCAGAGTGCTTCATTCTGTATACCTGTAGCTAGTAGTCTTCATTTATTCCCAACCGACTACATTCTGTTTTATTTTTTGTCAGTGAATGCAGCTGGTGTTGTAGTATAATGAGTGATAGGTAATTGTTTAGTATAATCGTCAATGTAACTGTTGGGATTATGTTTATTCGGACTTATTTCGCCTCTCGTCGAGGTATTGTCAGCGTTCCCGTGTATACTGGAAAATGTATGTAGTTTATTCAGTCATCTCAGTAGTGGTCGGTCGAACTTTCCTTTGCCACAAAATACCGTCAGATTTGAATCGCGTATAACTCCTACATTATGCACGATCAACGGTTGAGACTATCACAGAATGTTCATGTCTGTACGTGTTTGTCGCGCCGGATGCGATTCGTCGGTGACGTCATCGCTAGCATGTAAGCATACGATTCTTCTCTGTGCAAAAATTTAAACTAGATCTCGTGCACTATTAAGACCTAATCTGAAGTAAGAATAATTTACAGAATAAAGGTGAAAATTTGTATTAAGTTACAAATCCCAATATAATTCACGGTGTCGGATCATACGACTCGACAATATGCAGTCACAGGAAAGCACGCCTGAAAGGAGTCCAATAAGTCCGGCGTCAATTGGAAAGAAAACGTGAAAATAGCGCAATATGTGTCGGGTGTACACTGTACAGCGGTAGGCGCGCGCCTGGCCAATCGTCTACAGGTGTTCGCAGATGCCGTTGGGAGGCGATAGAGAAAGCTTCAGTGACAGTACGAAAGTGGACTATTGCGTGGCAGCATCGTCAGACAAGTATGTGTCACTACCACCAAATATCACAAGAAATCAACGGACAGAAAAGCGTTAGAGCACGGGGCGTGCCGACTTCAACAATGTCTTCAGCACAAACGAGTTTTGTTATGTGTGTAGTGTGTGGGATCACCGGTGGTTTCATCGCGATTCGAAGAAAGCATACGTTAGAAATCACGCAGTACTGGCAGTGTCTTTACATGATGAGCTGGCTTTGCAGTTAGTCACTCGCACGCTGGGCTGTGGCACTGTGTCGATTTTGGTATTATACATCGGTTAATCAGCGCGGTGGCTGTAACTAATCTGCAAGTGGCGTTGCTAGCAATAAAAATTTCGAATCTGTGACGGACAGTTATGTTCCGTGCGGATGCCGCAGGTTCGCGCTCGCATTGAGGGTTCAACTGATGAGTCATTTATCGACAATGTCTGCTTTGGCAAAATCAACTCGGAGAAATGGCATCGATGTATGTTTATCTTACCAAGCGAATACAATTTATAGGGATACCGATCCTCTCGTCGCTGGCTCGGTGTTTAGCCAGCATTATGATACCGATACTGGAAAACTTGACACATGTGACCGTCGACATCACATGAGACTTCGATGCTAACGCCAACAATGAGAAAACAGTGCTCACGACTTCATGCTCACGCAGTTCGATATAATTCCCGAGGCGAGTTGTGCCCCCACAACACTCGGCAACACCAGAAACCGATTTGATTTGAATTCCACGTAACCTATTTCAAGCCCTTTCAGCGTGAGATAGAATTGTAATGTTGTGCCTATCGCATAGTTATGTTTATCCATTGCATTGTTTTTTGTAAACTTTGTATGAAAGACAATGAGAAGTTATGAATACCAAATTTTTGGCTTCTGTCATACACGTTTTCATGAAAAATTTACGGTACGGACCGGAACGGTGCCCACTGCAAGTTAGTGAATGTGATCGAAATGATAATTGTATATACAGGTAGATAATATAGCATATTTTCATTTACATTTTTGTTTTGAGGTATGATAGTTGGTCACCTGTGCCTTATCCAAGTAAGACACTTTAAATGTTACAGTTAACCAGAATAATAGGATCAATTGATTGTCCATGCCTTCGGTAATTCCGTACTTTCGTGATAGCATATGATGTTATTTAAATTACATAATACTGGGAAGTACCGTGGAAATTAATAGCGTTATTATTTCTACTGGTGATATTTTGTTCCGTCGATTGTGTGTTTTGTCAGAGGGAAGTTTGAAATTTTCGGTTAGGAAATGCATGTATTTTGCTTTGTGATTCACCTGTATGCACGAGAAAGGAAGAAGGTATAAATGATATTAACTTATGGTTTGGGATGTTGCTGCAGAGGAAGTAACAGATCGCTCTCAATCGCCGGAAGCCATGTGACACCCGATGAAGGCACCATAGTCACCTGTCGAAATGTTGTGCTTTTGTTGACACCATCTGGTAAGAGTGTTTATCAATTAAAGTAAGATAGTTTTATATATATATGGCATTCGGTCTTTTCGACCATTTAGCCAGCTCCAATTTGTTTACGTTGCAACTGCTGTATCAGAATTTCACTATGATATTGTGGACACTACAGCGAGGACAACACAAGACGAACACAACACTTATTAAAACCACCCATGCCCGAGGCCGGACTCGAACCGGCGGCCCTTGCAATGCGAAGCCAGCGCGCTAGCCACTACACTGCCAGGACCGGCAAGTAAGATAGTTTGTATGTTCATTGAGTGCATATTTTCCTTTGGTTACTCAACTTGCTATCCTTGTAGAGCTAGTATATTAAGTTTCGTGTTTAACATTATCATGACTCTATTTGTTATTCTGGATGAATGGCCATTTCAGTTATCTGCAATAATAGTCATCAAAAAATTATCACCCTCTTGAGCAATGGTTGTTTTCTATATTTTGTGGTTTCGATAAATAAACGTATGAAACGGCCATTACAAACTTCTCGGTTATATAAGTTTGCGGTCAATTTCTTTCTTAAACTGTACTCTACTGCAAGATTTGCTGTAATTTCGAGCAAAGTATCTTCTTTGATGAAGTAATCAACATTATCCACGTTGCGCGCAATGAAGGAGGTCCGAGACGATCACTTCGAGGCTGCTGGATAACGAAACATGTAGAAACGATTCAGGTTAATTGCACCGATCTTCCTTTTTAGTAATGATTTTAATTTCAGAACCGTTTACATATCGAAACTTTGATGTAATAGATCTTCGCAAACATAAGATAGACGTCGTAGTTTATCACGCGTACTTCATTTGGCAGTTTTATTTGTTCCTACACATACGTTTAATTATTTATTTCGCCCTTATGTCCAGCTTACGTGGAGAAAAGTGTACAGATAGTCGATGATATGATTAGCAGACTAACACCATAAGCATTAATTAACTTTCACTTACTGCTTCTTGAACATTCATTGCCATTAATCCATTTTTTCGGCATTATGCTGTTTTTGCATTGAACAGTAGTAAAAATACCATGATTAAAGTTTTAATAATTATGCTACGGAAAATAGTAGCTCTTTACCGCCGGTGATATCACCTGCTGCGTGGTGAAAATACAGTACTCCTGAATAGACATGGTGGTATTAACGGCATCCTCTCGTTGCAGAACATTTGTCGTTGAAGGAATCTTGAAATTCAAAATATCCACATTGCGTCATGGGTTAATTTCCATTCCTAAAAGGAACGTTGTGACCGATAAAAAGCCATATGTAAGAGAAGTGTTTTAATAAGTTTTATTTAGTATACTTTTGTTAACATCTTATTGAATTACTGTTATAGAAGGCAATTGATCACAAGATCCTGAATACAATTGAAGCTACTACAGCACCACTATACGTACGGTTTAGCCCGTCTCGATAGTGTAAGGGCTAAACTGCTCCCTCCACGTGGCGATGGTCGCCGGCTCGAGTCTGGCCGAGGTCAAGAATGTTCAGGTGAAGTGCTGTGTTGTGTAAGTCGTGTGTTGCCTATAACTGACTACTGAAATAAATTCTGAGTACGCATAATAAGTGCATGATGATCATATAAAATTACGTGATTGCTGGCTGAGTGGCCTATAAGGCCGAGCGCCATTAACGAGATTTAAAAGAGAAAAAAGTCCACCCTGGTAAAAAACCTTATTCGACACAGACCTGTACGGAGATGTACGACTGACTAGGTAAATTGCAGTTGATCTTTAAACAATCAACGAAAAATGGATGTTGCTTTTCTGGTGTCGGTGGGTGATCAAACGGCAAAGCGGAGTAGGATTAATTGTAAGGGAAAATGTGTTTACTCGGAGAAATCCTCAGCATTAATCTTGGTCGAATGTAGAGATGTGGGTGTAAGCAAACTGGTGCTCGTTACTTAGTAATAATTATCAGGCCATAAGTTGTGAATAACTGCTGCGGATAAAGGTTTACAGAGGACATAAATTACATTAAATTTGAAATTTGAAAATGAAACAGTTCCAAACAACGATTTCTTTTCGAAAAGTAATAAAGTAGAAACTTAATATTCATATTCGTTACGATATTTTTGAGGTCAAGATATAAAGCATTACGTTGAACTGGTACATCATCATCATTTCACCGAGCGTGGTGGGTGAGCGGTAACGTTCTGGCCTCGCATTCGGAATACGGTTCGAATCCCCGGCCGGGCATCCAGATTTTGGTTTTCCATGGTTTCCCCAAATCACTCCAGGCTTATGCCGGGATGCTTCCATCAAAAGGCCATGGCCGAATTCCTTCCCGTTCCGTGTCCCTAATCCCATCCCACCTCTAATTTCCTTGACGTCGACGAGGCGTAAAGCCATAAGTAAAAAAAAGTATCTTTTTTTTTTTTTATTGTATTTACGTCTCTCAACAGCGAGGTCTTTAGAGACGGGAAAGGATGGGGGGCAAGGATGGGGGCAAGGAATGGGTAGGAATTCGGCCATGGCCTTTGAAGGAAGCATCCCGGCATTTACCTGGAGTGATTTGGGAACCATGGAAAACCCAAATCTGGATGCCCGGACGGGGATCGAACCGCCGTCCTCCCGAATACGAGGCGAGAACGCTATCCGTTACACCGCCACGCTCGGTAAAAAAAAAAAAAAAAAAAAAAAAAAAAAAAAAAAAGTATCATTTCATCTATAATTTAATGGGTAGTGACTAATAAGCATATGAAAATTCATAAGTGTTAAGCTCTTCCTGTACTTTACTTTATCGGAACTGAACATAGTATTATTGTTACAACAATTACAACATCGTTCTGAAATATACTAAATAACACATTATTATGTTAAACCCATATTTTACATAAATGAAGAAATTATATAAAGTAGTAACACCTACGAGCATTAATTTCAAAACGGAGGAATGCTCCCATTTCTGTGTTATTAGAATTCATTCTTTCCGTCTGAAGTTTTGCTTTGTGCACTAGAGTCACCTTGTAGCACGTCGGTTGTTCTGTATTTTTGAGCAAGGTGATGGGCTTGGATTGTGAACAAAGAGGGAAAGCTCCCATCCTGGTGTAGCAGATAATATGTTCATTGAAGAAACAATACTGAAGACGAACGTAGTTTCAAATTTAACGTAAAATATTATCTCTAGTAGAAATTTACTGCTAATTTATTAACTTTCCTGTATAAGTTTTCAGGATCTACACGGAAAGTAGAAGAAGTAAAAAGTGTTGTTAGCCATGAACTTTTCATTTTCACACGCTGTAAGGATTGTTAGGACTCGGTTTCGCCGTCCAAGTCTCGGTGTTCAATTGTTCTCTGAAATTACTCCAGCTAAATGCCGGGTTGTTTCTTAGACATAACAAGTCCTATTTTCTTTTCCCTACTGACCCCCATTCGTTTCCTGGTTCTAATAACCACGTCTTAATTTAAAATGAAGTACAGTATCTAAATAAATGACATTCTAAACAAGTATAATAATGCATATTGCATTGTTTTTGGGATATCCTCGGTCGCCTGAGGTGTAGAAATTTGCAAGTAGCAGCCTATCCACCTCTATCATACCGCTTGCTCAATACAAAACGTTTATAGGAGACATAAAGTTTAATACTGACTGAAAACCAAAAACATCTAGCGTAATCCACATACATAAAACATCCACCAGAAAGAAGAACGATTTCAGCAGTTTTCAAAATCAGATCCCAGACCGGAATCGTTTGATCACCTGTCAGACTTTTACCACAGACTCACAAAACGTTGTGCAAATATCTACTGCACAATGTCCTCGGGAGGAGGGGAGGATTGAGGGGGGAGGGGGAAGACGACTGCAGTTTTTTTTTCGGTTTTGATAATTTTTTTTGCATTACATTTTCTCACTAACCTGTCAACAAGTATTAAGGAAGTAGTAAAAAAATTATTGATCATTTGCGAAATAATAAACCATCCGGCTTCGATGCAATCGCTTCCAGAACCTTGGCGATAACTGTATTTTGAGCGCATCGCGTCTTTACGCACCTTGCTTGGTGAGCATTTGAGAACAAATTCCCAGACAGCACGCGATGTTCGGTTTTGCCTACTTGCGATTTCGGGTAGGACTGCAAAACAATGGGAAACTGTTCACGTAAATACAGAGAGCTTGAATGACTCAAGGAAATGAGTATTCAATAAGAATCCAGCTACAGCCTAGTCACCTTATTAATAATAGGCCATGTGTTATAAGCAAAGGTACAGTTTGTGTTCTATGGCAACGGAACAACTTTCTCAGAGCCATTATACCCGATACACTTTCAAAACAGAATTGAAGTATTTCTTTCATCCAGTTTGACATTCGTGAAGATGTTAAATAAATAATTAAACACTCTTATGAAATTATATAAACATTTTGCTTCCCTATCATAAGAGAAATCAGTCCCAAAAGAATAATAAATTAATAAAATCTTAACTTATTCTCAAAGAAATGCAGTTCCTAAAAGAAATTTGATTAAATTTTTAAAAAATATTGGGTGGTGAAAATTAAATTATGTAACAAGTTACATATCTTCTTTACAAAAACTTGGAGAGCTAGAAAGTTGGAATTTTCTGTCGTGTTCCAGTTCACCTAACATTCATCGAAAATCATGAACCTGGAAATGTGATCTGTGTTTCCAAAAATTCAATTTCTTTAGCAATCACAAAAAATACGTTTTACTCCATCACGGTTTAATTTCTTTTAGGTAGCGCTTTTCCCAAATACGATTCTCTCCTCAGGTTATCTAGTCCTTATTATGTGTTCAAAAGTCAATACTCAACAGTGATGAATATCTTGTAGACTGCTGTGCGAATCCCCTAATTTTTCCAATGTAGTGTAATTGTCTCCTAGACAACCTTCTAAAGCTATGTCACGTCTTCCACTCCCAGTTATAGTATGAACTCCAATGAGTGGACTCATATTAGTGCAACACGAAGCAGATCTTGTCAGAATCAACAATTCTCAGCGGAGCATGGCTGTCTTTGTTTCAGACTCATTTCAGTGATGAAGTCTTGAAAACCTATCAAATGATCATTCGTTTGGAATTATATTATACGTAAGAAATTCACTTAGGCAAACTCTGTTGGATCTAACGCTTGTAGAACGGACATATCCAGAGAAGTATTAACTTCGTCACTCAAGTTCAGATTTCACAAGTTACATTTAAGATTCGATAGGTAAGCCCTCAGTGCGTATATAAAACCTAGAGTTACGATGTTACAGTAAATGATGCGATTGAAGATAGGGAAAAATCTTCCATTAATTATTTGATTACAACTAGAAAACTGTAGGCTGTTATTAATCTTCTAATCATTAAAATACAGTTACAAGCAACGTGGAAGTATTCCATACCTCCTCCTATGAGGATACAGCACATCTGTTAATGGATATGTACAGTGACTGTGAGAACGTCTCTGAAGACATAACTATAATGTCGTATCAGTCTTTACGCCCACTGGGAATAGATTTGAAAGCAGGGGAGATAACTGTGTGTAACTGAATAAAATTAATAGCTGTGAGGTGGAGTCAGCGTATTGTTAACAGAGTTAACAATGTTTTAGATTAATCGACCTAGTGAAGCTCTATTACCGAGTATAGTGAGTGAGCAGTAACTCTCTGGAGTCGCATTCAGAAGGATGCGAGTTCAAGTCCCCGTCCGACCATACAGAAATCAGTTTTGCTTGGTTTTCCAAAATCAATCCAAATAAGTGGCTGGATGGTTTTTCAAAAAGGCAATGTCTGAATTCTTACCCGTTATTGTCTCTAGCCTTTTTCCCACTTCAAATGACCTCGACTTCGACGAAGCGTGAAGCCATAAAACAATCTCAACTTTCGTTTCAAGATCTGACAAGGTTGCTGACCCATAACAGGTCGGAACGCATAGAAATCATTTTCTAGAGAAATTTGCCTCTTACTATTACTATTACTATTACTCCGCGATTCACTAAAAGTGTGTGCCAGAGGGTGCATTGCACCTATCCGAAAGGGTAATAGTTTGGACGGGATATACAGGATATGGCAGGAGGCACCCATGGGCTATTGTGAGGAACCATCCCAGCTCTCGCGTGGAGTGATCCGGGAAAACCATGGAAAACCCAGATCAGGATGGCCGGAGAGCATTATCGAAAGCTGCTACTGTCGGATTTTAAGTTTACTCACCCGGTAAATCCTTTCTATTCCATTCCCTAATCGCTCGTGGAAAAAATGAATGCAGAAAAGAATCGGTTCTGGCCCTGATTTCTCTTATCTTATTTTCACGGTCATTCCGAGATACGAATGTTGCTGGTAGCAATATTTGTTTGCTGTCATTCTGAAATATGTCAGTCATGAATTTTTCAATTGGCCTCCATCGAGAGCAACGCCTTCGGTGTTCCAGGTCTTCCCAACCTAACTCCTTTAACATCGCACTTACGCTTTCCCTCCAACTATATATTCCTGTCACGAATCGGGCAGCTCTTCTTTGGACCTTCTCTAATGCCTCAATTAACCCCTTTTGATGGGGACCCCATACAGAACAACAATATTCTAAGTGAGTACGCACTAGTGACTAATACGCAATCGATTTAACTTCCGGAGTGCATTGTTTTAAATTACGACCTAGAAATCGGAGCATACGATTTGCTTTCCCAATTACATTCTCGATATGTTCATTCCACGACAAATTATAACGAATTGTTACCCCTAGGTATTTAGCGGAATCTACCGTTCTAAGGACAGTACAATTAATTGTATATTCAGAGCTAGATGATGTCACCTTTTTAGTCACGCGCATGACTTGGCACTTTTTAGCGTTTAACTCCAACTGCCAGTCTTTACACCACGGAATTATTTTCATAATATTGTCTTGTAACAAAGTGCAGTCTTACTGGGTTTTTGATTTCACGATAAATAATAGCATCATCGGCAAATAATCTTTTCATCCCCCTTATTATGTCACACAAATCATTAATGTATATGAGAAACAACAGAGGCCCTATCACGCTTCCCTGGGGAAACCTCTTGTCACTACATGCATTGTGATTATTGTAACATACAAAATAAGTCTGTAAAGAACGAATGGTAACTGCGGATAAGGATGGATTTTCATTTAAGTGCCATATTCTTTTTGCTATTACAGTTATTCACAGCTTCATATGTTTTTTCTCCTCAATGGTTAGATTGTTGTGTACTTTTTCTCGGAATTTTAAAGCTGGGATCATTTCCCCTTACTTTCCCTATGATGGACGTGTGTTGTGTGGATGAATGTGACGTGTTTATGTTCAATGTAGTGCGTTGTTAGTGATGTGAATGAATTAAAAATGGACGAAGAGAGAGGGTGAAACCCGGTGCTGGTCCATTCAAGCCCACGGAAACTTGAAGGGAACCCAGGTTTAACGTCCCCCTTTGACGAACGAATAGCCATCATCAATCGACACGCGCAGCGGAGAGGCGTGCGATTTAAACCACGACTCACGTTTTTAGCTATGTTTACCCTTTCGATTGAGTGGTGTATGTTAAAATATTTTTATATTTTTAGTGATTTGTAGAAGCTTAAGCTATTGTAATGAGAGTGCTATCAGGAGGAGGAGGGGGGGAATTTAAATTTATTTGATTATTTAAAGAATTTAATTTTGGGTTGGCCAGAATCTTAACACTGCCAGATCGCAAGGAAACTGACATTGATATTTATTTTTTTATTTGGCTTTTACACCGCTAGGTATATTTAAATTTACTATTTACATAAAATCACTGGAATATCAAACAAGCCTAGACGTTACAATTGGCCGATTTATCCAAGCAAACAATTGAATGAATTTACGTTAATCGGAAATTATCTAATGAAGTTAAATTATTAAAAGATGGCAAATATGCACAATATGAAGCGATATTAAATGTCAGCAATTAAGACATATGTACATGTACATGAATATGAATCTCGGGCGCCGTTAAATTAAAGAAAAAACATAGAACTTGTGATTTGCAAGGCCTCCACAACACATAATGTTCGACAAAAATGCTAGCTCAGAACTGGATCTGCTTTATGAGCATAGGTCTCGGTCTCAAATCGCTTACGGGTCTGTTGCAGTCTCAAAGAACACAATGTTTCAAGACCTGGCGAGCGCACATTGCCATCTCGCAGACAGCGTCACTGGTGGTGGTCGCACAGCCTGTCCCTGTGAGATGTCGATACAGGGACCAGACGAGGATCACCGGTCAGCGATCATAGGACGGTTTAATGTCCGACGCACCCAAGGGCGAACCGTCTCATCTTGCTGCCAAGCCAGAAGTGCCCTCTGCGCTCTTGGGAAAGATGGCTCCCTCCTCTCGGCGAAGAAACATGCCGGGGCAGAAAGAATAAGCCATGATTTAACATATGAAAACCCTTAGCGCACATTTCATTGGCACGTTAGGCTTTCTAGAAACCACGTGATGTCCCAGCACACTGAGATTCGCGGCAATTTTGCGAACGTTCTCCCGCGTGACACTTAGGAAGGGGGTTGTGACTAGGGATTGCAATCCGCGCGGGATTTGCGCCAATCCCGCGGCATCCCGCGGGATCCGTGCGGGATTGATACAAACAGTTTTTTAACGCATATATTTAAAACATAGTTACTTAAAACGTTAATAAATTAAATAATAATTAAATTAATAAATAATTTTTAATGTTAAATGATAAAAATTAACAGTCAACAATATTTTGATTGGCAAAATGGCATTAAAACTTTTTAGCGTGTCTTAAGTGTATTTCGAGGTTTTACATTTTTGTTTTTTAATCTAAACCAATTTTTAAATAAATAATAAAAATGGAAATTATTGAGCCTTAAAATACATCACATAAGTTTAAAAATATGGTTTGCTTAATGGCCAAGTTACCAGAGTATTTTTTTTTTTAATTCTAAATAAACGTTCCATAACACCGAGAAAATCATTCCATTTCACAAAGTGTCTGTTCACAAGTGTAGACTTGGCTCAGAACAAGATCTCATAACATTTGTCACTGCACAAGCGCGAGACTTGGCCTTTTTTTGCGTGATTCGTTATTATATTTCCTGATTCCTTGATTGATATTACAGTTGGTCCGATGTTATTAAATGAAATTAATCACCAACACGTAAACTGTCAAGTATTTCAGATTTACGTATGTGGCGTAACGACGTTTTTAGAGTGTAAATTATTTTTTAGTAAGAAAGGAGACTTTCTCGGCGAATGATTGCAGTGAGGTCCTCATAGGTTGTATCTCTGGATTTCATTGTAAACACACGAAATTACACACGTGAGAAAGACGGCAGAGGCAGCCGTCGAAGTATTGTGTTCCTACAACACAATTCGTCGATACCCCGTGAAAATTTCATTATAATTTTTTTTACCTTTAGTCGAAATAATAACAAGGAGAAGAGGGATTAATCCAAAGCCTGAGTGGCACATGTAAGCAGGTGGCTTTCGTCAAAGAAACGCACTGAGGCAGCGGCCAAAACAACAATAAGTCAAAGGATATACAATTTCGATTTGATAGCTGTTAAATAAATAGGTACGCGATCGTTAAAATTACGATAACAGTTTCACATCAACGAATAATCATATTTTCAGCCACAAATTAGGAAATTGTCACAATTACTTTATCTGCAAATACAGAAAAGGCGAATAATGAAACCGTGAATAAAAAGCTGTAACCGTGTAGTTCAGATAACGTGTGCGACACTTAAAAAATAATTATATAGTTAGAAAATCGTAATAAATACGCACCATAACTCAAATTACAGAAATGTGTACTCGAAACAAACGTAAGTTTTGATGAATACGTAAAAGTGTATTTATTTACTTACGAATGACGAAAGTTGACAAAAACAAACGCTTGTTCATATGAGTCAAATGCCAACTGGAAGGGTACAGACAAACAGTGCAAAATATCCGACAGAGACCGAGTGGGGCAGCGAGTCACGCAGACTGACACGTGTTTCCGCCGGATTTTGCGGATTGCGGATCCGCTTAATTTTGTGCGGGATCCGCCAGACTGTCAAATGATGCGGGATCCCGCGGGATTGCGGGATCCCGCTTTGCTGGATTGCAATCCCTAGTTGTGACCTTCACAGCTTCTCGTCCCAAGAAGGGGGCGATGCACTCGATCTTGAGAGAGTCTTAACGGAACAGGGTAGCCTTTGTGCCTTGTGCAGACCGGCACCGTCCTGGCGGGGAGGGGGAGGAGGTATGCTTCCAGTGTTCGCCAAATGGCATCCAAACCCTTGCATATTAATTTAAACATATACAATTTGGGCTGCCCGAGATGAGTTTAATTAATCTAATCTGAATAAAATTAGTATTGAAATAATTTGAAATATATAAATTGTAGTGTGGCGTAATAACGTCCTGCTACACTATTAAACAAGCAAATCTTTTGTATATGTTGTACAGTCTTATTGTTAGAGCCTGCGTTCACATAATAATATCTACAGACAGTGAAATTCGTTCTAGTCGTATGATGGCTGATCCCTGCCGGTAAAACCGACAAGGACGGACATTTCACATTGGAAAGAGTCGGCTGCTTTGCAGACAATACTCTTATTATTCAACGTTGCCGAGCGCGTACCTTCGAACACGGTGTCTCAGGAGCTTTTAGCAGTTTCACAAACAGTTGAGTGTCGGTTGGCTGAAGGCATTCAGACGGGAGCCAAAAACAAACTGCGCTTCTGGCGGAAATCGACGCCGAGTACTCGATATTATTCCGCAGACGCGGATAGCACTGGGAAGAGCAGCATCAATTTAACTAGATACCACGACGACGGGAAGAACAGAGGAATCAGATCACTCGGTTGTTTTAATGAATGAAAAGACTTGCGCCGAGTTTTTGGACGGAGCTGCTCTCCAGGAATATTTTTGTGCTTGACTCTGTCGATCAAGTTGACTCTCGTTCCTTACCCCCACAGTATAAGTGTTTCAATCGTTAAACACTTGCAGGAAATGTATTCTCGTATCGTTTGCTTCATTTCTTGTTACGACGTGTCGCATTTGGCTGTTATGTGCTTACCAGGCGATATGTGAGTCCAATAGATCTTATCTATGGGACATATCTCAGAACGGTGTATCGCGTGTTGTAGGCTTCTTCTACCTGTGCTGGCCGATGGTCAAGGAGTTGCATAATACTGGTGTGTAACTGTAGTTTTGCGGACAGCTGAATCCACTAGAGCTAAGGAGACATCGTTCATCACGCCAAGGATGGTGAGTCCTGTTTCGTGAATCCTACATTAGTTTATAGAAGCAACAGACATTTGCAATTCCAGTAATTGGGTCTAAGATTCTTGTGGCTTAGTTTATCGGTAGCACAAAATATTCAGATGTGAATTTGTACATTTAGATGAAGCGGGTTATAATAACTAATTATCAAGCCAATTAACTAAATAATTCAATGTTTTCCCCAAATCACTCCAGGCGAATGCCGGAATGCTTCCTTCAGAAAGGCCATGGCCGAATTCCTTCCCGTTCCTTGTCCCCTGTCCCATTTCGCCTCTAATGAATTTAGCCGTCGACGAGGCGTAAAGCAAAAAATAAAAGATAATATTAAAGTAATATCCTGTTAGAAAAAAATCATAATATTTTATTTATGACGCCCAACCATCTTCAGTCAATCCTGATACAAATTGAACATTACAATATGTACTAGCTTTCTTAAATACGGCCCTGAGGATTTCAATTAAAATTCCTGATTAGAGGTTTTCTTGTTCTTGAAATCGATCTGCCAGCATCTAGTCTTTAATAAAATTCATATTCAGGCGCTTATTATGTTTTTATGTTTCAAAACTGAAAAAAGTGACATAAACGACATTCTATCTTCTGACAACAAAATTAGCCACACAGAAGAGTTCAGAAAATTTAAACCACTTGGTAACACTTGGTGGATAACCAGCCAAAGATATTACATTAAAATTTCAATGGTAATCCTGTTTCTAGTCTAAAAACGCAATCGCCTAACTCATGCTTCTAAAACAAAGTTACTAATAATAATTTAGCTTTTAGAAAGAAATTACTTACGAACTTATAAACGAGTTGTTAGTGCATATGTGCCGAACCGAAGATTAGGGTCATATGAAGTTTTGTATATCCACTGCGGTGTTTTAAATTTTCCAGAGGAATGTTTTTGTAATCACATAAATTTCTGTTCTTTTGGTGGCTGAAATTTATGATAAAAACTTTGATATATAAATCACTGGATTCTATTTTTACGATCTCTTATCACCGTTCATCACTTTTAAACGAAATTTCACTAAATTATAGCTTCATTTCTTGTGTACCCACGCAGAGTATTGAAAATGAATTCTCTTGTATGACTGTGCTTGTCTAGAAGTTTATTAAATATGTTTTGCATTATAAAGAGCCCAATTCATTATTGAAAAAATTGTTATATTCTTTGTACACATACTGGATTTTTTTTTTGTCGTGATCTTTTATCAAAGTTTATCAGGTGTAAATCAACATTCGCAATGGTTCCATGTTGAAATAATTCGACCGAGTAGAGATGTACTCCAAAATTGCTGTAACACCTGCCTTTTCAGTATGAAATTAGCTAGACAGGAGCATTCTTAACGAAGCTGAACTACACAGACGGAAAAAAAAATCCCAACACCAAGAAAAAATTATTGTAGAGTAATGAAATTTGGACAATGCATTTGTCAAGTTAACATGTTTAATTGATTAAATTTTCAAGATCACAGGTTAATTTAAGCTCAAGAAAATGCATTTCAAATGTGAAATACTGTTAAATTAATAGCCGGTGTAACCTCCAGAATTTTGAATGCAAGCCTGCAAACGTGAATGCATTGTGTCATACAGGTTTCGAATGTCACTTTGTGGTATGGAGTTCCATGCTTGTTGTACTTGTGCTGTCAATACTGGGACGGTCAGTGCTGGCTGTGGATGATGCTGGAGTTGTCGTCCAATGATATCCCATACGTGTTCAATTGGAGACAGATCTGGTGATCTCGCAGGCCAAGGTAACATGTCGACACTCTGTAGAGCACGTTGCGAGACAACAGCGGTATGAGGGCGAGCGTTATCCTGTTGAAAAACTCCCCCTTGAATGCTGTTCATGAATGGCAGCACTACAGGTTGAATTACCAGACTGACGTACAAATTTGCAGTCAGTGTGTTTGGTATAACCACAAGAGTGCTCCTGCTGTCATAGGAAATTGCTCCCCAGACCATGACTCCAGGTGTAGGTCCAGTGTGTCTAGGCCGCAGACAGTTTGGTTGCAGGCGTTCCCCTGGCCTCCTTCTGACCAACACTCGGCCATCACTGGCACCAAGGCAGAACCTGCTTTCATCAGAAAACACAACAGATCTCCACTCCGTCCTCCAATGAGCTCTGGCTTGACACCACTGGAGTCGCAAACGGCGATGGCTTGTAGTCAGTGGAATGCACGCTACAGGGCGCCTGGCTCGGAGCTGTCCTTGAAGTAACCGATTTCTAACAGTTCGTTGTGTCACTGTGGTACCAACTGCAGCTCGAATTTCTGCCGCAGACGCATTACGATGCGCCACAGCTGTACGCCGAATACGGCGGTCTTCCCTCTCAGTAGTGCCACGTGGCCTCCCGGAACCCGGTCTTCTTGAGGCAGTACCATCCCTTGACCACTGCACCCAACAATCATGCACAGTGGATACATTCCGGCCAAGTCTTTCTGCAATATCGCGAAAAGAAAATCCACCTTCTCGTAGCCCTATTACACGACCTCGTTCAAACTCGGTGAGCTGTTGATAATGGCTTCTTCGTCTTCTTAAAGGCATTCTTGGCTAACATCAACTCACTATGTCAAATCTCAGCGGTAAATAACGTTCACAAACTTTACAGCGCGTATTTAAAGCAAACCTGATTTGCAAGCTCTGAGTAGCGCTACTAGCGCCACACTTATGCGCGAAGCGCGAAATTTGAATCGATGTCATCTTTCAGATGTATAAACACGCCTACCAAATTTCGTTTATCTAACACAAGTCTTTCTTGGTGTTGGGATTTTTTTTTCCGTCTGTGTACTTCGCAACAGTTGATGAGTTCATTTCCTATTACTGTGCACGAAGGTTAAGGTGAAACTTTTGAGTTTGTTGCTTGAACCTAAAAACATAGATTTTTATGCTTTGTATTCCTTATGCGGCATTATCTTGACTGAAAGTGCTAACTACATTAAAAGTACTCGTACTTAAAGAGAAACCATTTCGTTCTTGTAATACAGCGTGGGTAGAGGTCTGAATTATGCTAAAGTGTTTTAACATTAATATCGAGCTCAGCTTGGTCGACCAGGAACATGTTGATTATTTTAACTAGTATGTTCCAACATCATTTTTGTACAATGTTAGGTTCTCGTCTGACTTATCCTCAATATATAGACCTCTTCACTTCACTATACATTAATGTTGCTAGTTTTTGGTTAAAGAAAGACAAAATAAAGAAAGAATCATCAATAATACTGATATTTACTTAATTTTTTTTATGAAATTTCATTTCACTTAGCATCTTGCGATGGTAGCAAGTCTGTATATCAATTTGGATGAAGTATGAAAGTTCAAATACCTTGTGATACTGTGTAATTCTCGTCAACTTTTTAAATCTTCCAGGGACTCTCAACTGTTTATGTATTATTTTCTATAGAATTCTTGTCTTGCACTAACGTAACTTGGGTGTAATAAAACCTTATCCATCATCGTTTATGGCGCAGGTTTCTGAACGGTATTTTTTGGTGCTGACAAAGTCGCCTTTTTCAATTTTTTTTTCTTTAATGTGCCTCCTCCTCCACTTTCCTATCACTAATTATTTTATTGGCAATAAAGCAGGATAGAGGAGCTTATTACCCATTGCAGTATTCAAGTTCCCCTGCTGTGCTGTGACCAGCACTACTGCCCGCCACCTGCTTCGGCGCTCTGGCAGCCTGTCTACCCAGCTGTCGCCTGCCGCCGGTCTATGGCTCGCCCTTTTCCTTCTTATTTATTTTATTGATTTACGACTGACCGCAACATTGATAAGCGTATCTCAGAGAACATCATTCTTTGTATCGACGGTTTTAAGATACTTGCTTGTTCAGCAGCAGTGTTTCATCTCTGAAGTTGCGTGTACGTCGTATGAACAGAATTGGTAAATAACAAACCAGTGGATTTTCTGTTTGGATCGAAACACCTCTTTGCCTTAAAATTAATTTCTAAATAATTTTCACCTCATTCAGGATTTTTGTCACTGTCGACTCATATCGTCCCATTTGTTTCAGTTTAGGCTGGTATTATTACAGTAATTATTGATATAATTTGTGGTGACGAGAAACATACATTAGTGCTTTCAGCCTTTACTGCTCTCCAGCAGGTTTGTTTTAGAGATTTATGATGCTGTTCTTCCGAAATTCTATTAATAATTTTTTGTAATTTCATTTTAACTGACTAAATTGAAAATACTCATTAAACCTCTGTTACCATTTCAACCACGGTATATTGTTTATTACCAGAAGAACCCTGTTTGTGTGCAGAAAACTCTAAAAATACTCTAATCTTACAGAGATTATTGTAACTACAATATATTTTATTTCCCGCTTCATAACCTGTCGCTTTAGTCCGTAGCTGATATTTTGAAAATATCACAGCAATAATTTTAAAAAAAGTAAAAAAGATAAGCGTATCCAAGTGATGCCACTTAATCAAGCATGTTGTCATTTGTTAAGCTGTAAACTGAACCAATACCTCTAATAATAATAATAAAAAGATTATATGAAAAAAATATTATTATCTAAATGGCAATGAAACCAACCTAGGTACTAAAATACGATAGGGAGGTACTGGTCAGCGACAGAGAGGAAGGGGTGCGGCGCAGGTCGATGCCAGCTGGCCTTGGCGTGCCACGTGACGCGGCCTGCGCAGCCTTCGTCCCCTGGGCAGGCAGGTAGCAGGAGGAGGTGTCCAGAACTACCACCCCTTGAGCCTCCTGTCCGCCCGGGGTGGCGCCCGCCAGCTGCCACGAGGGGTGCACAACGCCAACAAGCCTGTCTGTTTCATCGCAATAACGATATTTATCCAGAGTAATTCAGCGTAGCGTGAAACAACTTTTTAAACTTTTTATATACGAGTATTTCAGCTATGTGGCTATCCTATGAACTGTAAAGAAAGTGATATCGAAAATATCAACTTCATATAGTTATCATGCGTCTTCAAGCATATAACGAAAAACCATTACTGGTAAAGTAGCTAAAGAAAAAGGCCTAAAACTCAACATGAAACACGCTATTGCTACGCTTTTTATGTAAGGTATTATTCCATAAATTTCAAGCGCCAAATTGTTTTAAATCCATAGAGTGTTGGTACAGTATAGGCTTGAGAAAAAATAATCTAACCGTTAAATTCACTTCGTAGAAAGATAATTTTCTTTACATTCAAAACATGGGAGCTTGGGCTTGTTACCACATGCATTAAAGTCGTATTAAAAATTCCAGCGATAGTAAAATGGTAACACTGTATAAGATATAACGATGCTGGTCAGAGGACTGCGCGCGTTAAAGAACCACTACACTGCATCGGACATGGGTCCAACTCGCGTACCGTCCGTTCTAATTGTGGTTTTTAGGCGGTTTTCCGCAATAATTAAGGTCGGGCTACACTAGACCGCACCGAGCCCCTACCGACACCGCACCGATGCCCCTACCGACACTACACCGACACTCGCCCACCCCCCTCGCGTCCACACAGGTCCGTAGCTCTACAGTGCGACGGACAGGTTACTACTCAGTTTTCAGTATCCTTAAGCTACACACTTCGTTGTTTCACAGAATTAATGTTAAAAAAAATTACCTTAAAAGTGATTTGGGGATCGCAGCTACGGTTACCATCCGTACTTTATTATAGAGTACTGTTATTTATTTTGCGTAGGCGTACTATATAATCTACAAAAGTAATAAAGTACGTTAAAATACTCTTTTTTTTTTTTTTTTTTTTTTTTTTTTTTTTTTTTTTTTTTTTTTTGCCCTACTCCCATTATCACCTCACTATTTGATCTCCTATGCACAAAAATAGTGTCCCATCGCAGTTTTAACAAATGATCGTCACACTGTACTGGATTGAAAGATTCTCGTGTATCTCTACATAGTCAGAATGAAATGCCAAGCGTCACTTTACATTTAACTTGTTTGTTTTAGCTGAGGTTCCTTTCGATTCACTCAATATTTTTTTAACAAAAAAATAAAAAGATTATTACATATATTAATTTAAATACAGGCCGCAAAGATTCAGTAAAATAATAATAATTTCATGTGATCTAAAAATTCCAGTCACAGAGTTTCTTATCAGCCGCGCAGTACACATCTATCGTTGTCACCTAATTTGAAAAGGAGACCTACAAATTAACGTGAAATTCGATCCACGGAGCGTCCTAGCATCTTAACATTAATAAATTAAAGGTTTGTCAGAGGTGAATGTCAATTTTAAGAACTGTAAAAATTATAGCTGAGACAGCGATTTGAACCCCAATCGTACGCCGTAACCGAGTAAAGAGACAAATCTGGTTGTAATGAAAAATAAACATTCAAATATAATAAACAAACGAACTTTTTTTCTATAAAATTTATTTTTGTCCTAAAACACAAATGTACTTTTATATGATTGAATACATATTTTTCAGTACTTCTAGATTCAGGTGCTTGCGGTGTGTAATTCGGGTATGGAAGGTACCCGGTTCGAAATCCGGGTCTCAGATGCAATTTTACAGGCCTTAAAATCGACATTCACCTCTTGCAAAGCTTTGATTTATTAATGAGAACATACAAGGATTCCACCTGCATTTTACAATCATCTGATGAACCTAAAGTAAGGCTGAAAAAAAGGTAACGTTTCTAAAGCAATCAGTAACACTAAATCAACATTTAGTTGAAAAGGACCCGAAATTTTCGAACTCTTTCTATACGCTTCTCCACACCGACCAGCCTAACACCGGCCAGCACCGTCAAAAAGTAAACCAAACTAATGACGGCCGACACTCGGCCGAGTGGCAACAATAAGAAAGTGTCGGTGCGGTGACGGTACGGGCTCGGTGCGGTCCAGCGTGGCCCGACCTCATTAGGAGAAATCAAATATCTTAAACAATAGGATAATCAGAAGGCGTGTAATACATTCTTTTGAGTAATTATGTTCCGCAGTGTCTAATCTATTCAGCTGTTACCGTCGTGATAAACACTAGTTTAATCAGCTGCTTATGTTCCTGATAGATTTATATCAGCATTGAAAATTCGTAATAAATCGAATAGAATTTAACACTCAGAATGAATTATTCATAAGTCATCATTTTTTCCACACCTTCACTCTCTGACCTCGCATGACGATTTCTTCAAATATCTTCTGCTTACGAGTGACTGTGTTCTTATGAAACAACTGTGACTGAGAAAATTTGTTACCAGAAGACGCAATAAGTAATTAGAAACTTTGAGACTGCAGTTGTGCTACAGAAAGAAAAATTTTCCCTCCTTAGGCATCCGGCATTTCATACTGATCGCACTCTTCAGACAACTTTGTATTTATGTATGTATAATACGAAAATAGGAGCGGTCTGGTAGCTCAGTGGTTAAGGCGCTTGCTTTCAAAACATTCGCTGCTCCGGTCCTCGGGTTCGAATTCCGGCAGGCGCAGGAACTTTGAGAGTTGTGTTTGATTATATAAGCTACGCCAGGCCGCTCCGTGGTTCGGATTCCACGTTAAACTGTAGGTCCCAAAGGAAAGGAACTGGCCGTTCTACCTCTGATACAATGGTTTAGTATGCATCCTTCGGTAGGATCCAACCAACCTTCGGGTTGTGGACTAAGTTAAGTTACGTTAATACGAAAATATGATTTGGATAGCTCTTTTCATTTGTTTCCACACTCCATCAAACACTTTCGCGTAAACGCAGTGCGACTGGTAGCACCTTATGCAGTAGAATTATTTTAGGTTTGTCCGCGAATCTGAATCGATTGACATTTCTTCGTTTCACTAAGAACAAGGTAACTCTTTCGGCCGCCTTGATGTCGAATTATAAAGTAAAGGACACGGGGTTCCGACGGCTCCTGCCACTTCCCGTACGATTCACGGAGGTAGAGCTCCGCATTGCATTATAACCTTTAGCACTAGAAGGGATGTGACGGGGTCAGCGCCACGCTCCTGCCGTTCTTTACCTTCCCGCGGAGTTTCCTCCACGGTACTAATTGGATAGCAGGCTGAGTGTGCCTGGGCACCCGTTTCGGACGTTCAGCTGAGAGGAAAAATCCATGGCTTTGTCTGGGATCGAACCCCGGTCGTCCGGGCCGCAGTCAAGGGCTCTACCGCCTGAGCTATGCAGTCGCCACAGGATCGAATTATAATGTTCAATTTAAATTTTTTTTTAAAAAAGTGTTAGCCTATTAAAGTAAATATATTTGAAGTAGATGTTTAAGTAACTAAAAATACAGTTATCCTTCACAAATGAGTTAGATAATAACTTTACGTCGTGAGATACTAATAATTTAACCAAAAAACTATATTACTTAGTTAAGGCTCAATTAGATTTAAAGATATCAAAGAGAGAACTCGCTTTTTTATTATATGAGTCCCATATCTATATATTAATACGCTAAGCGAAAACTTATGATACATTTTTAAGAATATTGCGCTCACGGAGAAGTGTGAGATTTGGCATAGTTAAAGTTTATATGGAGAAGAAGTGCAGGAAGCTAAAATCTATATATAATATGTATTACAAATACATTAAATTAAATTAAACACTCGCTCGCCTACGTAGTTCGCTCAGATGCCGCCAGTTCTGGGCGTTGTTTCACCTGACAGCTGGTAGATAGCACAGCTAGCGGCCAGAATATTGGGCAAATTGAGGAACTTAAAGATTATATAGAAGCAAGAAGCAACATTTCGAGGGCTGGTAGATAGCGCAACTAGCGGCCAGAATATTGGGCAAACGGAGGAACTTAAAGAAATACAGAAAACTAAAATTTTTAGCTGATAGATAGCGTACTTTGTGGTCTTTGGTGAAAAAAAAAACAGTCGAGATTAATCTCTGAACTTACATAGAAGCAAGAAGCAACATTTCGAGGTTTAGCTGATAGATGGAGTACTTTGTGTGAAACAAAACAGTCGAACTTAATCTCTGAACTTACGTAGTATCTATATATTACACAGTCCAGTCACATTAATGTGACCACCTCTCAAAAACCAGAATAACCACCTTTGGCACAGCGGACCGCTGCGAGGCGTGTAGGAAGAGAGTCAATTAGGTTGCTGAAGGTGTTCACTGGGATGTTGAGCCATGTCGACTCCAGTGCCGTGGCGAGCTGCACTGGATTACGCGGTTGAGGATCCATGGCGCGAGCACAGATTCTCGATTGGGTTTAAATACGGTGAGTTTGCTGGCCAGAGGAGTAAGGTAAACCCATGCTGGTGCTCTTCGAACCACGCACATACACTGCGATCTGTATGACACCTCGCATTGTCCTGCTGGTAGATGCCATCATTCTGAGGAAAAATATTCGCATGTGGCGGTGGACATGGTCCGCAAGGACAGATACGTACTGTTGGTAGCCCCTTGGTTCATCTGGGCGGTCAGTTGCTCAACAGTTGCACGTCTATTTGCCCAAACGCATCTCCGTAGCCTTCGTTCGCCTCTGTCATCTATAGCCCGTGGTGCACCACATGTTCCACGCCGCTGATTTTGAATAGTGCCATTTTGCCATGCACGGTATACTTTCACCACGGCGGCACGTGAACAGTTCACAAAATTAGCCGTTTCCGAAATGATTCCACCCTTAGCCCGAAAGCCAATAATCATGCCCTTTTGGACGTCGGATAAATCGCTACGTTTCTGCATTACGCCAACGATTGAAATGCTTTCCGATGCCCTAGGACATGCTTTATATACACTCCACTGTAATGTGCTGCCACCTGCCTTCTGTGATTGGTTATTTCACGTTGACGTCGAAAGTAGGTGGTGGTCACATTAATGTGACTGGACTGTGTAATATGCTAAGCGAAAAATTATGATACATTTTTAAGAATACTGCGCGCACGTAGAAGTGTGAGATTTGGCATAGTTAAAGTTTATATGGAGAAGAAGTGCAGGAATATGCTATTTTTAAGAATAAGTGCCGTGCACAAACGGACGAACTTAAAGAAATGCATCGCGCACTGACAAGTGTAAGATTTGGCATAGTTAATGTTTATATAGGAGAAGAAGTGCAGAAAGCTAAAATCTGTGTATAATATGTGTTACAGATATATCAAATTAAATAAAACATTCGTTGTTTACATTATTTTTTTTTTTTAGTGGTGAGCGAATCTGCCGGTGTCTGTGATCTTAGTCAGCAGTAAAGAAAAAAATTTAAGCATAGTTAATACATGTTACAAATAGATTATTCAAATAAAAAATTAATTTACGAACGTGTGTGTGTGCGTGAAATAGGATCGGAGCCAACGTTCTTACGTTAATTCCCTGCATTGAGACACTCTGTGGTCTTTGGTAAAACGAAAGACTCGGATAAAGTAGAGATAAATCTTTGAAGTTATAAAAGGAATACTTCGAAAAGGAATGTAGCGATTCTGCCAGATACTATATGGTCATTTGATTATTTAAGATGTTAAACTTTGGTTAAGTATCTTTTGATTTTTTAATTTCAGTAATTTCATTAGAGAGAGACAAGAAATAAGGAATACTTATTTGCGTGAAATTCAAAATGATAATAGACCAAATTTAAATAGCGAACACATAAAAAGACGAAATTATTTTGATAGATACATTTAAATTCGCAATGAATGTCATTCCACGAAATTTTTACAGTTTCGAATTTACAATGCAGGTTTCGCATTGAAAAACATTTCAATTCAGAAGTCATTTCAGGTGAAAGGACTGCATTTACTTCATGTTTCATAAAGCTAAGGCAGTTTTCCGGCCTTAAGTCAAAATGAATATTTTAAATTCAAATGAACCATCGATAATTTCATCATTTGCTATGGTTAGATTAGAAGCTCAAATTTAGCATACAGTCACGCGTGGAGTGTATCGTTTATCGTAGTGTACTAAGAAAATAGTCGGTTAGAAATACTAAAAAAATTTAAATGGATACACTTAAAATTTAAAAATGACTACATAATGCCCTCAGCTTCTAGTACAGGTCAACTAAGTGTTAATTTTTGTGTAATTGTGATAGTTATCAATAGAGTATAACTCTGTAAACTTCCATACATTCACAAACAAAAGTCAGGTAGAAAGAAAACTCTCTGGAATAGTAACAACAATCTACTTGGCTTTCAAAAAGTTACATTCGCTAATATCTCGATATCTAAATCATTCACATTCTGAGAATCGTTTATGAAAAAATAAGGAGAAACACTTATCAATATAGTCTTCAAAGATACGGTATTTTAATTGCGAATAATTTTACATCTCTAATTGTAAGCTGTAGTATAATATTTATTTTCTTTACTTTTGTTTACTATTGAAGACAATGTACATTTCCAAAATCACATTTCAATAACCGAGTCTGGTGGAAGAGCAATTAATATTGAGGCTTTACGTTCGAATGCACCAGCGTTCAATCTTCAGTCCAACCATTCATATTTTGCTTTCCATGGTTTCCCGAAGTCGCTCCAGGGAAATTCCTCTCCATTCTTTAACCTATAACTTCTCCATGCATTTTTTCTTTTTCTTATGGCTTTATGCCTCATCTACGTCTAAGTCATTAGAGGCGGAAAGGAATGGAATTTTTGAAGAAGAAATCCCAGCGTTCGCCTGGAGTGATTTGTGAAAACCATGGAAAACCCAAATTTGGATGGTCGGGCGGAGATTAGAACCCACGTTCTCCCGAATACGGTGCCAGAGCGTTACCGCAACCACTCTCTGTTTCTCCAGGTTTTATGACTTCAATGACCCTAATAATACATAATTAATCATTTTAATTTACCAGGAAATATATTTAGCCCTACAGTTTTTTTACTATCTATTTTAATTGCAATGATTTGGTATTTCTGCATGATATATGTCTGTCAATTACAATTTTATTACAGTTTTATAACGAGATAAAATAATATTTCTATGGTTGAGGCGAGATATTAAAAACTGAACTTTGCGAACCTTGTTATTTGCTAGAGGCGGAAATGGATTGGAGCAAGGAACGGGAAGGAAGCATTTCGCCATCCACCTGAAGTGATTTGGGAAAACTATGGAAAATCCAAATCTTGATGCCTGGATGGGGATTCGAACCCGCGTCCTCCCGAATGCTAGACCAGAGTGTTGTCGCTCACCCACCACGATCGGTGCACATTTGGCGTCCTAGTTACCTCATAGGAAAGTACTAGGATGGTCTCCTTTCTCGGTCTCGAAACTTCTCGTTAAAAAAAGAAATACCACATAAACACATTGTCTCAGGCATTGTACAGTTTGCAGACTGAAGAGAGCAGCTACTCCTTAACCTTGGGTCATAGCATCCTTAAAGAAATCACGGCGATGGGAAGGAAAAACCTGCTTTTTTTAATTGTTTAAAAGACGTTTGGCGAAGAAGTTTAACATAAACTATACAGCCTTCTTCTTGGTCGGTTATAACATATCTGTTGATTATAATTTGATTATTTTTTGTGTGTGTATTAATTTCCTAATTATAATTAATTTGTAAGGGAAAAAAAAAGAAAAGAGATGTAAAGTTTAATTCTAAACTGCCTTCCACAGACAGTAGTGTTTATAATAATATAGTAAATATACAATAACATCGTTGAATTCAACAAGAATATAGAATCTCTGTGTGTTAAAGTTAAGAGTTTAGCTGTGAAGTTGGCTTTGTAAATTAATTTGAAGAAATTAAACCAAGGCATTTAATATTTAATAATAGTAAAGTGCTGTTATTTTATTTTAAAGAAATTTGGAAGAGAAGGTCCTCAATTATATATAAAATGGAGCTGACCTCCCATGATGCAAATTATGCATTAAAAAAAAACTATTGGTCGGCACGCCGAGAAGGGTGTTGCACGGTACAGCGCTTTGTCGGAATTGTATCGGATGGACTGGCGAGTAGCCTATGACATTGTGGAGTTGCTGTCGGACTCGATTTGTATTTCAACTGCGGTGTTCCATTACGAAAAGTTACGGCGATCTGCTCTCATGCCGAAGTGAGACTTGTAGCACTTACAAACGGGATAATAACTTTACTGTTTAAGCTAGTAGCTTGGTGGAAACTTGCTAAAATGCTGCGTCATAACACATAAATTCTTTTGGCAAGACTTCCAAGGTTAGGGGACTATAAGTTTGTTTTGAACCCAGACCGTTGCTCGGAATAATTTTTAAAGGATCCGACCGTTTTACCTGAGGCTGTAATTATAGACACAACACGTGTATAAAAACGAGGATATTGTTTTATTATGAAAATAGTTTGCTAAGGAATTTTACAAAAGAATACGGTTCCAGTCACGAACATGTCATGCTTGTTTGTTTCACGGTGTTCAGTGTTGTTTGGATGCTACCTTACAGGTGCCGGGGGTATAGTTCAAGTGACACGACTCACCGTGGGGAACCGTGCTCAGCTGTGGAAACAGTAGACCTTGGCACAAGGTGGGGCATCCAACCATTCGTCGCCACAGTTATTCGCATCTCGTAATTTCGAAGACGCAGCGTCGTACAAATATGATAAATTTCGACTATTATCATTAGCATTGTAATCCACACTTGTAAACGCCTAGGATAAATTCCTATCATTTCTTGTGAGCATATCATTTTTTTAATTTTATTTTTACTTCTGACTTTATTCCCCGTTGACGTCGAGGTAATTAGAGGTGAGGAAGGAATGGGGACAAGGAACGGGAAGAATTCGGCAATGGCCTTTTGAAGGAAGCATCCCGGTATTCATTTTAAGTAATTTGGGGAAACCGCGGAAAACATAAATTTGGATGCACGAACGGGGATTCGAATCGCTGTTCTCCCGAATGCGAGGCCAGAGCAGAGCAAATCAGATCTGTCTTGTTTAAGTGTAAATTTTTATATTAAGAGCAAAGCCGTACTAGACATAGTCATAAACAGAAATATGAAACTGCAATCGAAATTTTAAAGAATAAATAAAAATAAAATTTTTGCTTTTGAATGTTTACCTTTATGATTTGTCACAATAAAATCAAAATTTAATCTGGTATCAAAAAGGTGTTTACTCTTCATCTGAGGTCTCAACAAAGTATAGAAAAACAATTGGTTATTTGTCTTACCATTGTCTTAAAGAACAGTGAGTTGACAGTCAGTATTTCATATTCTTTCATATTTTCTCACATATTTCTGTCCACTATTCCGCAGGTGTCTAATAGTTCAAATGTGACATCATTTCATCTATTAATTACCAGTAGAGACACATATGGAAAATGATCTTGTTCTTAAGCTCATAAGATAGTCAATTATCTTTTTCCAGTTTTAACATGCTTATCGGAAGTTCGATTCACTCATTGAAACGTTGCTTGGTCATGTAAAGAGTCACCACGGTGTGAAGCCGAGAGGTGATGTAATCAGAACCACGAGACGTCATGGCATGTAATAGAAGATGGTGTAGATATTTGGATGAGTAATACCTTATCGCGCGGTTTTTAGGTACGTCCACAAAGCGTCGACAGTGGATGCAGGAGAGCCAGAACGAACCAGTAGCCAACCGACCTTATCCCAGACATGTTCGGTGGGCGACAAGTCAGGCGAACGTGCAGGCCAGGGAAGCAGCATTACCCACCTCTCTTCGAAGAACGCTCGCACATTGCTCACCTTCTGAAATGTGGCATATGGAGCAACCTACTGGGGGGACAGTGTTTCGAGCTCTAAAATTCCTTGGTACAGAGATTGCTGTTCAGATTTCCCTCAATACGTAACAGGTGAGCTCGCAGGTTTTAGTTAATGACGTCCCGAACCTCCACACCTGGTGTTTGTCCGATATGCCTCTCAACAATGCAGTCTGCCTGATTGCGTTCATCATGATAGCGCCTAACGCGTACTTCGCCATCACTGCAGCACATGCTACATATCTCGCCAGTGACGACGTTCCCGTGCCCATTGAAGTTTGAGGCGTTGGTTGTTTCTACTCAAGGAAAGCCAACATAGAGAAATTCGTGCCATCAGTCCACCCTCAACAGACGTCATCGAACCATCGATGTAGACATATCCACAGCCGCTGCAGTCGAACAATGTCGAGCCAACATTGTGGACGAAGCTGTGCTGTTGGTTACGGCCATGCGGAAAAGATAGTTGTCATCCCGCGCTGTCGTCACTTAGTGTGGTCCAGTATCCAGCTCGTTGCTATCAACGACTCCTTTCTATATACTGGTTCCACACATGCATAACTGTTGTAGAGTTGTGCTCTATACGAGTTCCACAAATCCGTTTCTCGGAGACCAATTATTCGTACTCGTTCGAACTCATATCCTGATATTGCGCCCTTTGACGTCGACGATGCATACCGGCACTTTATTGTACTTCGACTCTGCAACAATTGACTATGGTGCATCACCGAACTTTCCGGTCACTTAAAAGAGGGCGCTGACGGACCAATTGGTACGCCGTCTTTCTGCAATCTTAATCGTTTATTATGATTTCACTGTTATACGCATTCTTCTATATTGGTGTGATAAAGACCATTCCTTCCGGCTAATGCAATTTTCACAAGCAGTGGAGTATATGAAAATGAAGAAATGGAGATTGTCAAACCTGGTGGTGAAACATCCACGTTCATACCCGTTCAGTATTACAGATTTTGATCTCCCATGGTTTCCTGAAGTCACTACTGGCAAATGCCGCGACGATTCATTTAAAAAGCCATATCATAATTCCTTCTTCTTCCTTGCTCCAGTCTTTTTCCACTTCTAATGATCTCAATATTGGGAAAGTGTAAAGACCTACACAAAAAAATAAAGAAACATCTATGCCTACTCTTGCTAGTTTAGTTTTAATTTCTCCAAGGCGTAGTACTTGTGGATGATAAATACAGCGTGAGCAAATCACTCCACACGAGCTGGAGGAAGCTTACAGAGACCGATGTCTCCTATGCAGACATTGAGTCTTGATATTCGAGGAAGAAATGCGATGTGTCAGATTTTGTACGTCATTTCTGAAAAGTGTCTGTTCCTCTGGGCACTTTCTGTAGTGCGTGATAGTAATAATGACCGCAAGCCATGTGTTATTCCCGTGCGACTGGAACTAACAGCAGATAACTTATTTTCTCTTGACGCGGGAGAAAGGTGGCTGTGATAGATGCAGAGTGGTTACGATATATTACGTATTCCAGAATCATCGTTCTGGAACGTAGTGCCTGTTACGTCGCCATACAGTTAGGTAACACACTGCAAGAAAGCAGATTTTTTGTTCCGTAATGCTATTTATATCGCTGATCTCTGATTCCAGCGTATACCTTATTCGATTGGGGAAATGTGTTCAGTTATCGAGATGTCACGGCCGACTTCCTCCGCCGTTGACTTTCTCCGCCTGGCCAATTGGTGTGCGCAGCAGTTTTCTTTTTAAAACATCGAACTTAAATAATTCTTTCAAGTAAAATAAAACTTTTCGGATGATACTGTTCAAGTATTGCTCCTTTTTGACTTCTCTTAAGTATTCGAAGATGTTCATGGATATTAGCGGCAAAGCTCAAGCATGCCATTCAACAGTACGCGGTTTGAAATCCTCGAATGGCCATCCATATTTCAATTTTCAATGGCTTTCAGAAATCAATACAGACAAGCGCTGGAATGGTTCCTTCAAAAGGTCTCGACCTTATTCCTTCCCGTTCCTTTCCCTCCGCCCCGGTTCTAATGATCTCGTCGTCGACTAGCGGTAAAGCCTAAAGGTACGGTTCCGAACACGGCTGCAGCGGCCGACAACAATCTCAGGTATAAGACAATAACAGAATACCTGCTGTCGCCTGTGGTCGCAGGTGTGCTGAACTCGGCGACAGATCGACCAAGCAGTCGGCTCAAGAGCTACGCGAGGCAAGATGCCTGATGTTTCTGCTGCGATAACTAAAATTCTGTTGGAAGTTGATGATGCTGATGTTTTGATATTGCATATTACTAAGAAAAGAAGAAAGCTCGCCGTTCCTCTACATAAGATTATAACACCAGGAGGAAGCAATTCAATGCTGATTAAAAAATATACTATATTAAATGACGAAGCCATATTCAGGAGCTATTGCCACGTAAACAATTTTTTACGCAGTTTTATTTGTGATTAAAATTAAACCGCGATGTATATCACGTATTGTGAAACCTGTACTTAAGGTTTTAAGGCTAAAATTGATGCCAATGTTGATTACTCCTCCTATTCAAAGATATTTCAGACCTTTCCAACAGGATTTTTTTTTTTGCATAAGTGGAATATATTTAATTCCGTTGGTGGTATAGATGGAAAACGTGTTCTCATAAGAACACCAAATAAGAGTGGGTCACTATTTTTTAATTACAAAAATTACTTTTCAGTTGTTTTTCTGGCTATCGTGGATGCAGATTATAAATTCATAGCCGTTAACGTCGGTGCTTACGGAAATAAATTTGATAACGGCATGTTTCAAAAACCAGGCACCGGGGAAAAATAGCATCAGAGGGATTTAACGTCCCTCCACTAAAATGTTCTCCAGTCTCAAGTGGGGTGTTATCCCATTTTCTGATTGGAGACGAAGCGTTTGCTATTAGTGATTATGCCACGAAACCATGTTCCAAACGAGTTTCAATTATAACTATAAATTATGCCGTGGACGACGAGTGACAGAAAATGCTTTTGGACTAATAGACCAAATATTTAAAGTTTTTTAAACTCCTATTACTGTAGCGCCAAATGTGGCTGATGATCTGTTATCATCAGCGTGTTGTTTATACATTTTACTACGTGACAGTGATCTTGTAGAAGAAAATACTCCATTTTATACAAGCTTTCTTTCGTTTTGGAAGATTTTTAAATAGTCCAGAATTTTCAGATTAAAGAAAAACTTATTGATGTATTGTGCAGTGAATGCGGTTTAGTGGTGTGGTAAGAGGAAGTTATTAATAATGGATCCCAACCACTGGTTGATATCAATTAACAAATATGTATGACCAATAACATAAGTTTATGTGTGCGAATAATTTACATTTAAATATATTTATAAGTAAGAGCATAAAACATAATAGCTCCAATGCTATACCGTTTCAAACGTTCTCTTTAGTTAAAACTTTGCAGTATGCAGCCTGACCTGTATATTACTGTATATTTTACCACAGAATTTATTAAATTTTCTTCTCCGTTATCAGAAAAACTCATTGTAACCAAATAAACATGTTTCTTTGGCATGCGGTTGGCGGCACTACTGGTTCGTGCTCAGTGCACCGAAGCGCAGCACACTGGATCGAACAGATACAAAGAAACTGGAGACCAGCCCAGGTCACCGTGTCTTCTGTGGTTTATAGGCGGTTTACCATACCATCAAGGCCGAGAGGGAACCGAACGTCCGCCTCATGAACTACACATACAAACAAAACTACACTTACATACACAGAACATAGTGACACTTTTCGCAAACAGATGGCAACACGACCTGGTAGTAGATAAAATGCTTGGTGTCAGGAAGTACACGCGGCACAAAAACAACCAGGCTAACGATGAGTAGAACTCGTGAAAGGCAGCCGACCCCAAAGGTGGTGACAAAGATGAAAAAAATATACAGCCGAAAAATTTGTAAATTTTGATTTCTTTTATTGCTCGTAGAAATGAGTACATGCGAAGTTCCTTACTAATCATTAGTATCCATTTGAGTTTGCTGTTCTGGTGGGAACATCATCAGGCACCCTTGTTTGTTGTCTGGGTGTAATGTTTAAAGCTGCTGGCGGGATCTAACAATAGGAGTACAGATTTAGCGATTTCCTATCAAAACCTAATGCAGATGAACGTTCTAACCTTATCTGGAAAGTTTTCAAATTTTATCTTAATTTATATTATCGTGAAAGTATTTTTTTATGAAATTGAGTTTATTAGCAAAGAATTTAAATTTTCGTGGAATTTTATCTTTCATAAAGTAAAGAGTAAAATTAATTACTTTTACTCTTCTTTAATTTACCCCGTTTATTTCAACACTAGTATATGAATTGAAGCGTGATTTCTGATGATGTACTCCAACATAGCTTAAGTAATCAAATAATTATTGCCACTTAGTATTTAACTTATAATGAGCTTGGCTCATCAGCCTTTTACATTTAAATACAAACAGAACAATCCAATGTGAATAAATCTACACAAATCAGACTTTTTTTTTTTTAAAAATCTACATACATATAATAAAATTGTAGATTAAACTTATTTTTAAAAAGTAATTCTTGAATTAAATCATATTTTTTTGTGTATTTCCTCATCATCATCTTGTGACTGTCACTAAATTCTTCATAATAACTCACCCGTAACACTATTCTCTCATTAATTACAAATCCCAAACCATTAGCGCCACTAACATATCTCACCAAACCCAACAGCAACTAACTTAAGCTGTTCCATTTACTTTTTAAAGTTTTCAAATCTGCATGTCATATTCAGACTTCGAACATTCCACGCTCCAACTAGTACAATATTTCTATCCATCCTTGAGATACAAGTTTTAGCAACGTTTCAAGATGCGTTACTCTTACTGACGCATCTGATACAAACTGTGAGTTGGAAACGAACCTAGCTGTACATACTGGATTACAAGAGAAATAAAAAATTTTGCCTTATAACATATTAAAATTTTAATGATATCAGTTTCTTATTCATTTTTGCTAACAAAATACGGATCTGTATACAGAATGATTGTAACTGGTTGACTCCTTTGTCATCTTCTGAATACTGCTATTACGTGAATATCAAAATCAGCTATCGTTTACAAAAAATAATATATTATGGTTTTTTAAGCCTACTGATAATACCGTTATTTTTATTATACAGGGTGTCCAGAATTATCTTTACAACTTTAACATTGAATAAAGGGTCTAGCGGAATAAGACAGTGAAAAGTGCCCCTGGCCCATCCCGTTCATGGGGCATACCAGTTCATAGATCTTGGTTAGCATAGTCTTCGGAATGATTTTTATTTCAAAAGCCGCCACTCTAGGGGGCGCTACGGGGGTGAATGTGCCATTGGGGCCTAAATGCATAACTCGTGAAATCAATGCGGGAAATTCTGAAAAAAATCAGGGACGTGCACATTGCTACAGGAAATACCACACAGGGGACCCTTACGGTGGGTACTCACGTCATAATTATAGTTGTGAGATGGGTGCTGAAATATTATTTTTTGGATTTATAAGTTGTTTGTTTGTCAAATGAAAAGAGCGGCTTATAGGATTAATAAAAGCTACTAAATTTTTGTGAAATGTTTTGGCGCATTTTACAATGTTTTATCGCAATTTGTTTATATCGAGTTCCTAGCAAACAAAGTCATATCCTTGAGTGACAACATTTAGATTTTTACTGCAGAATCATCTATGGGCACTATATCTACGGTTCAGATTTCAGACCTGTCCGAGTGGTGCAACATAGCGAAAAAAGATGAACACTGAATTTGATGCCAACCGGTTGCCTATGCTATAGGCGCTCAAGACGGACGAGCTAAAGTGCTTTACGAGGGCTTGGCATAGTGTGGTGGCCGGACTTCAGGATTCTCCTGTCTGTGACTGCGGAGCTCCTTCCTAGAATGCGCTCTGTGGAGGCACGATGGGCCATTTCAAGATGTTTTCAATACTACTACTTCCTTCATAGCATGGCTGCAATAACTGGACATCAATTTGTGAATGAAAAGCAACCAACGTTTATGTCGTTATAGTTGCTTAGCCATACGACAAATAAATAAATAAATATACGCATTTCTCGATACATATGCGTTTCTCTTGATCAGGAAATGCTAATTCTTCTGTCTTCATGTGATACGACTGTGACAAATAATGGAGGCGGGAATAATCAGTACTTTGTTACTAGGCAAACCGCATCTATTGTGGAATAGCTGCCGTCTGTCGGAGCGCTGTATACTAAAAGTTCGTTGTCGATTAGCAACGCAGGATGGGTACTACTATCAAAAAATAAATCATAAAATAAAAATCAAACTTCTACGGAACTGATATTAGAGGAAAAACCACCGTTGGTAAGCGGTAACGCTCTGGTCTCGCATTCAGGAAGACGTCGGTCGGTTCGATTACCCGACCGGGCATCCAGATTTGGGTTTTCCCAAATAACTCCAGGGATGCTTTCTTCAAAAGGCCATGGCGGAATTCCTGCCCGTTCCTTGCTCCCAGTCCTATACCGCCTCTAAAGGCCTCGATGTCGACGAGACATAAAGCCATAAGCAAACAAAAAAAAAAAAAAATAATGCCAACAACACATTCACGTATTAATAATTTTAACAAAGTTTTAAATAAGATTTTTAGCTTTGGATCAACAAGACACATAAAATGTAAAAATTTAATGTCTACATCTTTAACGAACCAGAGGAATATGAATGACAGACGGACCGTCAACAGAGCGACAACAATAGGGATCTGCTTTCCTTCGGTTAAGGAACTGTAAAAAAGATTTCATTTATCATTCCATAATATGTAAAATTATCTAAACAGAAGAAACAGTATGGTCGATATGAATGTTAACGGGACTTACTTTTTACTTCAAGTAGATTCCTTCAACCCTTTGGAGACCAGGTGCAAAATGTGTAAGGTCAAGGCGTAAAGCATACTTGTTAATAAATTATTTTGCTTTTTCCCCGTACGCACTGAAGCTAAATGGGAACACCTAGCTTAAATGAGACATTCTATCAATTATATCTGTGAGTTATCGAAAGTTACTGCACTAGGAAAGAAATACAACATACAAAGAAGAAAGCGTAAGAGCAATATTAATAGTATTAAGGAAGGAATTATATTCTTCATGAAATGATCCAGACTACGAAAAAATTTTATCTGGTAATTTTCATGCAGGTACTAAACATTCGTATTCATATGCTGACGTTTGGTTGTGAACTATTCAAGCCGGCCTCGACCTAAAAACTCAAAAATCGATTGACATCCCGAATATGAAAGTTGTTTACGATGTACGTCATTTTACCATTACAATCGTGTATGGAAAGTGAAAATAGGCAGTTGCGCGAAGACTTAATTTACCCCTTCGGTATGCAGGAGAGCAGGAATCACTTGTTATGAAGACAGTTCAGCTTTGTTCTTTATCGAATTTCACCAGATTGGCTATAGACATTTGTAGGGGCCAACAAAACCAAGACAAAACAAAAATTCTGGTAAAATTATATTCACAGACATGGTCCTAAAGGTGAATACACGTTTCGTCACGTTTCATGCTCTTTAATGTGTTTTCTGCAGGCTCATTATTTAGTATGTCTGTGGCTCAGTGCCCAGAGGCGCCGCACTCTGGGTCGGGGAGGTACAACGGGAAAGGGCTTGAGCCCAGGCACCCACGTGCCGGACTTCCTGACTGCGGTTTTAAACGGTTTTCCGTAGACATTAAGGCGATTGCCGGGCCGGTCCCCAACCTCCGGCTCATAAACTACACATTTCACAAACAAGAAATACACTTACCACAAAAAGTTACACATGTCGCAGAGATAAGACAATACTTAACTTCCTCCATTAGTACGTAATACGACCTGGGAGTAGGTATAATGCTTGGCGTTAGAAAGGGCATGCGGTCGTAAAATCAAGGGTCGAAATTTGACCAGGCCAATGATAAGTAAAACTCGTCAAAGGCAGTCGACCTCTAACGAAGAGAAAAGTTGGTGAAGAAGAAGAAGGTGTTAGACATGTTTTTAGATTCGGCACGAACTGTTCCATCCTATGATGTTACTCATATTAACTTTGACTTGAAGGTTTTAGTCATATGTCGCGACATTTGACATTGTAAAAAATTCCTCCATTAATATCAGCAAACATATTTTAAATGTTCTTTGTATGAATCTATCACCTTTCATACCAAAACTGGAGAATGTAGACTTGTTTTGCGAAGATCGGTCAACACTTTCGTTCACAGTAACGATCTAATATCAAACAAGCATCACAGAACGTCATGCGGTTGACTTTGCTTACCGTGGATGTACAGACGGTAGGCAAACTGCGTTTGTTTTTGGTGTCGATCTCGTGTTGACGTAGTCTATCCAGCAGCACCTTAACCTTGAGGCTATCGCTGGTAGGCATTGAGTAATAGACTTCGACATTTTTCCCAACATTAAGTAACGGTAGGTATTCGTGACAAGACCGCCGAGCTGAAACGTAGACGTATTAAAATAAAAAATAGTAAAAACTTTATTGATAATCTTCAGATTTTTAAATAATAGGTTTGTTTACTTTTCTGAGTCGTCAAAAAAGTCCCAAATCAGGTACTTCCTGATCTTTTTGTGGAACGATGGAGCTTCGCCGTATTGTTATAAACCTTGCATAATGCTATTTATTGTATCCGTAGAAAACAAATTTTCATGTATAATCATATTTGGTTCTCACAACTGTTAGAGAATTATTTTAATAAATATAAAAGAATGTTTTCCTTAGAATTAGATGATTTCCGAGAGCAAGAGGAGCAAGATTATCTGTAACGTTTAACGTTATTGACCACACACCAAAGCGAAAACGTCAGATGATAATACCGATGATTGACTTCTTGCACACGGAAATGAGTTAAGGTAAAATGTAGAAACTTTCAAAATATAACTTCTGATGCAGGCTTATGAAATGAAAGGAACAAGAAAACATTTTCAAAGGATCTACTGATTAAATTAGTCCCCCCCCCCCCAAAAAAAAAAAAAAAAAAACATATATATATAATGGCTCACTGAATGCGTGTTACTCTAATAACTAAGCTAACTACTTCCTTGAAAAGGCATATCTTTCAATGACCTAGTGTTTTGGTAGAATATATCTACACTGGATTTAATCAAGTACTGTCAATTTTTTTAAATGCTAACTTTGTGACATATTCTCTGACTCAGCAATAATTTGAAATCTCCCGCTCGCCGAATATACTCCCGATGGAAAGGATGTTTATTTATCAGGATGTACAAACTTAATTAATTAAGAGCGATTCTGTCATAATATTTGGTAACTGAATAATAGGCTTGCAGAACAGTTCAATTTATAAACTTGGCCAGACATATTCTCAAGATTATTGTGGTGTTTCAAACGTTATTTCCGAAGATTACACTGAATTTATTCCATGTTTTAAAAGAGATTAATCAAAGAGTACGTAAAAAGGAGAAACCAGAGAACACTTTGCCAAATACATTTTTTTAACTTGTTAGAACCTATTCCATAAATTTATCCTCCAACTCAAACCAAACAATTTTATATTTCCCTAACACCTAGGTCAGAAATGCCTTCATGGCTTGAGATATAGTATAACGCAGCACACCAACTGTTTTACAGAAAGTTAATTTGTTTCTCTCTTATTTATTCTAGTTTAAAAGAACACGGCCGCAATGAAAACTTGAAGCCATCTGCGGGGAATATTTATATTGCTAGTGGATTAACATTAACATATTCTGATAACACGACTTCCGTAATTAATTATCAAATTGACATCATATATATGATCTATAAAAGGTGTTTTGTGTCGAAAGCCTAACTGAAATAGATAATGAGGTAAAATTTTAAAGATTAAGGTATTCGTTTTGGTCATATCATATTTTAAGAAAGTATTTTTTTCAAATTTGATCCTTAAAGGGCAAAAATGTCAATATTTCTAAAATGTTTTTTTTTTTGTGTGTGTGTGTCCTAGATGCCTAACCAAAGTCGATAAATGAAGTATCATCTTAAAAATTAAGGTTTCCGCTTTGGCGAAATGATACATTATGAAGGAATTTTTCGAAATGTGACCCTTAAAGGGCAAAAGTATCAGTATCTCAACAACGTGTTTTTGTGTCATGAGCCATTTATCTCCCTTTATATCTAACTGATATGTAAATGAGGTGTCATTTTAACGATTAAGGTCTCCATTTATGTAAAATCATAAATTATGAAAGAAATTTTTCGGAAAAAGTAATAACTCTGAAGGTTGTGCGTATGAGACAGCAGCACGGATATATCAATAAAGTGCTTCGCTGGTGTCGACAAGGAGTGCGTTACTGATAGATAGCAGCACCACATATCGCAGAGATATCAATAGTGTGTTTTCTGAACATTAAGAAGCTTTTCGGATATTTTTTTTCTGTTACGGAAATATTTCTGTTTTGCTATACAATTCCTATGTAAACTTTTATTTGTGAAATTTTCTCGTGGGTTATAATCGCAGGAGAACATATCACAGAGATATGGATATACTGGGTGTATTTTGTTCAGGTTAGTTGTATTGCGTTGAGATTAGTGACAGTTTGTCAAACATATTTTTTACATATTCCAAACATTTTCCTAATTGTTTCGTAATATGTTGTAAGTATTTTGTTATGCATCTGTTACACTAAACAAATAAATAATTGCTACAAATTAAGCGGTTCTTCTTTCATCCTATTGCAAACCACCAATTTCACTATTCATCGTATTTTATTCCCAAAATTTTCGCGCGGGTCATCTAGTAAATATTAAATGTTGGAACCAGTTACAAACGTTTTAACATTCTTTGCAATTTTCTGCCATACCTCTGTGGGATAGGTATCCTGCAATTCTCCAATAGTACAGGCGCATTCTCACATTATATTTGTTTTTTTTTTTCTAAAATTCGTTCAACTAAACGCAGTTTGGCCTTTCAGTTCGTGCTACATAGCTTTTATATTTTTTACATATCACAGTATCGAGTTATCACTAAATACGTCCACTGTTTTTGTAATTGTTGAACGTAAGTTTTTGTTATTGGCTTTAAGTACTGGCCCATACTTTTAGCATACTATTTCAGAACCATATCAATTACTCATTGGTGAGCAGTTGTAAATTTTGACTATCTCCTTAATCTTTGGCTTCCTATATACAATAGAAATACCGAGTCGTTGTTCAGTACTGTAGTAACTTGGAGATGCCACCTTATTTTAAGGAAAGCAGCAGTCCATTGCAAATCAGGATCACACTCAGGTATGCTTTTGTCAAATGTTTTTCGAAAGACTTATAACATGCTATGAATCTGTGATGCTTATACTGAGCATATTAGAATAGGAGTAATACCTGAATAATTCCCTGATTTGAGTTTCAAAAGGTTTTTATACTCTCTCGCAAATGATATTTTATTGGGACTAGTTTTAACTCTGTGAGATGCTACATTTTTACTCTTTATTTAGTAGAGGAGCTGTGGTACGTATGTCTAACACCTAACTGTCAGCTAAGTGTGCACTGCACCAGCGTATTATATCCCCGAATATATTTTATGCTATTGCTTGTTTGATATACGTTATGTAGGTTTAAAATGTGGCTTTTATTATTATTATTTTCGTATGTCTCCATAATGGAGAACGATAAGCAATCCTGACTGGATGCGCTCAGTTCCTCTTGTCGGACCAAAATTTTTTCATTCTTTCACTGACGGTTTTCTTTTCTTCGGCAGTCCAGATGCGTTTTGATTTTCCCTTTTTCGCCTCTGAAATAACTTCCCATGATTTCACCTTCTTATTAAAAATCTCTCGATCTGTGACGTCTCCCTTGGCAATCCCTGCAGACTTCAGGTCTTTCTCCACCTCCTTCTTCCATGTGGTTGTTGTTTTTACTGTTGTGTGTATTCCAAAATTTGTCTTGAGATTCTTTCTTTTGGAAGTCTACACAGATGTCCATAAAATTTCAGCCTTCTTTTCTTCATTTCTGATTCTATGTTTGATATTTTCTCTGTAGTTTGAAGTCTGTACTGTCCATTTTCATTCACTCTGGGTCCCAGGATTTATCTGGTATTTTTCTTTCTTCTTTCTTGATTTGTTCTGTTGCTTTTTTGTGTTCATTACTAATGTTTCACTTGCGTATGTAAAAGCTGTCTTAATTACCGTGTTATAATGTCTTATCTTGGTGTTATCTGAAATAAATTTCTTGTTGTAAATATTTTGTACTAACGCCATTGCTTCCTTCATCTTCCGTACTCTTGCTTCCTGTGCTTTTATTATTATTATTTAAAAATTAAATATAAGTTGGTCTGTATTGTTATTGTCCGTGTTTTTACTTGACAACGTCTATGAGTGGTGAGAAGAAAATTTGAAAGATGGTTTGGGTTAGTTTAAATCAATTTATTTGTTATCAGCACTTAATGGGAGTGTAAAAAGGGGGAAGGGCGTATTAATGATTGAGAGTTGGACAATACGAAACGTAGGATCTCAGCGGTGATGTGGCAGAAGAATATAACATTCTGGCAAGTACGTCCCAAAGTCGTTGGGATTAGTGTGTTGGAGGTGTAGACTAAATTGAAGAGTTCCTTCATGAAGCACACGAATTCTGATTTAGCGGTTATTTTGAATGTGAAGGTAACGCATTCATATCGTCCAAATTTCGGTACTGCGTTGAATTATCAACTACTTCTTCATAAACTCCGGATTGGATCGAGAAAGTTGAGTCTTCCATTCCATATTATACTGTCTTTTCGAGTACTACTCATTATGTTAACATCGTTAGTGTTCTTTTCGTATAATTTGTAATTATTAACTATTTAGCCAGTAATTTTCAAATAAAATGATTATAGTCATTATTTATGTTTATTATTTAAGAATTTTAGTCGCTCTGTTATTTTACCACCATCTAACACCAGAATTTCTTCGATCGGTTGAACCGTTCGGCCACGTCAGCGGTCTTATGCATACTAAACCATTTCAAATCAGAGGTTAGCAACGTGTATCCCATCGCAGCCTGACAAAGCCAGAACTATAAGTTTCTGCGTGTAGCATGAATCCTACGGACCTGTCGATATTACTGCACATTTAGTATAACATGCTGCTCATTTTCAACCACTGATTGCCCTACCCAACAGCAAAATTTCGTGATGCTCAATTTCTGAACATAAGGGACTAAATTTAAGACGTTGTTATGTCAAAAGAATTTAAAATGAGCTCACTTATCGTAACTGCTTACCGATTACTCACCGGATTTAATGAGTGAGATTAAATTTTTTATTGATGCTTACTGACATACGAAACGTAAAAAAAATAAAATAATGAAAAGTTTGTATTGACTGCGTGAAAGCTGAGTAAACGGTTTCTGAGAAGTTCTCTCACTTATTGCATTGTATGACGTACTGGTGCTATGGATACGTAAGGAATTATTCGACTGTCACAAAACATTACACTCGTATAGAAAAATAATTTTTTTTTTGTAAACATATTACAAACGCTCTATATGTGTCCCATCACTGATTCTGCAGCCACCAAGTCGATAATCAAATTCTTGCCACACATACAGTTCTGGTAGGTTTGTTGCTACACGAGGCTATAAGACTTAAATCACGAGTCAAAAATAAAAATAAAAAAAAACCGTATGGTATTAGGGTGGGAGGGAAATTTGGCCCGCGGCTGCAAAAGTTTTTGAGTTTTCGTGTATGATTGCAGAGTTTTGTCGCAATATGTCAAATAATGTAGTTACAGTAAATTTGTAAAAATTGCTTCAGTCATTTATAATAACCCAGTACTGTCGGTTGTCGTATTAAAATAATACTGTCATAACAAATATGTATTGCTCAAATGATATTTTCTTAAGAGAGAAGTAAATCGCTTCGTAAACAGCTTAATTTTTTCTTAGTAAAAACAAAAGAATGATCGGATTACTATGTTATTTTAGTATGTAGTTATTCTTTTTTTTAAGGTCTAGTCACTCATACGTCCACTCTAGCATTATCAAATCTTGTTAAAAGTCGTGCTTAATACTGATATTCAAAAGAAAGCTTAAGGTTCAAAGATTGTAGTTTCTTTAAAACTTGGATTGGAGAGGGAGGAGGAAAAGTTGAACACAAAATCTTTACCTGTAGATAATCAAGCATTAAAGAGGCTTTAAAAACAGAGTTTCATATTTTTTCCAAATGATCCAGATATATTAAAAATTTTACAACCACTTTTTATCTTCTCGTTTAAATCAGAAGCTACGTCGAAGGTTATAAATCTTATGTTATAGATGAGTACTGAATTTTAGCTGAACTTTTTGCGGAGTAATTAAACATAAGCACTTATTTTGGCAAACATAATAAAATATTTGATTCTGCCATTCTGGTGGTCGTCAAAATATTATACGTAAGAACAATACCACATGACCTAGGCAATGGAAAATGAAGAAATAACAAAATAAGTTATTTGGAGAGTATAACTTTATTACATTAAAAAATATCGAAACAGTTGTAAATGTTATTCAAGAGAGAAAAGCACAGTGGTACATTGGAGTTGCTGTGAGACTAGCCGTGGTAGGGCAGGGGTGCAGGGTACGCGGGTGCTGGTGCGGGAGCAGGGTATGCTCTGGGCGGCTGAGGCGCCGGGGGAGCGGGGTGGCCGATGCGCTTGACGACCGCCTGGAAGCCGTTGTGGTCGTCAGCCGTATACTCGACGACGCGCGTCGTGCCGTCGGCGTCGACCAGGGTGTAGGCGCCGGTGACGCGGTCTCCGTCGCGGTGCTCCCACTGCGTCTTGGCGTCTCCAGTGTGCGAGTCGGACACCGAGTAGTCGAACTTGTACTGAGGAGGCGCCACGTAGTCGTATATGACTTCGTGTCGTGGAGCGGGATGGTGTGGACCCAGCACTCCGGCGTGGGCGGCAGCCACCAGCAGGCACGACAAGATCAAAACACTTTGCATTTCGGCTTTGGGAGGTGTTTGGTGCATACACCGGTACGGTACATTGCTTTTATACTGCACTCTGCGAAAGTGGCCCTCCTATTTTCAGTTACCGGGTGATCGCGTAACGGAATGTGGATAATTGTGTCAGGCGGAAGCAGTCACTGGAGAGAATGGCGCGACGTTGGTTTATAGGAGGAGAATGTGTGCAGCGGGCTAATGTGACCTCACTGGTGCTATACCGGTGGCTGAACACGACTGTCGCTAGTTGTACACCGACCTTGGGACGTGTTATCAACCCATAATGAGCTTGTCCAGTTACCGTATTTACTAAAGAACTGGCTTTAAACGGGAATTGCTACTCTTTACACAGAATGCAGGAACTAGATTTAGAAGATCTGAAAACAATTTGTGTTCGTACGTACATTACTTCTTGATTTCAGCTTAGCTGAACGTGGAATTTATTTTTGATGGCGAAAATAGCAGTATATACATTAGAAAAGTTATACATAAATATGGGAGCTCCCTATGCAGTTTACACATTTTTTTTAAAAAAATTTTTTACTAAATTTACCATTAACCTGAAATATCTGTCAACACTGATATTATGCTTTAACGTAATATGAATTACTGAAATTAAAAGTTAAGAAAATTCACTTACACCGCAAGGTCCGTTTTTTTTTTTTTTTTAAGGTAGTCATATTTCTTAAAAATAAGCAAATAAACTATTAAACCCTGATCACATACTATTTTACGTAATGTTGAAATTCAATGCAGCTGTTTAATTAGGCGAAAACGATTACGTACTACTCATATCTTCCATCAAACAGAACGTTTTTTTAAAGAAATATTGGCAGCTCTCAGTTTGAAAAATGTTTACTACTCGAAAATCTCCAAGAATGAATGTGTACTTCATGGTTGTGTAGTAATCAGTTATTGGGTGAGATTCGGCTTCAGTCAAAGGTATAGAGACAAACTTGCACCCTCTAGATTTATGACTACAATGTTAGCTACAATATTTATGTACCTAAGTTCCTTGCGGGACACTCTACCATATGTGTAATACTGTTTATGCAGTTGCCCTTAAAATTCTTTTATGTAAATGGGAATGCAATACAGTAAATTTTAAAATGGTGCGCAGGCTTTACTCTCGCATAAACTTATCTTATCGGACAACTAAACTTCCATATTATTTAATTTTTCTTCTTTAGCAACGTTTTAACGGAGAATAGTTATGCCATATTCATTTTTCAGCATTTACTTGCGGCAATAGACGTCAGCTCAGGCTTGTTATCAATCAGCTTCACACATAGATAATGGTGGTATGATCACTAAATTCCCAACGCGGGTCTTGGGCAGAGAAGCGAAGGAGCCCAGGCGAAAATTACATCATGATATTACTGTATTGCGGAAAACCGCCCGGAGATTTGATTCGAGAGTTTACCGTGTTTCGGAACATTTGACGATAGAATTAAATAAACACAACCGCAAGGGCCGCGAGTCGGTAATGCAGTAGTCACAGTAGCAAGTAGCCAGCAGCTTTACGCCTCGTCGATGTCAAGGTCATTAGAGGCGGGAAAGGACTGAGGAATAGGAACGGGAAGGAATTTGTCCATTAACTTTTTTTTTAGGAAGCATCGCGGCATTTGCCTGGAGTGATTTGGGGAAACCCAAATCTGGAAGCCCGGATAAGGATTCGAACCCGAATGCGAGGCCACCACGCTAGATGTGATCTTATATTTTCATTATTAATTTATACTTATAAGATACGCTTTAGCTTCACAGACCGACCTACATTTTCTTTAACTTAATTCCAAAAACATACACAAGAAACTACAATTTGTCTAGTTAATTTCTAACTTCACTAGGTACTGGTGCATCATAAAAAAGTCACATTTATATAACTTTGACTTTTTGCTTTACCCTCTGTTACGATAAAACCAGAGGATTTTTAAGAAAAACTATTATTCCGGACACAAAAGAAAAATTTTAAATTATAATTGCCATTATTATTTCCATAATGATTTTTTTTTAGTTATTTTACTTTCATATAGGTTTCTTTGATTTTCAGTTATGTATGCAAACAGAAGTATAACAGCTCGAGCAAGAACTCGATAAAATTTTCGCATTTATTGCATAAAATTGATGTTTTTAACCGTATCCCATTGTAATTTTGCTGTTATTACCCAGGTATTAAATAATTTATAACCGATGGTGAAATGTAAGAAAGTCGCTCGAAACCCTGAAAATTCCTGATCTCATACCTTATCGCAATGCTAAAAGCAAAGTATCAAGCTAAACATTAAAAGAAAGGCAAATATCTAACGATGCTGGTCCTCCAGGTTGGGGGTTTTGCAGTGGGCCAGCTCCCCACTCATATAAAAAATACGAAATGCTAAAAAACTGAACAATATGCCTCGGAAAAATTGGATCACTAGACGACGGAACGGCGATGGAAAAGGGAAAATGCTTTTGGATGCTGGAATGTACAAGGTATTTCTACGAAAGTGAACATATTGCCCACAGAGCTTGACGCATTCAAGATGGATGTTACTGTATTCTCTGAAACTAAGAGAAAAGGTAGGGGAGAGGAAGAACTTGGTAACTATGTACATATTTGGAGTGGAGTACCCAAAGATGCAAGGGCTATAGCAGGAGTTTCCATCATGATACAGAAAAAATGGAAAAAAGGATCACAAATTGGGAATTTATCAGTGAACGAATTGTGGTAGTTGAAATGACACTGTTTGCCAGAGAGATTGTGATTATTGGGGTTTATGCCCCCACAAATGATGCAATAGACCGTGAGAAAGATAAATTCTGGACTACTCTTCGAGAAACGATAGAAAAAATCCCAGGAAGGAAAGAATTGATTTTGATGAGGAATATGAATGGAAGAGTAGGAACAAGAGAATCTTGAAACATAGTGGGAAAACACGGAGAAGCAGAATGTAATGATAATGGAGAACGATTAATTGAATTATGTGAACAAAGATATTCACAAATATACCTGGCAACAGAATACTAGAGTACTTCGATCTATAATAGATTACATTATCATAAGACAAACAAGCACCTGTAAGGCAAGTGATGTACGATCATACAGAGGAGCCCAGTGTGGATATGATCACTATCTGGTAAAAATGAAATATTTCTGGCCATGGAAAATCCTAGGGAGTAACAACATTGCAACAGTAAGGAATCACATCGAGAAGGATCAAAATAAATGCTATAACATCAATAGCATGAAAGTATAAGAAATTTATTTGTTACTAGAATGGAAAATATATTAGATGAATCATTTGATGGAAGCACTGAATAAATATACGAGTACATAAAATTTAACATGAAAAAAATAGCAACAGAAGTGTTGGGAATAAAGGAAAAGAAACGCAAACCTGAAGCAGAGTGGTGGTCAGAAGAAATAGAGCAAGCAGTAAAAGAAAAGAGGAACGCTTTCAATCATTGGCTGAGTAATAAGTCAGAAGAAACAAGGACTATTTATAAGGACAAAAGGAATGAAGCGCTAAGGAAAATAAGGATAGCAAGAAATGAAATATGGGAAAGGACATGTGCCAGTGTTAATTGTAAATTGGGATTTGGGAAATCACAAGAAGCCTGGTATGTATTAAAATGACTTCGACAAGAAACTAAAAGCAAAAGTAATCTGCAGCTGATAAAACCAAGGGAATGGGAAGAATATTTTCAGACATTATTGTACGAGGACAGAGAAGAATACTTAGAAGTAGGATTACGAGAAGACAATGAGCAGGAAGGTGATGACATTCAAGTTTCAGAAGACGAACTGCTTAAGGCATTAAGAACAGGAAAAAATGGCAAATATCCTGGGCCAGGTGGAATCAATTTGAAAATTATGAAATTTGGTGGTGATAAAGTTGTAAAGCTTATAACAAAATTGTTCAATAAAATATTACATGGAGACCCAATACCTAAGGAAATGACTTTAGGTTATATTACTACCATATTCAAGAAAGGGGACCGCAAAGTATGTTCAAATTATCGTGGAATTTGTGTTATGAATTCATTGAACTATGCTGGTCATGGCTACTTAGGACATGCAGGAGTTCCACCCTGGTATGCTGCGTCCCCTTCACTACCTTCCTCAGGTCACTCTCTATACTGTGTGAGGAAGGGAAAGAAATGTCAACAAATCAGTAATTAATTTTTCTTTAAGAGATCGTCTCCAAGATGAAATTCAAATAAATATTTTTCTTACGAGGCAACTAGCGTAAATTTCTCATGAAAATTATATACTAAGTTATTTACCAGCGTTGAGTACGTACCTAGAGCGAACTTCTCACTTCGATAAGAAATTAACAATCACCCTGCGAGGGAAAATTCATGTTTTTCACTATTAGGCACAAGGCTGTAATGCATTGTGAGAAAATCAAAAAAGATTTACTAAGGACATGTATCTAGAAACTTACACTTAACTCAGTGTTGCCAGAGTGATGTGTAGAAGACATAATATCATCGTATTGGTTCACATTACCAGTGACTTAACGTTGCATCGCGGACTGGAGGGAGTCATTAGTAACTTCCTGCAGCAACTCCAAAAACGTCCAAGATCATCATCCTGGTGTCACACTTTAGAAACTGATTATGGCTGCACTGATCTTATCAAACGGGATCTCAGCTAAATACGAATAGTATATGGATCTGCTGTGTTAGCCATTCAAGAAGACTAATTAGATTTATTCGACAACTATGGAAAGTCTTGTGCAGATAATTTACTAAATTTTTGCCTGTTCAGATCAGTGGCCAAAACTACTTCGTCTTCCGTTATTTTTTTCAACCTATATACCGCACTAATTTTGTCCAGACATTAGTGGTGCGTTCATACTCATAACCTTTTCGTGAATCAGCTAATAAAGATTAAGCTTATAGTTAAACAGTTGATGAATCAAAAACTCGCTGACAGGAAATTTGTTGGAGAGATTAATTGGAAAACTTGGTACATAACTTTACAAGTTTTTCCATCACCTGCATGATTTTTTTTTTTTTTTTTTTTTTTTTTTTTTTTGCTGTCGTCAGTCTTTCGACTGGTTTGATTCATTTCTATATACCCCTTACAGCCCACGTCCTCAATTATCTGCTTCATATATTCTAATCTCTGTCTTCCTCTACAGTTCTTACCTTCGACTGTTCCCTCCACTAACAAATTAACCAATCCTGCATGTCTCAAAATATTACCTACCAGCCTGTCTCTTCTTTCTGTAAGCTTCTTCCACAAACTGCATGTATGAAGTGAAATTTCGCAGCTTAGTAAATGATTCATAATTACTTACTCCCGCCTAAAGCAACTACTTAATGTTTTAAACAAGAACAAATACACTGTAAATAAAAAAAGACTTGTCAATACACAGAAGTTTCGTACAAATAAAGAGACAGATACTTTTTTTTTGTGATAGACCATTTGCATCCTTACGACACGAAACGGATTTTCGTTAAAGGAAGTAAAGCATTTTTCTCAAAGTGGAGAGTATAATTTATTTTTTTATGTACAGGTTCCAGCTAACGATTGGCTGCATGTAATTCTCCTAGAACATGAGCCACATTCTCCTGAGATGAAGAAAAGCTGATACGAATGCTTACTGCACTCCTTTTTCTTTCTTTCTTTTTTTTTTATATTGATTCTCACTGGAAGTGAGATGTAAGATAATTTGACGTTGAACCACGAATATATTGTATATTGTCCGCGTTCAAAGTACATATCTATCTATTGCCAAAGGCTCAAAAACCTTTGCACAGTTAAGACCATGGCAATTTGCGGAAGCCTTTGGTATGGAGTGTACTAATTACAGACACAAAGAAAATGCATTGTAACAACGTTGTGATTTTGGAATATTAAATCAAATATTATGGCCTAAGGTATGTGCGTACCAAATTTCATACCGATAGGACAATATTTGTAGGTTCAGACGTATTGACGTGGAGCCAATACGGTTGGAAACTGCACATCTCTGCTCTTTCCACCAGAGCTTATTCCAACTAGACCCAGTTATCAAAATATTGCCGTCCAACAGTGCCTTTTTAATTATTCATTAGATTGCTGCTGTCATGATTTTGCATATTCAAACCTCCGGTCTAGCGTACCGATTGTCCTGGTTGCGGCTTCAGCCTTTTTTCAGTAATCATCTAGGTGAGTGATTTATGGTCCCCAATATCCACTTAAAAATTTCACAATTAACAGAAACAAATGGATAATTATCATACAGAATACAGCTAAAGCACCTCGCTCGCCTCTCCATTAGGTTAAGTGGCCAAGACAGAGGCAGAAGTCGCAGTTCAGGCAACTTATGTCACCAGGCGGTCGGAGATCATAAGACAGTTTTTTTGTTGCAAATTTTAACAAAACTATACGAAAATTTCTAATTTTACTTATTTCGCTAAGCACAATGTTAACTAAATTCATTGATTTGTTTTGAACAAAAATTATGGTTTCCCACTTTTGTAACATACGTTAACGATTTACAGACACCTTAATTGAGTCATGAATCCAGTTTTCTCACTTTAATGTTTAACAACTTCTAGATGTTTCTACTTGTAGCTATAGGACAGGGGTGGCCAACCCGAGGCCCGCGGGCTGCATTCGGCCCGCCTTGAACATTTTCCTGGCCCGCGACAATCATAACACTGTTAGAAAATATTTTATATATTTCATTTTTAGTGTCATATATTCCTTTACAATGGGCGTTTAGTATCATTATTACCATATTATCTATGTTTCATGTAAGTATAATAGTAAACACAATAATAACTCATGTTTCACTCCAAAAAAAGTATCTAGTGGGGACATATAATTTTATAGCGGCCCGCGGAGTTATGATGCACTTTCAAAGTGGCCCGCAAGATCATTTGGGTTGGCCACCCCTGCTATAGGAGATCGAAGAAGTAGTTTACGTCTTACTTTTCCGTCTGAATTTTTTCGAATATACTGTTCTGATAATAAATGTAACAACACCGACGAGGAACTCTGTCAATTAGTAAAAGCTAACAGCTGTTTCCTGAACGCAATTAAATGTCGAATAACACCCACCATGTCCAGAAGGGGATACGCCGCAGCTGAGTTATACGTTGTCTCTTCACACACCTAATAAGAAACATTTGAATTACCTTTCATTAAAAATCGCTCCAGTCCTGGAAGAAAAATGAACATGAATTTAAGTACATTTTTGCAAAAATAAATTTTTAATGTTACAAATTATAAATAGTAATTGCAATTCACTTTACAAGAGTCTCATGGAAAACCAAAAAAAATTTGGTCGTACGTTAAAAAAAAAAAAAAAAAAAAAAAAAAAAAAGGGTCAGTTGCCAGTTGTAGAGACAACAATATACCAGTAGGTAGTAATACAAGGAAGTTAATGACAGCCGCAACACCTAATTTGCCGGCCTCGGTAGCGTAGGGGCTATAGAGTGCTTGCTCCTCCTGCCCAAGGCCGCCGGTTCGAGTCCGGCCACGGACATGGGTGTTTAAGTGTTGTGACTGTGAATGTCTTGTCGTCCTGTGGTGTGTCTAATTAGCTGTAAAAAATTCATCGAGCTGGCTGTATTTAAAAATTTAAAAATTCATTCACTTACAAAAATTCAACATGCCCATTTTTCACATCGTGTGGAGTTAGACATGGAATCGTTATCAATAAATACTGCGGGTATTTTAAAGCAATAAATGCGCCTAAAGTCAGGTAAAGCACCGTGTGCCGATAGTATTCCAATAAGTAAATGCGCCTAAAGTGAGGTAAAGCGCCGTGTGTCAATAGTATTCCAGCAAGAGTATTTTCAGAGTACGTGACGGAAATAGAACCATTTATGTCAGATATATGCTGTATACCTTTAGAAGAGAGAGAGAGAAAGTACCTTCCGACTGAAAAATAACCCAGATTAATCCATTTTTCCGGATAGGAGATCGGAGGAATCCTAGGAATTTTCGAACCATACTGCTAACATCTGCTTGCGGCAGAGCTTCTGACCATGTTATATGCTCGAATATTATGAATTTTTTATACGAAACGAATTGTTTGTATCAAAAAAACATGAATTTCAGAGGAAAAGATCTTGTGAAACACAGCTGATCCTATTTTCGCATGATGTGATTAAAGTTATTGATACCGGTGCCTAAGTTAAATGGTTTTTTTATTCCAGAAAGCTTTTAATTCTATAGAGTCTATACAAACATCTTTTAGCAAAGATTCGAGCATATGTTATATCGGATTAGATTTGTGAATGGATGCGAGATTTTATAACTGGTCAGTCGCCGTATGTAGATGATGAAGAAGCAAAAATCCATTTTAATTAACCATTCTTTAATAGGTGAAACTCTACTCAAGTCAACAACTGAAAGTCAAAATCTCATCATCTGGAGAAAACTTAACACTTCTGATACCGTAAAAAATGTACATCAGAATTTCAAACTTTCCATACTACTTTGACCGTATTACACTTAACGGCAGTATTTACGAATAACAATAATTTTGCTTGTTCCAAATTTTTTGGTTTTAGCTGAAAACGCTCTTTGTGGGTGTGGTCTCGATTTATGATACGAGTACTTCTTAAGTAATAGCACTTGAATTTCATAAATTTTAGTGCTTTGGCAAAACAGTACGCTTACAGAGTTAAAGTACATTACCAGACTTTTTGATACATTCGAAGCCATATCATAACAATAAATTATACTAACCCAAAAATTATTCAGACCGCGTGAATAACTGTTTCGCTATGTTGACACTATTGCCTGCTTATATCAACTCGGTTGCTGCATTTTATGCGAGTTATCATTTTTTGATCCGTCTGGGCTGCAGTCAGTTTTAATATTACTACTAATTTTCTTTTTGTCACAGAGAAGTTTGTAGTGTCATATATATATATATATATATCATTCTTGCACAACTTTTTTTTATATCATGACAAAGTGTTTGAGCGGGAAAATGTTTTATAAGGATTCGGAGACCAGTGTTATGCACGAATAAAAAAAAGTTTTTTTTTAAGTCATATCAAATTTTTTATGGGAAAATCAAGTATGACCAAATAATGTCCTCTATGATCTATTTATTTAACTACATTTATCACAGGTACATTTGTCAGACATCTAGTTAACAACACCTCTAATAAGAACACCTGATAAATATTGATATTCGGACTATTTTCTCTTCCTACTTCTCTCTTTACCGGAGGAATTAAGAAGCTATCGGACATGTAGTAAGTGTCTGTGTCAGACATGTCACACTATGTTGCCAATATTTATTTCAGTACATCATATTCATACACATCTAAATTCCCTAGCTTTTCAGATTGTAATGCCGGAATATCATTATGTAGTAAGCCATTTCGACCAAGGATCAAAACAAAGTGAATATATCAGCCACCATGTTTAAATGGAACCATGGAAAGCAAAACAAACTGTGAAGATGTGCCGTCCATACTTGCAGACAAAGCGAAAACGGTTGAATCTTTGTCTCAACACACTTTGTGGAGATAATTGGAACTTAGAACAATTCCTGCTTTCCTTATTTCTATCTTCTTAATAGTTCATATGAAAATTTCCGTAAAAATTATTAAACTTCTAATTTAAAAACTTAAACTACAGTTATTCTACAATATAACGTTGTAGTGGTGTGTCTTCTATGCCACCTACATTTTTCCGTTTAAATCAGACAAAGAAAGGAGTAATTTGTGGAATAAAAACAAATATATGTCAACAAATTGGAATATATATTATTTAAAACTGGTTTTTGTTTTGTACAGATTCAGAAAGGTTAACATTTTGTCGTAGTGTCCACAGGAAATCCTATGTCATGCAATGGCATGGTGCCTCAGCCGTGGTAGGGCAGCGGGTATGGGTGTGGCGCGGGGGCGGGCGGGGGCGGCAGGGTTGGAGGCTGCGGTGGGGGCGGCGCGGGGTGGCCCAGACGCTTGACGACGGCCTGGAAGCCCTGGTGCGGGTCTGCCGTGTACTCCACGATGCGCGTCGTGCCGTCTGCGTCGAGCAGCGTGTAGGCGCCCTTCACCGTGTCTCCCTCGCGATGCTCCCACTGTGTCTTCACGTCTCCCGTGTGGCTGTCCTTGACACCGTAGTCGAACTTGTAGTTGGCGGGTGCCACGTAGTCGTAAATGATCTCGTGCTGAGGTGGTGGAGGCGGCGGGGGCGGTGCGTGGTGAGGAGCCGGCAGGAAGCCGGCGTGGGCTGCAGCCAGCAAGCAACACATGATTGCTAAGGTCTTCATGGCTGGTGTGAGTGTGATTCGGAGGTGTCTGGAGCCGCTTATATAGGACCCGTACTGTACACGAAGCGGAGAAAGTAATGGCCCTTTATAACGGCGCTGTCCGGAACGATTATAGCAATTGTCGCAGTCACGATTTCCAAAGGGAATTACTGAATGTCGTTGATGCGGAACCAAAGAACTTTTTATTCCATAAGTTGCCGAATATTCCTCCTTAAAGTGATTTATTTTCCTGATTGTTTGTTAAACTAATAAACTATTGTTTAGATAAAGCCATAGAAACTATCTTTAATGTTATGTCTAATCTGGAACGTGTTTATTATCTCTTCGAGCTATCATCTGCGTTAGAAATTTCTACTGAAAATTTGTTTCAACCTTTCGGCTACAGTTTCATACACTTTTTGCAAATATATTGATAAACGTTTTCATACAGCAATTGTAATTTATCAACGCCTACATTAGTAATGCGAGGTATGGGAACTGATTGTCTTTGTTTTAAGTAAACATGCTTTCTTTCATTTTGTACAAGACCTTTTTCAACTCGACTACAAAAATCGCTTAAAGATATTACAAAAAAACATTTTTTCAATATCCTATTACTCATTTTTATAATTTCTTTGTCAAGTGGCGTCATTATATTTTCACAAATTTGATTTTCACCCCGTTTATTACTTTACAGAAGCTAAAATGCGTGTATTTTCCACTTTGTTTTTATTTATAATTTTTTTTTTCTGAGGTGTTCATCGGAGGTGGAAAAGGAAAAAAATGTATTTCCTTTGGTGTGTCGATGCAAACTATGTATAAAATGTTGTTTCAATTAAGTTTTGTTTCTGTATGTTTATTAACTGTCTGGTTTGGTAAGTTTACGTTTTTGTTCCTAAACATCTACTTCTTCATTTCCCTTTTTTGTATAAATAAATCATGAGAGGCATGGTAACCAACTTAAAGCTTCATAAGATTAGCTTTTTTTTCTTCTGGCTTTACGTCTCGTCTATGTTGAGGTCATTAGAGGCGGATCACGAGATTAGAAAAGGCACGTCGTTATTGAAATTGGGCTAAAAGTGGTGATCCTGTGGTTTTCCATGGTTTCCCCAAATCACTCCAGGTGAGTGCCAGGATGATTCCTTTAAAATACTATGGTCGAATTCCTTCCCGTTTCTTGACCCCAGCCCCTTCCCGCCTCTAATGACCCTGATGTCAAAGAGGCTTTGTGACAACCTTTACAACGGAGTCAGTGCGTGCATCCAGGCAAGATATACTGATAAGTGGGCTCATACTGCTAAGTTATTTATAAATTTAACTCGATTTTGCAATCATTGAAATGACATGACATATTAAACTGTTAAATCTGTTCGTTATGATCAGCGAGAAGCATATTTTTTTTTTTTTACTTATGGCTTTACGCCTCTTCGACATAGAGGTCATAAGAAGCTGGATGGTACTTTGGACAAGGAACGGGGAGGAATTCGGCCATGGCTTTTTGAAGGAAGCATCCCGGCATTCTCCTGGAGTGATTTGGGGAAACCATGTAAAACCAAATCTGGATGCCCGGAAGGGGATTCGAACCGTCGTCTTCCAGAATGCGAGGCCAGACCGTTAACCGCTAACCCACCACGCTTGGTGAGAAGCACTGGTATTTTAACAGATAATGCACTGAACATTCAACAATATCTTCCCGTATTAAATCCGACATGTATGGCTTTGAAACCTTACATAACCCCTACCCAAAAAAATTTGGCTTGGCTCCACCCATTTTCTACTCTTCCTTGAGAGAAAGAAGAAACTTGTTCACCAGAGATTTTGCGATACAGATGATGCCATTATGGAAATTGTAGTTGTTGAAGGAATATTTTATAGAAACGTAACAAGATCTCGAAAGAAGCACTTTAAAACATTTTCTCGCTGTTTCAGTTTTCAACCATATGGGATTAACGGAAGATACTGAATACATTTACAGATGTATAAGAATGCATTTATGTCAAGAATAAAAAAAAAAATCCAAATTTGATTAAGAAATAATTCTGGGATATTTGAAAAGAGATGAAGAAGATAGTAGTTAGCTTTAATTGAAAAACAAACGAATGTCATTTTTCTTTCTCACAATATTTCTATTACCCACAAACATTTCAATTGGAGACAGAATACCTACAATATGTGTCTTATCTCAATAATTATAATAAGGTCTTTTTTCTGACCCTGCGGTAACATAACGATGTGACAAAGACAATAAATTCGATAGTAAGTACGCAAGTTCTGAGATTTCATTTCGTGAGTTGAGTTAAGCTTGATAGGCTCCTGGCCAAACATAAAGTGAATTCTTAGCTCATTCTCACAGTGCTGCCTGATAGTATCAAACAACTTGGGAAAATCTGCAGCCGCTATCCTCAGGAGAAATGGGAAGAACTGCCGTCCTCTGTCCTTACGAGTGCGGCACAGTCCACAATTTGTGTTTGTGCGGTGTTGTGAACTGCTGCTTATAGTCCCGACTGTTCCATATCAATGCCTATATAAATAAAAAATAATCCCAGTACCTTCGAAGAATCTAGCGTTTTATAGTTATGAACAATCACCGAGATGACTGCATGAAATACAGTTACACTCATGAACCTAAGCAAGCACTCCGTAAGTCACAGAATACAAGTTCGATAAGGCGAAACTGGCTACATGCTTCGATAAGAAACAGACAGTACTGCTTTTCTGAATTGCAGAAGCTGAAAGAAAAATGGGGAAAAATAGATATTAATTAGTTCTGCTTGACGGTTGCGCAGTTTACGATGATGTTACGGTCAGAAGCGAGAATTGAGAAAAACGCCTTGTAAATACAAATGGGAATTATATGCCGCTTTTATGATTTGATAATTAGCCGGCATCGACCGTTAATTCATGCGTTCGTTGATGGCTGTTTCATTCAAAAACATTTACAGTGTCGAAAGAATGTAAGTGACATTATTGTGATGCGAGAAAGTAGTCTAGATAATGTGTTACTGATTTTTAGTTTTTAAATTGCTATGCGCTACTTACGACATTTGAAATAAAATTAATAACTAAATTACTTAAATCAAAACGTAGTTTTTCTGCTAAACCAATTTCATTCGTCGTCCTAAAACGTAATTTAAATTCTGACTTAAACAAAATTTGTTAAAGATTTATCGTTAATATAGTTTAAGGATTATTTTTTTATGGCCATGCAATTCAGAAAGTTGTATGTAGTCAATGGTGCTTATTATAAATCGTAACAATCTCCAGAATTTCTTACTCGGCATAAAAAATTCGTATCTGTGTCTCTATACGACTCCATCATGGTTAATTGGAAATCCGCGTAAGGTTATATGAATAGCGCAACAATTCTCAAAGAAGATTTTTCTGCCACCTAGCTTTTACTGTCTCCGTCAGTACGGAGTTATTCAATATTGTAGATGGTTGTAATTTGCTATATATGATAATTACAATAATTACTACTATTTAATTAGCTCTTTCAATATTGTTACTGTTTTGTTCACGTCATTTATTTATACATAATTAATTTTAATTTTACTAATGTTTTTGTTTTACATTTAGAAATTATATTTAAAAGTAGCATAGTGGTGACCAAGCATTCCTTCAGATGTAACTTGTACGCAATAACTCACATTTTAACGAAACAAGATTTACGAAATTTCGGACAAATACTTAAAGCTACGATTTTTCAGGCTAATCGGGTTTCATGTTTTCATCTTTTAGATAGTATTAAAAGTAGCTGTATATGAAATCTGATATGTGTACAGGTCGTTTCGATGACAATGATATAAGCTTTTGGGATGACGGTAAAAAAGAAATGTATTAATTTGAAAACGGCTGTAGCGCTAGTTATAAGAAAAAATTGTTTTCGGGTTTCTACGGAAGTGAAATAAGAGAGCATTCGAATCATTGTTTGTAGATTATCTGCACTGCTTTCACAAGTTGCAAAAACTTTTATGCCAACTATTCAAAATGGTGTCTCCAGTCTTTATACAAGCATTTCAGTGTTACAATACGTTCGTACACTGTGGAACAACGCAGTTGTCGTTCTAATGATGTCACAGACAGCAAGAATTCTTTTAATGAGATCTTCATCAGTCACTACAGGTTTCTTCACATGACCTGATTAGAAAAAGCCAAGTGTGGTCAGACCAATGTGAACGAGCTGACCATTAAACAGGATCCCAGTTTCCTAGTCACATCTCAGGGAACGTCTGATAAAGGTGCTAAAAGTGAACTGAAACTCAATCACAAAGTACGCCGACAAGTTGGTCACAAGGCCTCCCCTTATATTACGTATATCATCTACAAACGACGAAAAAAAAGCTGTAACTCCTAACTTGCAAAAGAGATGCTGCCAACTGGGTCTCGTTACCTCAAATTAATATATGTGCCCTTCATTACCATCACGGTTTAACCTTGAATACTGGAATTCCTAATCATCATATTGTGTACCAAAGACCCAAATAAAATTCCATACTTATCTGCTTTGTGTGAGTATACGACATCTTCGATGATGATTCATTAATCGGATGCGGACGTCAAATTTACTACTCCATTAGTGTCTACAGATTTCACCTTCTTACTTCTTTCTTCATTCATCTATTACACATCAAATTAATACACACACAATCATAGACATACACATACATTATAACACTTTATAGTACGATTCCCGCAGGGGAAAGCACAGGGAAACTAACACTTTTATGGGTACGACGATCATCATGGTATATGCTGGTTATTGTTCTTGGCCCGATTGATGTAGGTCGGCATACACATATGTCATCTTATTATCGCCTTTTGATGTTGGTTTTTTCTTTAATAATTGTGCTGTCACTGAAAGTAATGGATGATATTGTGTTAGACCTTACTAGTTAGAGAATTTCGTTAAAATTCGATTAAATAAAAGTAATCGCACTAAAACATTTTCGAGCTTGTTGCTTTATATTCAAAATCTTAAACAGATGAGAAGTTTGTGCTCATTATGAATTTGATTTAGAATATTTATCCCAACAATCGAAATAAAGTGTCTTAGATTAATTTTTATGTATGCCATATGTTTCTTGAGCATTAAATAAAATATATCTGAACTGTACATCACAGTCAAGTTACAGAAAGCTTACAATGTCCTGATACATCTCCATTCTGTTTTCTCTGTAAATTCTTTATGCTGATAACTACTTCCCTTTCGGAATGTATATTCTAAGTTGCCCTGATATATAAATATAAGTAATATTATGCTTCCTATATAAGAATAATTTCGTTAAATGTAAAAAATCATTATATTGAAAAGTTAATAACTAATCACATATTACAGAAAAACTGTACGCTGAAGATATCTCGACGAGAGGCGAAACGAGTCCGTGAATAAATAATATCCAACAACAGTTGTACTGGCGTATTTATTTAATAATAATTATTAGTTTAACATGCAACTGTGGAAGAAATGGTCTTATAATAATCACATAATATCTCCCAGTTATTTAGTGTTGCTGCATGGTGCTCCAATTAATCAATTTAATTGAATTGTTTGTACAATAAATAATTACTACAAGATTGGTACAATTCAATAAGTGGTTAAAAACAACTGAGTAATAACAATATTCATGTGCCTTTAGACTAACATAAAAGGAACCAATTGATTTTAATTTTGCTAAAGTTGCTTTTCTACTTTCGCTTATTCCTGTGCTAGCAACTGAAAAATTGACAACATGAATTGTAGTGCTTGCACTGTGTTGACTGAGAGCCGATGCAACGTATTGGTGGCACGGTTGGAACGCTTGACGTATTATATGTGATTTTAAAGTTACTGTTTTCTTTTAGGAATTGCATGGGATACAAAAGAATATACTTAAACACAGACATCAGCTGTGTATATTGCAGCGTGACGCTCTGAGTACCTTATTAATTTATAAAACATTAGAATTTAATTTTTAATCTCAGGTAAATATTTATTAAAGTTATTTCAAATGAGAAAGGGTTCATAATTAAAATTCATAATATGCATAACATCAAGACTAATCAAAATTTTCCATAACATAGCCATTTATACAGGCATTTACAAATTACACAAAAAATGAATGTATCATTTCGGCTAGCAATTTAAATATTTGCCACAAACAAACAAATTTATTAATAAAAGAAAGGCAAAGGCACTTCGTTGATTTTATTATAAACAAACAGTTGTTTGGAAGTTAATGCTCCGGCTAAACTGATTACAGTTCGGCAGACTGAAACTATTATCTGCGGTTTCCTCGCCAAGGTCATTATTTGGGTGAGAGAGCTCCTTCGAATTTTAGTGCAATTTATAGTATCTGCTGTCATTTACCCTCTGAGGCATACTGGGCACTGAACCACATGTCCACACTATCAGCCATCAAACTAAGTTAAACCCATGGCACACTCAAAAGATGTATCTCGCTACCATTGCCAGCTGACCAGAGGTGTGTTCCCGACGGTGATCGATGGATCAGTCCCCATTGTACTCTTCCTCACTTCCTTTCACACCTCGCCTCCGTTCATTTTTCCAGCGGCGAAGGTCGCTTCTGCTAAAGGCGCCTCTGGATTTCTTCCGATACGTCCAAACATGAAAAATATAATTTAAACAAAATGGTATCTTTAAATTAGACGATTTCCTATTGGAAGGTCCCAATCATCCATCCCACACATCACTTCCTTCGTTCTCATTGGCTGCCAGTTTCTCCCTCCATGTTCACATTCCGTGGACTTGCGTTCATCAACCTTCTCTGTTTTTTTTTTTTATATTGTTCATTGTAGTAGTGGACTAGTGAGCAAATACTTACCTGACAAATATCTGTTTAGCCACGTCTTGTTTCGCTGTGGTCTGTATCCATAAACCCGCGCAAACTTTAAATTGTCACGGCTGCACAATTATAAACGGTGAGCGTTGGAGGCACACAAATTTCGCTCTTAGGTCGATGCTCCTACTGAGGCTTTCACCGGTTGACAATGACGAAGGTGGGTCCTCTTGTTAGGGGAACAATGTCTCAGCGTCACTTCATCCTGGGAAGCTGAGTGTTTGATCGCCAAGCCATGTGTGTCTGGCCACCCGTGTCACTGGCAACTCATTCAGGCACAAACAATGATTGTTACATGTTGCATATACCCACACTAAACAAATAATGTAACTGTGATGTTATCATAACATTATAATTATTAATTTTTCTAAAATTGTTGTTATAAAAAAATTAAATATTTTTTTTTTAGTTTCCGACTGAATAACACCAATGTAATCAGAGTTAGGTGATATACACAAGTAGTCTTCTTCATCATCTTTACGTCTTTCATGTTGATATAATAAAATGTCTAAATATTTAAATGGATATAAATTAGTAACAAACTAAAATATTGACTCAGGAATCCTAGCCCCTATTACTGTAGGATGTATCGATTTAGTGTTTTTTAAACTTAAATATTTCTTTAGTATTTTGAAAAGCTAGAGAAAAATCAATATGCTTCTTTTTCGATAGGAATATAATTTATTTTACAGTACTTACATTCATAATATGTTTTTAAAATGCACTAAGGAGATATAAACGTTTGGTAAAAAACATTCACCTTGTTCTAAAACCTTGTTAGCAAGATATAGTTCTTTCTGGGCGGTAATTATTGTGAGACAAATAGCATTGTTCGCACCGTGCAGTATCTCAGCCGTGGTAGGGCAGAGAAAGGGCGCGAAGCGCTGGTACGGCGTGAAGGGCTGGTGCGGCGTGAGGGGCTGGCGCGGCATGAAGGGCTGGCGCGGCGTGAAGGGCTGGTGCGACGTGAGGGGCCGGTGCGACGTGAGGGGCTGGGGCGGCGTGAGGGGCTGGCGCGGCGTGGTGGACTGCGGGTCTGGGAGCGGGGTGGCCGAGACGCTTGACGACCGCCTGGAAGCCGTTGTGGTCGTCGGCAGAGTACTCGACGATGCGCGTTGTGCCGTCGGCGTCGATGAGGCTGTAGGCGCCGGTGACGCGGTCTCCGTCGCGGTGCTCCCACTGCGTCTTGGCGTCGCCGGTGTGCGAGTCGGCCACCGAGTAGTCGAACTTGTACTGCGGGTACGCCACGTAGTCGTACACCACCTCATGTCGAGGAGCGGGCACGGGGTAGTGAGGAGCCACCAGCCCGGCGTGGGCGGCGGCCACCAGCAGGCACGACACGATCACAACACTCTGCATCTCGGCTGCGGCAGCTGTTGTCTGCCGGCACACACCCCGCTGACCGTTTATATATAGCCGGTTAATCTCCTTCACGGATGAAGAAAGCCGGTATGAGGTTCGTATTCTTTTCCTTCATCGTCTCAAATGATTCGTCCTCTAAGAGGTCGAGCAGAGAACGTACTTCAAGCGGTGGCCATACAGGGAAAGCAGGCTGTGGCGCCCGAAGCAATACCTTATCCGATAACCTTGTGACAAGTTACGATAACATGTTTAGCAATATGATCTTTCCGGGTGATTTATATCACCTGCTATCTGAAAGGAAACTGGTCAAATCCTTATTACAATTTTCATGAAAACTTTTGTCTTGGGATTATTCATTTGTTTATGCTCCCCCACATACTATGATTTGTAAAATGTGCTACCAGAAACGAGCCGTCGTTGATTTCGCTATCTATTTCATGACGTGAATCCAGTCTGATTGGTTTAAGTAGCTAATTTTCTTTGTGTAAGAGGTCTTATTTTCTGTGGTAACATTGTTTGTTGCTGTTCACTAAATATAAAGAAATAGCAATTCACACATAGCAGCATTAATTCATGAAGTGTAAAATGCAATAAAAAATTATAGGTCTGTAATAGAAATCACCATAATTCATGGTGATCATTCTCTTCTGTGAAGCTGTGCAGAACATATGCCGATCACATACAACATGATGAATTTTTCAAGAATTAATAAATGTCGTTATACATTTTGATCTAATAAGAACTCTGGTCTCCCGTCTGATTTTTTGGAACTCTCCTAAACTGAAGTCATATAGTATGTTCCAGAATTTAAATCCTATTTAACACCCATAAAACTTTTCTGTTATTTTTTTTTGCCCCCACCAAGCGTGATGGGTGAACGTTTAACGTTCTGGCCTCGCATACGGGAGGACGCGGGTTCGAATCCCCGTCCGGGCATCCAGATTTGGGTTTTCCATGGTTTCCCCAATTCACTCCAGGCGAATGCCGGGATGCTTCCTTCAAAAAGGCCATGACCAAATTCCTTACCGTTCTTAGTCCCCCAGTCCCATCCCGCCTCTAATGACCTTAGCCGTCGACGAGGCGTAAAGCCGTAAGAAAAACAAATTTTTTCTTTGGAAATTTCGCGGATTCTCGAGTTACGATGTGATCCAGCATCTAATTTAACATGAAACTATTAAATTCAAAATGTAGGAAACATGTGCATAATTTTCCAGAAACTTCCCAACAATGACAAAATAAGTAGAAAATGCGTTGTGACTTTCTTAGTTCTGTTTAACGTTCATTTAAAATTTTACAGACTACACAAAATATTAATTTCTTGGTATTCCTTTCTGTGTCATTTGGATGACGTTGTTGATGAAAATGTATTACTTTTATAGACTCGCTTCCCCTGCTCTTCATATTTAGGCATGATTAACCTGTTAACAGGTCAGAAGGCCCTGAAAACAATTCTGTAGCAATTAAACAGAATTTCAAGGCGTTATTCAGATTTTACTTCTATATTTATATAAAATATAGGCATACTACAATTCACTATTCTTCAATACTGCGTCGCCACTAACCAACCGTTCACTTCCAGTTATATTTATTACAGAGGGTAGAATATATGCGTCTGTTTGGACGCTATGCAACGTACATTAAGAGCACTTTCAAACAAACAGTAACATAATGTAAAGAAACAAGAAAATATAAAAGATTTGCTTGTTTTCCAGAAGAACTTGCAAAAATTTATGTACAAGTATTTTTAGTCTTAATTATATAAATGCAGAATATATTCGATATTGGTGATAAATTTGAACTACCTAAGTAATAGCGTGACAAAAATTGTCTGAAATTGACAACTTTGACGTCCGTTCAATTGTTTGTTTTCCACTAAAAAAAAAATTTATAAAAATTCTTTCGTCTCCACTTGACTATATCCTACTAACAATAACACACATGCTGCGATTACAAAACAATATTTTTTTCCCCTTACTTCTATGCTAACTTACTTGAATATAAATTAATTCAACTATAAATGCGATCTTCAGGTTTTGTTTAACACACATAGGTCAGTAAATCTTAAGTCTGAGACTTATTTTGTTTAACAGCTAGAGGATTGTGACCAACAAACAAAAGAGAGGAGCAACAGTAAGGACTAGGACTCCATTATTTCGGGTGCTGGGCACCAACAAAATCAATACTCGTTCCAGTGTGTTGACTTTTTTTCATAAGATGACGTCGTAATTCAATTTTCGCCTCACCAATAGAGCTGTAAAAGTAACGATGTATTCGTTACTGAGTAACGGGTTCGTCGCCTGACTCAAAGTACCGAATCGTTACTCACAAATTCATTTCGTTACTCGCATGTTTCGTTACTCGCATTTGTCGTATAGATGGCAGTTTGATTCGATAAACGTACGAACACGACGTATCATGCGTCATGCGGGAGCTGGAATGGTTAGCCCAGCGATTGAATGAGCAGACGTTTCTTTTGAAATTAATTGATATAAGTGTGCTGCGATTGTTATATTAGGTATTATTCTGAAGTATATAATATTCAGTGCAGTAAATCAAATGTACGAACAATTTATCTAAATTTACTCTACGCAATTAACAATTTACTTGAACTTTACAAAGTACATTCATGCGATGCTTCATGCTAGTGCTCAGTTGTATCAGAAGTAATGTGACATAGCATTCAATGAATTTTAAGAATAAAAAAAGAAAATCATTAATTGGAAACGCGGATGAGTGGGGAAATTGCCACAGGTGCATGTGCTCTATCGCAACTAAAAAACATATTTTGAATGTGAACGAATGAATCAAGTTTGAACATCGTTCGTCATATACATACGCACGTATTTGTGGGAATTTTGATTTGAATTCGTTTCGTTACAATTAAAAATGTTTGCGTACAAACACATTGTGAGAATAATATTTTAATGTAATTGATATTATTTACTGTTAAGTTTTGATATTTTTAACGAGGTAACTAATTTTGGCAATGTAAAGACTAATTTTGTAGTTTTTATTTTGTTTAACATTAAAATTTACAGTGTAAATAGAAAATTTGTATGGTTAATTTGAGGTAGCTACTGTTTTTTCATTGATCTTTCATTAGTTAGGTTTATTGATTTCGAACATATATGAAATTTGTTTATTTTAAGATTTGATACCTTCGGTTTTATTTTATATTGTAATTTGCAATATAAAAGAGTTGTCTAATAGTTTGTGACATACAGTACATCTCTGTACTTGTTATGTTCTAATAATATTTAATTAAATTGAAAAGGAGCGCACTCTCCGTCGGCAAATTCCCTACACACTCTTTTTCCCCCCCTTTCCTGCATCCACCTACAAATTTTAACGTTAAATTCTTTCAACGTTATTAGTAAATTATTCATAATTACTCTTGGTAACTTATTGCAATCCCTGACACCCTTACCTAAAAAAGAGAATCTTCCTACACCCTTGTGCCTGAAATCGAATGCCAGCTTGTGGCATGGTCATCTTTTCCCTTCCATGCACTACTTTTAATTCTTACACCAATATCTTTCCATGCCTCATCATCAATGTACGCCTTGTACACTCCCATGACGCTCTTCACCTTCCTCCTGTCTTCCAATGAATCCCATTCCAACTCTTTTGTCAGATCTGTTACTGATTGTGTTCTGCGATAATTTCCAGAAACAAATCTGGTAGCACTTTTTTGGAGTTCAAAAATTCCATAAAGAAACAACAAGGTACAATGACTTTATTCCTTTTGCCTGGTGTTAGCTATCACCGCAGAATCTATGTGGTCAATGCAGTACTGACTTTGATGTTTAATGTTTAATGTTTATTGTAACTGCGACGCAACAACAATTACGAGTCTAATCGCATATTTGTCCTGTACCTATGTTATTGTTTTTAAAGTTTTGAATATTAATATTTTTCAAATGAAACGATTAAAGTGGGAGTCAGTAGCACTCTGCCTGAAGGCCCGATTTGATGGTATGTCCACATTTATTTTAACAAATCTATCACAAAAAGATGAAGGATTTACAAAAATAAATGAAAACAGTAAAGGAAGACAGTGAGTGGTGAAACCTCCTATTTAAAAATCTCATCAAAGTATTTGTCCCATTATCTATGCAGGGTTTTGAGGAGGCAACTTAATAAAAAATAACCGTCATTAGTTATTGTCAAGGTCAGGTCTTTCTTTTTTGTATACAAACAGGTGTTTGTTTGGAAATTAGATTATTCTTTCGTATATAATATTCATTACAGTAAATCAAGTGTACATTCAGAAGTTTTCCGTAAGATCAGTGTTTTAATTACTTGACAAACTTTTATCCAAACGAACAACTTACCTAAACTTATTTACTAAATAAACAATTTAGATAAACTTTACCAAGTACGAACAAAGTCGTCCCGTATGCGACCGGACTCGATGTGAATGCGATGCTACATGCTAGTTGGAATTGTATCAAAAATAACGAGTAACGAAACGATACGATAGTAACGAAACGATACGATAGTAACGAAGTTATCCCGTACGCGATGCGACTCGATGTGATGCAGAATGCTAGTGTCCGATTGTATCAAAAGTAACGAGTAACGATTGGAAAGTAACGGGTACTGATTGGTTTAGTAACGAATATATACGGGTACAGAATTCCTCGTTACTTTTACAGCTCTACTCACCAACTGCTGCATTATGCTGCAACCTGAGGCCTGCAAGTCAGGATACGAGAGATCGCAGTGGTCGTGGGCCTAGCAGACAGCGGCCGACAAAAATGTAGGGGCAGTATGTCCATACGGAGTGTAACTACATGTGCTCGCCAGTTATTCAGTATCTGCCAGTAGCTTCGTATTATCTACAACGTTTGAAATGAAATAACTATTGTGAACGAAATATTGCAACACACATCATTTTTCGATACAATAAAAGAACCGCTACACGTATGAAAAATCTCAGATGTGAACTAAGTAATCAAATACATCATTCCCTAGTGAATAAGGCAACCTCAGGACGTGCTTCAACAATTATTGTCTGATAAAGGATCTCTCTAAATTATGTGCTGATATCCTGTTGCTTCTAAATATCAGTATTATTTGAATTTAGCACGCTAAGAAAAGAAAAAAAATACCAAAGTTGGAAGCAGTGCCTGAAGCTACAAGACTAATCGTCATCAAACATCCTGCGTGTATTGTTACTTCCTTGACACGAGAAACAGACTTGCATGTAAACAAACTGTTTTTATTGAATCTCTGTTCAAAGTAAACAAGAAATCAATTAGAATTTTTTGAGTGACATAAATAATAGTTTTGTTAGGATACTCTGGGCAAAACGGTCAAATACGGCAGAAAATGTGTTAAGATAAAATCAAAATCTCTACATCCGGAAATTTCTGAAGCCAAAAGAATTTTCTTTTCAAGAAATATAAAAGCTGTCCGTAAGACGGTGTTATTCAAATACAAAAAGGACAGGCTACATGGGAAAATAATGAAACACAATTTGCAATTCTGTATTTCTTTGAAATAAAATTATAGTTTAAATTTGAACTTGGGTAAAGCTTCAATAAACCACATATTGCTTTACCGTCTTTTCATTAATCTCCTGAGATTTATTAATGTAATCATCTTTACCTTTCTTCTTCTTCACTACCTTTCCCGAAATTTGAGGTCGACTGTCTTTGATGAATTTTGCTCATCAAAGGATTGGTCAAATTTGGAGCTCTGGTTTTAAGGCCGCATGCCCTTGCTGACGCCAAGCATTTTATACCTACTTCCGGGTCTTACTAAGTACTAATGGGAGAAATGAAGTGTTGACATCTGTCTCTGAAACGTGTAGCTATGTTCTATGTGAGGCAAATGTATTTTTTTTTTTTTTATGAAATGTGTAATTCCGTAAACCAAGTCATTCAAATCTGGATCTTAATTCGCAAGAAACGATCAGAATTTTTGTTATTAGGAGGATCTGAAGCAGTGGTGGCCGTCTCTTAAGCAGCTGCGCCAAATTTCAAAAATAGAATTTTCTATCGGGCAACACGTACTACTTTCTAGGGGGAAAAAATGCTTGAGTATTTTAATGGAGGAAAGAAATATTTAAAAATAAAACATACATATTTAATTAAGTATTAAAAATGTAGTTATTTTAATGCGTTGAAGTGGTGCTGAGTGTTGTAATGTCTTATATCACCGTTGAAAGTTAAAGTTTGTATATATAATGATCCAACTCCGCGAGTCGCATGTTGACCTACAGTGGGCCGCAAGTGGTAGGCGGACCGCGGGTTCGTCACCTGATTTAAAGGATAATAGGAGCATAATTTTTATAAGGATATCCAAAGAGTAGTAATGTTAAACGTTGACATTATTCGTTGCTATCAGGTTAAAATGCTGTTTGAGCCTCATTATAACTTATATAAAATAAATGGGATCAGGTTTCTTAATGAAAGCCATTAATTGATCCATAGGAAAAATTATGTTATCACGTCAAGGAAGGCTTCATTACCACCTGAATTAGTAGTCACAAGTGTATAATGTAGTAAGTAAGAGGCGAAAACATTTCTTTTCATCTCTAGCGACGAAAGCAAGTTGTGAGGCCTACAAGCAGAACACACAGTAAGAGAATTTAAAACCATCTGTTTAAAATATACAAGATACTGTAGGTTACAGCATTAAAATTAAATTAGCGTAATGCCAACGTTTAGTGACTTTTATCAACGAGATATCAATGCATATATTACAGTAAATATTTTGACTTCATGCACATTAATGTTTTGATCAGAAAAATTATTATCAATAGTTGACTTACAGCTGGATTTTATGGATGATGTTATAGAAATATCACATTAAATTAACCTCAACACAATATAAATCTTAAAAAAGTTGTGAAGTAACATCTATGTATTCCGAAACACTGATAGTATGTTTGAGTTTATCTGGAACAACAAAGTAAGAAAGAACGATGCGATATATAATAACATAATCAGCAGTTTTGTTAATAAATACAAATATTTTAAGTATATTTCAGAACCACCCTTAGGTATCGTTAAGCAAGAATCATTTGCCCTAATGACTCATAATCACGAAAAAAAGCCTTTGCCATGCTGATGGGATAGAGGGGGGGTCTTCAGAAGAACCTTTCTTTCGTAAACTGTAAAGTAAGAGTAAAATGAAATACACGTCTTATGCGATTGTTATAAAATGTATTGTTCGCTATTTACATATATAATGTCTTTTACAAATACATTAAGAAAATTCGAATATTGGTCGAAAATTTTGGTCAAGTTCTGCGTCAAGACAAGATATAATTTGTTCTCGGGGGTGATGACTGTGAGACAAACAGCTTGCTCGTGTCGTGCAGTGTCTCAGCCGTGATAGGGCAGAGGTGCGGCGTGAAGGGCCGGTGCGACGTGAGGGGACGGTGCGACGTGAGGGGCTGGCGCGGCGTGAAGGGCTGGCGCGACGTGAGGGGCCGGTGCGGCGTGAGGGGCTGGCGCGGCGTGGTGGACTGCGGGTCTGGGAGCGGGGTGGCCGAGACGCTTGACGACCGCCTGGAAGCCGTTGTGGTCGTCGGCAGAGTACTCGACGATGCGCGTCGTGCCGTCGGCGTCGATGAGGCTGTAGGCGCCGGTGACGCGGTCTCCGTCGCGGTGCTCCCACTGCGTCTTGGCGTCGCCGGTGTGCGAGTCGGCCACCGAGTAGTCGAACTTGTACTGCGGGTACGCCACGTAGTCGTACACCACCTCATGTCGAGGAGCGGGCACGGGGTAGTGAGGAGCCACCAGCCCGGCGTGGGCGGCGGCCACCAGCAGGCACGACACGATCACAACACTCTGCATCTCGGCTGCGGCAGCTGTTGTCTGCCGGCACACACCCCGCTGACCGTTTATATAGCCGGTTGGTTCCCGGAATGACTTTGGAATGCTAGTCTAGTGCTGTATCGTTTCCGTCATCTGTTTATTTATTGTGGACTGTGGAGGTCGGTTTGGAGGACATATTCCTGCTTGTTTGTGAAACGAAAGTAGCTGTCGAGATTTTTTTCGATTTATCTTAGATATGAAAAATAAGTGTTAATCTCACGTATTCCAAAATTTTGTTTTTACGAAGATTTAGAAAAATTTTGACATTAATCGGTAATTCAAATTGATTTTTTTTTTCTCTCCCAATAAACGAGTTTTGAAATTAAATTATGTAATAACTATTATTAGATCACATGTGTCTTTGAAAAATATATGTGTAATGTGGTGATACATTTCAACTGTTCGTCATCAAATAAACAAAGGCTCTAACATGCCTCGCTCTTGAGTTATGAGGTGTAGTAACATTGTAACACTATCTGGTTCCTTTTGCAGGAACCCCAAAATGGAACGTACAATAACTTTAATTTTTTGAGAATTAAAAAAGTCTGTTTCCTGAGTAATAGAAAATTATTCTTAATTTTCTCTCATTGAATTTATGCTAGTTAGGATCTTAAACTTGGATATGCAAGGAGCAGATCAGAAAAAATGTTCCACAAATCATCTGCAGTTATATCGTCGAGCAACTGAAGGTACTGCCGTTTCAAATAATGAATCATTAATAATCGCTATGGAACGTGTTACTATTGCCTGCTGAGGATTCCTGCCAATATTCTATACCAAATTTCATTCACTAAAAAGTTTTTTTGTTAAAAACTTTTTAAATATTAGTAAAAATAGGGTTTTAAATATTGTTCATTATTGATTATGTGAAAATATTTTTAAATGATATTTATAAATCAAAGAAAACAGTTGAACGTATTGGTAGGTCTTAGAAAAAAAAATGAAAACTTTCAAAAACTTTATACACACAAAGTTTTGTGGAAAAAGTTATCTAATGGAGTATCAAGTTTTTCAAATTATTCATTTAGTTATTTTGCGGTAATTCCAGAAAGTTTAATATAGTTTTCCTGTAAAAGATCCACATATGATTTTAATTCATAAATAGTTTTAAATCAACAGATTCAAAAATAAAGAAGAAATTCGATTTCTTGCATATTTTTCTGCAAAGTTTGCACAAATCGTAGATTGAAATCTTGTTAAAGAATATAAGAACTACAGCATTTTTAGAAATTTCTAATTTTATGGATTCAGAAATTAAGTGGGTGTAACAAATGGAGTGAGAGGTGAACAGGTTAATGAAGGGTCCCGTCTTTTATTCAGAACGTACAAAGCCATAAAAAATACATAACACTGTAATTTGTTTGATAGCGATTTCTTTTTCATTGAAACACATTGTATGAAATCAATAGTTTTCCAATTTTGTTTCGTAGAAGCGTATTCTTCAATTGATTAAAAAAAAATTCTAGCAGTTGTTGGCACAGATTAGCAGGTTCCTAATTACTCGAATATGGTTAATTTGCTATTGTGCTACTAAAATACTTTTATTGAAAAGGCTTTGTTACAAAGTTGTAAACATGGGCACCTTCTTAATTTTATGTATAATTTCGTCACTACGGATAGAAGGTTGTTTTTTATTTTCTGTTTTCTGTGTTCTTCGATTTCATTTCGTTGTTTTTAAATTAGGATCTAAATCCTTGTGAACATCTGGGTCATTAAGGCCTGGAGATGGTGGAGGCCAAGGAAAGGGAAAGAATTTTGTCAATGCTTTTTGAAGGAAACATCCTAACATCCACCTGGTGTGATTTAGGGAATCGACAGAGAATCGAAATCTAGGCGGAAGTCCGTGGATTGAAATAACGTTCTCCCGCTCATCCACCTGTCCCTGGGGGTCAATTTGTACACATTTTTGTAAAAATAAAATAAAATAAAAAAATTCCTTTCAATATTTACATAAATGACAGTATTTTAAGTGCGCATACTTCCATGCGAGGTAAAAACACTTTAGAACACAATTTGGTCTTTCTGTATTGTTGCCATTTGCCATAACAACTCGTTCTCTCGACGGTCTTTAATTATTTAAAACGGTACTCAGACCACCATTAAAACGTATTTTTAAATCAGTTTTTATTCTTATATTTATTCATTTTAGTTGTTGACTTGCGCGTCATTTTCGTAGTAATGAAAACATAAGAAACAGGCACAAAAGTTATTTATAGCGACGACACTCGATTCCAGAATCGATTAGCAGAAACGTGGTGTCCTCTCTTCAATAAGTTCCTACGAAACTACGCAACATGCATAACTAATTAATTATGAAACAATTACATCTCTGAATATCCTTTATTTTCATCAAGAATTGTTTTAGCTGATTACTTTGTGATCCAGCAATGAGATCTGTGTATCAACTTCTGCCCCAATGGGCCTGACGTACAACATATGCAGCATTACATCTTTCTGCACCTACAACGTTTTATATAGCGGCTTTTCTTGTCATTCTAATTGAGAAATTATGTAGTTTTTTTTTTTTTTTTCAAATAACTCTATTGTCATTGATGTTAGATTCCTTAAAACTAGGTATAAAAATAAATCAAAAATAAATTTAGGTTGATAATTGAATACAGCGACCAGTCACAGTTTACGGTGTTGCTTTATTTTATTTTGCCATTACCGGTTTCAAGCATACATTGCTCATCATCAGATGGTTTTAACAATACAGATGCGAATTGCAGGCGTGTTTTTGTGTCAATAGGCGTCTGCTTATATCCGAGAACAAAGACTTGTATGGAACACAGTTGAGGAGGCACATTTTTGTGTAACACTACGCACTATCACCATTATATTGCACAAATATATGTGGAATAGACACGCTGCACAAAAATGTGCCTCCTCAACTGTGTTCCATACAAGTCTTTGTTCTCGGATATAAGCAGACGCCTATTGACACAAAAACACGCCTGCAATTCGCATCTGTATTGCTAAAACCATCTGATGATGAGCAATGTATGCTTGAAACCGGTAATGGTAAAATAAAATAAAGCAACACCATAAACTGTGACTAGTCGCTGTATTCAATTATCAACCTTGATATCACAGTCGCAGATTCCACAAGTCCACCATGGACAAAATATTACAAAAATAAATTGCCTGTTGGCTGGGTTACTTCAGAAGGGCTCTACCGCCGAGTAACAAAGTTTTGATTTACTGCGCATTCCGCCTGTGTAGTGGACGGTTCTACAGTTTAACATTGAATTTTACCAAGGAACGTGCTACCGTACTCATATGGACAAACAAAAGACCGTAAAAATTTCTGGTTTAACCGTGACTTGAACTAGAGTACTTTCTTTATCTATTGAGCTATCAAACTGCTCCTCTTAACAAATTAAACATGGTAATATACTTATTCTGTATTGAAACTTGATCTCATACTAAGCAGCGTGGATATAATCACTGAAGACTGAGGAGCACAGCTGCTAAAGCTTCATTAAACAGACTACAAAATAAAAATTATACTCGCCGGAGACTATAACTTTTACAACGAATTCGCGTGACAATGCACGCTTGACGTCTTTCAGGACACTTGCGGGAAGGCGAAGGCTCCAGTCAATGACATTATTACATTTCACTGAACCAACTAAGACGTTACTATTTTATGAGCTGCGTTCAAACGACTGAACATTGTAGCGAGGGATAAAATCAATCCAGTCCAAATTTAAATCAAAAACAGTCAAAAGCATTTCAGAACATCAGAAAAAATAATCAATAGTTTTGGACTATCGTTTCTATCAATTATCTTACCGATGTGACTGTCAAAGATACTTAAAAGCACTAATGTCTTGGCTGACGACTCAATATCAATACTTCTTTGATTTAAAACAATAATTAAATAAACAAAGAACTAGACGTTTGTGGGAAAATTGAGATTACTTAAATAAATCGTACAATAAAGCTCCTGGGATTACAAGTAATCAGTATCACTTTATTATTTTTTAAACTATTTTATGTTTCTGATACGAAATAATAATAATAATAATAATAATAATAATAATAATAATTTTTTAAACTTTAATCATCATCCTACAAAATCAACTTGTTACACATAAACAAGAATTAAATATTTTATTTACTAATTTATTTTTATTTATTTATTTATTTACTTGTTTACGGACTTTGGAGTCCATTTGTACAGCTGTACAAATTCACAATGGTTAGTGTACACTGCTTAAATATCATACAAAACAATTTAATAAAGAAGAAAATAGTCTACTTTTACTAGAAGTATTAACTTTTCCATTATACTAAAACAAACTACTAAGTCAAAAAATTTCTGATTAAAATTGGCTGTTACTTGTTCATTCATATCTTAAGATACAAGAACGTAAAAATCTTTCTTGGTTTAATGATATAATAATAATGATTGATTAAATTGCAATGGAGCACCCGCTCCGGTGGCAATCTCCCTACACCCTCCCCCCCCTTTCTCCTTTCCTCTTCCAACCTACTTTTGTTATCTACTAATTTTTACTTTAAATTCCTTCAGTGTTTCTGGTAAATCATATAATATTTCTATAAGTTTTTTTTTTTTTTTGTCACAAGCCTTTATCTCCCTTCATACTTAACCGAAATCAATGCATGAGGTGTCATTTTAAAGCTTATGGTCTCCACTTTGGTCACATTATATTTTAAGAAAGGAAATTTTTGGAATTCGGCCCTTAAAGGGCAAAAAGTCAATATTTCTAAAATGCTATTTTTTGTGTTACGAGTCATTTATCTAACTGGATACCAATCTGAAATCGTTTAATGAGGTATCATCTTAAAGATTAAAATCTCCACTTTGGTGACGTCATATATCAAGACAAGATTTTTTCGTAATTACATCCTTAAAGGGCAAAAGTATCAATATTTCTGCAACGCGTTTTTGTGCCACGAGCCATTTAACTCCCTTCATATCTAACCGATATAGATAAATGAGGTATCATATTAAAGATTAAGGTCTCCGCCGTGGTCACATTATTTTTTAAGAAAGGAATTTTTCTTAATTCGACACTTAAAGGACAAAAATGTCAATATTTCTAAAATACGTTTTTTTGTGTGTAGAGCCATTTATCTCCCTGGATATCTAACCGAAATCGATAAATGAAGTGGGATTATAAAGTGTAATGTCTCAATTTTGGTGACATCATATGTTAAGAAAGAATTTTTTTGAATTCAACCCTTAAAGGGAAAAAGTATAAATTGCTCTACAACGCATTTTTGTGTCACGAGCCATTTATCTCCCTTGATATCTAATCTATATAGATAAATGAGGTATCATGTTAAAGATTAAGTTCTGCGCCGTGGCCACATTATATTTTAAAAAAGACTTTTTCGTAATTATACCCTTAAAGGGCAAAAATGTTAATATTTCTAAAATGCGTTTTTTTTGTGTCTCAAGCCATTTACCTCCCTGGATATCTAACCTAAATCGATAAATGAAGTAGGATTATGAAGAGTAATGTCTCAGCTTCGGTGACATCGTATATTAAAAAAGAATTTTTTTGGAATTCAACCCTTAAAGGGGAAAAGTATTAATGGTTCTACAGCACATTTTTTTGTCACAAGCCATTTATCTCCATTAATATGTAACCGAAATAGATAAATGTGGTATCGTTCTAAAAATTAAGGTTTCCTCTGTAGTCACATCACATTTTAAGACAGGAATTTTTCGGAATTGAACCCTCAAATAGCAAAAATATCAGTATTTCTAAAATGTTTTTTTTTTGTGTGTCTCGAGTCATTTCTATCACTTGATATTTAAAAAAATTTGACAAACCAGGTGTCATTTTAAAGACTGAGGTCTTCGTTTCCGTTACACCATATTTTAAGAAAGAAATTTTTCAAAATTCCACGCTTAAAGGGAAAAAATTTTTAAAACGTATTTTTCTGTCAGGAGCTATTTATCTCCCTCGATACCTAACCGAAATTAATAAATGAGGTATCGTTTTAAATATTAAAGTATCCGCTTTGGTCACATCATATTTTAGGAAAGAACCTTCACCAAATTCAACCCTTAAGTGGCAAAAATATCATCATTTCTAAACCTTTTGTTTTTACCTCACTTGATGCCTTATATTACAACCATTCAACCTCACTATTCGTCGCATTTTATTCGCGAAATTTTCGCACCGGTCGTCTAATTATTCATTACTTCTCTTGTCAATTTATTCCAGTCCCTTGCACCCTTTCCTACCAAAGAAAATTTTCCCACTTCCTTATGCCTGAAATCAAGTGCCAACTTGTGGTCATGGTCAACCTTACCCTTCCAAGCACCTCTCTTAATTTTTCCACCAAGATCATTCCATACTTCATCACCAGTATAGGCTTTGTACACTCCCATGATTATCTTCAGCCTCCTTCTATTCTCCAATGAATCACACTCCAGCTCCTTTATCATATTAGTTACCGATTGCGTTCTGCAGTAATTTCCAAAGACAAATCTGTCAGCCCTCCTCTGCACAACCTCCAACTCCTGTATTTGATACCCAAAATGTTGATCCCAAACTACATCACCATATTCTAGCAGTGGTCTCACCAAAGTTTTGTACCCCAATTCCCTTACTTCTCCCCTCATCACTCTTTCCAACAGGTGAAGAATTTTGAACCCTTTCCCTACTACCTGTCCAATGTGTCCGGCCAGTTAAGTTTGCTATCAAATGTTATGCCAAGGTATTTACATTTCGAATCTTCAATAAGTAGTTCTTTCCCCACTTTATAATCATAAACATCCTTTAGCTTTTTATATGTGTACCTAATAAGCTGGTTCTTCTTTGCATTCATCTTCATCCCATGTTTACTCACCCAGCTAATCCTATCTAGATCACCCTACACCTGTTTACAATCTTTTATTGTTTTAATCCTTTTATATAACACTAGACGACCCGTGCGAAAATTTCGCGAATAAAATGCGATGAATAGTGAGGCTGAATATAATGTCACCAAGTTCAGTCATTACTCTTCACACTCCTACTTCATTTATCGATTTTGGTTAGAAATCTAGGGAGATAAATGGCTCGAAACACAAAAAACGTATTTTAGAAATATTGACATTTTTGCGCTTTATGGGTCGAATTACGAAAAATTCCTTTCTTAGAATATAGTGTTACCACGGCGGAGACCTTAGTCTTTAATACGACATGTCATTTATCTATATCGATTAGATATCAAGGGAAATATAAGGCTCGTGACACAAAAATACGTTGTAGAACAATTTATACTTTCCCCCTTTAATAGTTGAATTCCAAACACTTCTTTCTTAAAATATGATGTCAGCAAAGCTGAGACATTATTCCTCACAATCGTACTTGATTTATCGATTTTGGATAGATATCAAGGGAGATACGTGGCTCGAGACACAAAAAACACATTTTAGAAAAATTGACTTTTTTGTCTTTTATCGGTCGAATTACGAAAAATTCCATTGTTAAAATATAATGTTACCATGGCGGAGACCTTATTCTTTAATATGATACCTCATTTATCTATATCGGTTAGATATCAAGGGAGATAAATCGCTCGTGACACAAAAATCGGTTATAGAAAAATTTATACTTTTTTCCTTTAACGGTTAAATAATGAAAACATTCTTTCTTAAAATATGATTTCACAAAGCTGATACATTACTCCCTATATTCTTACTTCATTTATCGATTTTGGTTAGATATCCAGGGAGATAAATGGCTCGAGATACAAAAAACGCATTTTAGAAAAAGTGACATTTTTGCCCTATAAGGGTCGAATTACGAAATATTCCTTTCTTAAAATATAATGTTACCATGGCGGAGACCTTATTCTTTAATATGACACCTCATTTATCTATATCGGTTAGATATTAATGGAGATAAATCGCTCGTGACACAAAAATGCGTTTTAGAAAAATTTATACTTTTTTCCTTTTAAGGGTTGAGTTCCAAACACATTCTTTCTTAAAATATGATGTCACAAAGCTGAGACATTACTCCTCATAATCTTACCTCATTTATCGATTTTGGTTAGATATCCAGGGAGATAAATGGCTCGAGATACAAAAAACGCATTTTAGAAAAAGTGACATTTTTGCCCTATAAGGGTCGAATTACGAAAAGTTCCTTTCTTAAAATATGATGTTACCATGGCGGAGACCTTATTCTTTAATATGATACCTCATTTATCTATATCGGTTAGATATTAAGGGAGATAAATCGCTCGTGACACAAAAACGAATTGCAAAAATATTGATACTTTTGCCCTTTAAGGGTCGAATTCCGAAAACTTTCTGGCTTAATATATGACGTCACTAAAGCGGAGATCTTAATCTTTAAAACGATACTTCATAAAACGGTTTCAGATAGGTATCCAGGGAGATAACTGACTCGTAACACAGAAAACAGCATTTTAGAAAAATTTACACTTTTGCCCTTTAAGGGTCGAATTCCGAAAACTTTCTTGCTTAAAATACGATTTAACCAAAGTGGAGACCATAAGCTTTAAAATGACACCTCGTTCATTGATTTCGGTTAAGTATGAAGGAAGATATAGGCTTGTGACAAAAAAATACCTTATAGAAATAATATATACTAGACGACCCGTGCGAAAATTTCGCGAATAAAATGCGATGAATAGTGAGGTTGAATATAATGTCACCAAGTTCAGTCATTACTCTTCATACTCCTACTTCATTTATCGATTTTGGTTAGAAATCCAGGGAAATAAATGGCTCGAGACACAAAAAACGCATTTTAGAAAAATTGACTTTTTTGCCTTTTGTGGGTCGAATTACGAAAAATTCCTTTTTTAAAATATAATGTTACCATGGCGGAGACCTTATTCTTTAATATGATACCTCATTTATCTATATCGGTTAGATATCAAGGGAGATAAATCGCTCGTGACACAAAAATCGGTTATAGAAAAATTTATACTTTTTTCCTTTAAGGGTTGAATTCCAAAAACATTCTTTCTTAAAATATGATGTCACAAAGCTAAGACATTACTCCTCATAATCGTACTTGATTTATCGATTTTGGTTAGATATCCAGGGAGATAAATGGCTCGAGATACAAAAAACGCATTTTAGTAAAAGTGACATTTTTTGCCCCATAAGGGTCGAATTACGAAAAATTTATTTCTTAAAATATAATGTTACCATGGCGGAGACCTTATTCTTTAATATGATACCTCATTTATCTATATCGGTTAGATATTAAGGGAGATAAACCGCTCGTGACACAAAAATGCGTTATAGAAAAATTTATACTTTTTCCCTTTAAGGGTTGAATTCCAAACACATTCTTTCTTAAAATATGATTTCACAAAGCTGAGAATTTACTCCTCATACTCCTACCTTATTTATCGATTTTGGTTAGATATCCAGGGAGATAAATGGCTCGAGATACAAAAAACGCATTTTGGAAAAAGTGACATTTTTGCCCTATATGGGTCGAATTACGAAAAATTCCTTTCTTAAAATATAATGTTACCATGGCGGAGACCTTATTCTTTAATATGATACCTCATTTATCTATATCGGTTAGATATTAAGGGAGATAAATCGCTCGTGACACAAAAACGCATTGCAAAAATATTGATACTTTTGCCCTTTAAGGGTCGAATTCCGAAAACTTTCTGGCTTAATATATGACGGCACTAAAGCGGAGATCTAAATCTTTAAAACGATACTTCATAAAACGGTTTCAGATAGGTATCCAGGGAGATAACTGACTCGTAACACAGAAAACAGCATTTTAGAAAAAATTACATTTTTGCCCTTTAAGGGTCCAATTCCGAAAACTTTCATGCTTAAAATACGATTTAACCAAAGTGGAGACCAAAAGCTTTAAAATGACACCTCATTCATTGATTTCGGTTAAGTATGAAGGAAGATATAGGGTTGTGACAAAAAAATACCTTATAGAAATAATATATATGATGATTATGCCATCTGCGAACAATCTAACTTCCTACAGTAAACCATTAACACAATCATTCAATAGAATAACAATGGTCCCAATACACTAGCCTGTGGGACTCCCATGTTCACTCCTACTTCTTTTGATACTGCATTTCCTACTCTAACTTTTTGCTTTCTACCTTTTGGGAATTCTTCTACCCAGCAAATCACCTTCTTACTTACTCCAATAGTTTTTACCTTATTTAGCGCCATTTTATAGCTCAGTCTCCAAGTTTATCCCTACTATGACAATTAGCAAGCTTGCACATTCTTGTTGAGGGATTATTTTCTGTATACAAGTGCTTATATTTCATTAGGGAAAATGTTGTTGTTTGTCGAGTAAAATTTGAACCTTAAACTTCCTGGCAATTCTGAACAATCAGTATTACCATTGCACAAATTTAACAAAAATTTAAAAATCATTATTAAGTTCGAGAAATTATTGCAGATAGGGTATTCTTAAGATGGATGCAACGTGGGTGTATGTATGATCACGATATGGGTCTGGAAAACCCATTCTAAATGTTATATATCTAAAAAAATTATGCTGAACAGTTTCTATTCTTTTAGTTTGAGACAATATGTACGGTGACCAAATTACTGATGAATATGCTAGTGTTGACCATACAATAGATAGATATATTATTCTGGAATGGATTTCGCGACATGTCCTAATAACAAAACATATTTTTTTGTTAAGATTTGTTTACAACTCGTAGTGTCAACATGTTCATGGGAACTCATTTTACTGTCCAATACTACTCCATAAATCGTTAACTGAGCACACCTGCTCCAACTCAATACCTCTTATTGAGTATTTTGATAAAAAAAAATTTACTTGCTCGTTTAAATGAAATACTTTTGCATTTTAATGGATTTAAATGTAAGTCATTATCTTTACACCAATCATTGAGAGCAGTGCAACAATTCTGAAGATTGTATACCTGTATGTCTTTAATTGATTCTATACTTTTAAATAATTTTAGGTCATCAGCAAAAAATAAAAAAACTTTACATTTTTCAAAATTTTACATATCTTATTTATAAAAATGATAAACAGAAGTGGACTGAGATGGGAACCTTGTGGGACAACGGATAGCACTAATATTTCAATTAAAGTAAATGCTTTATATTTAACTATTTTAACCCTGTTAGTTAAGTAACTTTCTAGCCACTTGAGAAGGGATCCCACTATCCCAAAAGATTTAAGTTTGAGAACAAGTAGATTATGACTGACCGAATCAAAAGCTTTACTGAAGTCATATAGATACAATCAACTTTAGTTCCATTTTCTATGGAGGATAAAATATATTGTGAGTAACACATTTAGTTAGATTTGACATTTCTTACTTCCATGAATCAATTTTGGTTTGGTGGTAAGTAAGGAGACATAGTAATCTTTAATTTTTTTTATTAACAATGGATTCCAGGAGTTTTAGTATTACGTATTAATTAGAAATAGGTCTGTAGTTTCTAGTAACACTTTTGGGGCTTGGTTTGTGTACAGGAGTCATAAATGCTGATTTTCATTCCTTTGTGACTATACCTTCACTAAGACATCTATCAAATATTAATTTTAATATTGAAGTAATTGTATATTTGCATTTCCTTAGCAAAATAGGTAGAATAACGTCAGGAATTGCACTTTTATTGTCATCAAATTTTTCAATTTCTGAATTGGAAATGTTAATTGAATTTAAAGTAAAATTTGTTTGATCCTCAAATAAATTTATTTTAGTGTTATTAGATGGTTTATAAAATGATTTGAAGTATTCCGCAAATGCATTAAGTATACTTGTTCCTCCACTTAGGGCCTGCTAGTCTTTTAACATAACATTGGGTAATCTCTACTACATCTTTTGGAGTTAACATATTTCAAAAAAATCTTGAGGATTTTTTGTTATTGAATTCCCTATTTCTATACAGAAGGCATTGAATAAAAAAAACTTTTGTTACTACTGCCTATGGCCTACCAAGTGAATATGGACCAGGAGTGGGTTTTTTTAACATGTTGAGATAATTAATGATTGGTATTTTTTTCCCTCCGTTGTTTATTCGTATATACCAACCATCTTAAACAGGATTCTTCTTAGCGTTCAGGAACATAGTAATACATTGTTATTTGTGCAGGTAGTAGGAAAAGGATTCAAAATCCTGAACTTGTTGAAAAGAGTGCTGGGGTGATGTACACGAGAAGTAAGGGCATTGGTTAACAAAACTTTGGTCAGACCGTTGCTTGAATATGGTGGTGTAATATGGGACGCACATTTTGTGTGATGTAATGCGACGCTTGGTGACATTCGCACAGCGACAGAGTCCGTAAAGCTGATATGAGCATTACCTGGTCGAGCTCTATTGCAGCTATATTAGGAGGCACAGGTCTCACATTCCTTTGGGTCCACCTTCGATCATCATCGGTTACAGACGCAGAGTTGCTATGATAAAGTGTTATATCACCAAGTCCAGTATTTGCACATTACATGAAACAGATAGCGACCCTGAAATAAGAAGTTTCTGCTCTAACTTTCTAAATAAATCCCTACTGAGCTAACGATATAAATTTCCAAAACTGTACGAGTGGTTATGAAAGCATTTTACTTCTGAAGACTATTTTGGCACATTCTCGGACAATTTCGAATGATATATTTGTGACCAAGCGTGGTGGGTGAGCTGTTAATGTTCTGGCCTCGCATCCGGGAGGACGCCGATTCGAATCCCGTACCGAGCGGGGCGGTGTAACGCTTAGCGTTCTCGCCTCGCATTCGGGAGGACGGCGGTTCGAATCCCCGTCCGGGCATCCAGATTTGGGTTTTCCATGGTTTCCCCAAATCACTACAGGCAAATGCCGGGATGATCCTTCAAAAAGGCCATGGCCAAATTCCTTCCCATTCCTTGCCCCCATCCTTGCCCCCCATCCTTTCCCGTCTCTAAAGACCTCGATGTTAAAAAAAGACGTAAAGCAGTTAAAAAAAAAAATCGAATCCCGTCCGGTAATCCATATTTGGGTTTTGTATGGTTTCCCCAAAAAAACCATGCGAATGCCCGGATGCTCTTCAAATGGCCATGGCCAAATTCCTTCCGATTCCTCGGCCTCAGTCCCATCCCGCCTCTCGCCGTCGACGAGGCGTAAAGCCGGTATATTTATTCCATTCATGACGCCCACAGTTATTTCATTATTTAACGTCATAGCATCATTGATAATGTTGTCCGATGTCATAATTTGTTATGTACATTAATTTTGCATATCATTTCTCCACACGTTCCAATCATTTGAGTTCCAACTTCAAAGTCAATTTCATTTTGTTTGTTTTCTTAACGGCTAATTGTACATTTAAGCGTTGCATAGTTATTTTATACAATCATGTATTCAATTTAAAGATAAATTCGCCTACACATGTTATTGCCATATGAATTAAATTAAATGTCATGTTGTGACAATTTTTCTTTACATCCCGACAGCGTCGAGATTCTTGCCAATTTTAGATTTGCATTACCTTTTAAAATTAAATATCCTGTATTAATAATTAATTATTAAATATGATAAACTACAAAATTCCTTCCCACAAGGAACCCCCTGCTATATTTTGGGACCAACCTGGAAACATATACTACAGTGTCAAATACAGAAGTTGAAGAGAATACAAAGAAAGGCTGCGAGGTTTGTCTCTGGAGACTGCCACAGATCACAATCAGTAACATACATGACAAAAGGGGTGGAATAGGATTCATTGAAAGACAAGAAGAAGGTGAAGAGAGTCATAGAACTGTACAAGGCGTGTATTAGTGATGAGGTGTGGAAAGATGTTGGTGTAAGATTTAAAAGTAATACATGGAAGGGAAAAGGTTACCATGACCACAAATTGGCACTCGAATTCTGGCACCAGGGTGTGGGAAGATTTTCTTTCGTAGGAAACGAGGTCAGGTATTGGAATAAGTTAACACAAGAAGTGATGAATGATTTACCAAAAACGCTGAAGAATTTAAAGTTGAAATTTGTAAAGGGCTAAAATAGGAGATACAGGAAAGTGGGAAAAATGGGTGTGTAGGAATGTTTCCACCGAAGCGTGGGCTCCATCGCAATTACATAAAGGTCAAGTAGCCTAGGGTAATTAAAACATAGATTTTACTTCCTATTACGTGTTTGTGGTGATGACTGACGTCGAAATTTACCCCGTGCTAAAAGTTCACAATTAATTTTCTAAATATTACATTAGAAAGTGATTTGTTAGTGATTTCGCAAGTCACTTATTACTTAATGTTTAACACATTGATTCACAATCGAAGTCTGATTAGCTATTAAGTTCATAAAGCGAAAATTAAGTATGTGAATTATTAAAAACTAAAGGGAAACATACGGAAATATTTGATTATAATGTTTACTTTGAATAGGTGCAAGCCCCCCCCCCCCCTCCTGATAGCAATACTGGCATTGAAGATGACGTATGCGGCCGAGCAAAAGTAGTGGTAGGGTATACGGTGCTAGGTTAATAGCTACAGTAGTATCCGCGGCTACCCAGCGTCCATAGTTAATGCATTAATGTGTGTTGTATTATTACAAACGTTAAGTATGATTTGTGCTACTCATAGATGGAAACTAATTTCTAATGAGTGGTTAAATGATTAAGGTACTTAATAGAGCGGGTCGGCTATGAACTTACTGTTTAGATATTGACTTGTGTAGAACTGGAATGGATATGAAATCAGAAACTAACTTAAAAGATTCAAATAGGAAATGACTTCTACAAGGTGTCACATAGATAACTAATAAAGGAATACATATGAAGCTACCTTTATTCTTTAAACCGATGTGTTAAAAGTTTGGAAAAATAAACTTTGAGATTCAGAATTCAAAATTGATTTTCTCTATTTTAGTGTCTTCCAAAACGGTGATTATATTATTGAAACCTGTCACAGGTAAACAATGGATGTAAGCTGTACTACCATACTATTTCTTTCTATTGATTTCTATTGACTTTTGAACTCACTATACTAAACTTATTTGAAGAACCGTATTTACATTGCATCTTCATGAACGCAATTTGCGGTTAATATATATCAGTAGAGATAGGGAAAGATAACAAGTTGTTTGGAAATAATCAGTAACCGTGCGCCAGCACGATATCATTGTCTCATCAGGATGGAAAACACCAAACTAATTCCAAGATAAAGGAGACCAATGCACAGTCCATTCTTTTTCTCTTTTACATTTAAAAAAAAAAAAATATAAATATTTAAAAAAACTTCTAGAACTATTCTAGAAAATTTAGACAATGCGTTCTGACTAAAAACTTTCTTAAAATTTGAAATCATTGGTTTTTTTTTATGATAATCAAAACTTATGGGTTCACTGTTTCTTGTAGTGAACTAAATTACACTAGTACATCCCGTCATCTTGAACCCATTTATTAATATCGCTTCTTAATAAAAGACTTGCTTCATGTTCTACAACATTTTTTGTAAATTCATTTAGTATTTAATCAACAAACAAATTGACATATGATGCTATTAACTAATACTTCCATTTTATTTTTATCCACTCGCAATTTTTATATATACATATTAATCTTACTTTAAGATTAATAACAAATTATTAATCATTTAGTAGTTTAATGAACATATAAAACAATAACAGCTGGAATCTTTTCTTTACACATCCCTTTACATATTAATCTTGATTTATAGTGTCGGCTACAAAATTGTGATCCATTCGTCTCCAAGGTCAGATTCAACACAACAAACTCCCTTTACAACGACAAACTATATTCTAGAGACCATCATTCTCGGTGCCCAGAGAAGTATTATTTCTTTCCTACTCAGAAAAACAAAATTAGTATTCAAATAAATAGTTGCCCTACAAACTACATTGAAAAGGTTTACAGTTCTCAAAATAGGAAAGGAAAATTGAGGAACAAGAACAAAACGAAGATAGTTGCTTTCACTAATTGTATTTCACATTATTTACAACAAATATAATAGTGTATAAAAAATGTCGTGTGTGATGCCTATGAAGCTAGCTGTAGCTGGTTGACTGTTGCGAACATATAGCATTTGCTATGCCTTGTCCGCGATGTGCAGTATGTTAGCCGTGATAGGGCAGATGTGCGGCGTGGAGGGCCGGTGCGGCATGAAGGGCCGGTGCGACGTGAGGGGCTGGGGCGGCGTGGGCTGGCGCGGCGTGGTGGACTGCGGGTCTGGGAGCGGGGTGGCCGAGACGCTTGACGACCGCCTGGAAGCCGTTGTGGTCGTCGGCAGAGTACTCGACGATGCGCGTCGTGCCGTCGGCGTCGATGAGGCTGTAGGCGCCGGTGACGCGGTCTCCGTCGCGGTGCTCCCACTGCGTCTTGGCGTCGCCGGTGTGCGAGTCGGCCACCGAGTAGTCGAACTTGTACTGCGGGTACGCCACGTAGTCGTACACCACCTCGTGTCGAGGAGCGGGCACGGGGTAGTGAGGAGCCACCAGCCCGGCGTGGGCGGCGGCCACCAGCAGGCACGACACGATCACAACACTCTGCATCTCGGCTGCGGCAGCTGTTGTCTGCCGGCACACACCCCGCTGACCGTTTATATAGCCGGTTAATCTCCGTCACGGATGGGGAAAGGCGGTATCAGGTTAGTGCAATATTTTTTCCCCTGGCCCGCGTAACTCTGTTAGCGTCTAAGAGGTCGAGCGGAGAACGTATCTAATGCGGAGGCCGGGCGGTGAAAGCATCTACGAAGCCTCGAGCAACCGATACCTTGTCACATGACCTTCGAGTGATCGTGGAGGAACTGACACCTGGTTACAAGACCAGTGTATTTGCAACGAAATTAATTTATATCCGCCATCCTCCATCCACTTTTGCCGTTATAAAGTTTTTGTTTTTATGATAGTAATTATGCGGGAATTACCAAGAAGCTGGTTGCAGAAATTCAGATTCTCTCAACTTTATAATTAATATCCACGAAATAAGCATTAACTACTATTATAATGTTTCAATTCATCTTAATTTCCTATAGTTGCGAGAAATTCTCCCGCTGTTATATTGATATGTTAACTATCAAATTAGACCTAATGTAGACGGTTGTATTTCGTTTTTCAATTATTGTAAGTTTAATTTACCATCATTTCCAATCACTTGTTTCCAAATTATTTTTCGTAATTCTAATGTTTTTTGTCTTCAAATATAATTTAAAATTCTATTTTTTATCTTGATTCGAATAGTATAAATTGAATATCAGTTTAAAGGTATGTTTGATTTGCCTGAGGGTATCTTACTAAGTACCTCGACCGTTAATTCCGGAATCTCCTTAATGAGTAAGTTCAAAATTATTTTTGGAGGTAACAAAAGCGATTTTACTTCCATTAAATTTCAGTGGCGTGAAAATACTTCATAATGTGCAGCAGTCCCATTCATACTCTCAGCAAAAGAGCCTAACGAGTGAGTAGTAATGTATACGTATATTATAATCAAGCACGCTGGTTCTTTTCTTTATCCGGCATCCAGATTTGTGTTTCCCACTGTTTCTGTTTTCTGGGATAGATCGTTTCTAAGAGACATGATGATAGCTCGTTCTTTTCACAAATCGAATGATTTCGCTCTTGACGTGGCGTGAAGTTCTGTTCAAAAAGGTCTAATTTTCCAGTTACAAATGTAACTATAAAGAACAGCTATTAGTAGCGATATTCCGTTGTTTTGAGATGGTTATCCCTTCTTACAGAATAACTGGTGCAATGCGGATGTACACTGGAAACTAAATGCCTCTCGTCATCTTCCCAGCTCGTAAAACTACTAGAGTAAAACAAATTTAAAAATTAGGATTAATGCTGGGAAGCCTGTTACATTAAATTAGCATTCCTATGTCGGAGAAACGGCACAGAATCAAACACCGATAATAGGAGAGTGTATTACGGTGTTAAAAATTGCTTTAAATCATATTATTTTATAGGTAAGGCTTCTAGTATTGGTATAAACGAATCACTAGTCGATTAATAACCACGTTAAAAAAAAGAATGATGAACCCTATCTCTGACAATCCCTATCCAATCGAGTTGCATACGGATATCCATAATTGGTACTTAATTTATTAATTCGTCCTACAAAACACAGAAGTTCAACAATAATCATTCAATTTTATGAAATTTCATTTTCATTCATTTGATGTGAAACAATTAATGTGGTTGGTATTCGATGTAACTTGCCTCTTTGAGTGAGCATTCGAGTGACACCATATTGGACACTATGAGATACAACAACTATAGAACGTAATGTTGCACCTGAGGTGTAGATACAGTTTTGACAGGTTTTCCATAATCATCTATGCGAATGCTGAAACAGTCCCTAACTAGTCTGCCTCACTAAGTACGCATTTCATAAACACAAATAATGCCTAACACACACAACACAATTAACACAGTTTACAGACAGATAGTGACACTTGAACTCTCCGCCTCCGACAACTTATTTGCTAAAGAAGCATGGCATGACGTTCCTTAATCTGAAAGTGGAAAAGATTTCGAAGTAAGCATTTGGTCTGCATGTAGTTATTTCTAACTACTTGTGATATTCAGCCAGTTGAAAATGGTATGGTAATATTTTAAACATTCTTACCATATTAATTGTAATTTATTGGAGATAACACCAGATTTTATATATTTTATAACAGTAAACATTTTATTAATTGAAGTTAAATGTGGATTGATATATAAAAAAACACTGTACATCTAAACCCTCAAGTACCTAAATGTAACTGTTCAAAAAAAAAAAAAAATTAAAGTTACATGAAATGGAATCAGAAGATGACACCGGTCATTGTAAAAACTAAATCTTCACTGATTGATTCTTAGGTTGAATTTTAAAGAATTTTAATGCGCCTGTAAAGATATCTACACCTATACTCTGCAGTTCACAACTATTGTGGGTGGCTAATATTGCTATAAAACTCTTCTAATTACAACCGAATGCAACAGTCCTTACCTAGATGTCACAGAATTGCTACGAAGATTGAGCTGAGATTTTTTGGGAGAAGGAAGATGTAGTTTTATCATAACTTTAATGAGTAAAATTCCAACAGCTAATGTCTTTTGCAGTGAAATACTTCTCCCACTAACGATCTTGAATCGGAATGACGGAATAGATAAGATCAGGGAAATAAAGTGGCATACTGATGTTTGTATGTATGTTCTTCGTGCTATTTGGAATTGAAATGCGTAGAAAAATTAGCTTTGATGTAAAGTATCCTCAATCATTCACAGCTTCCTATGAATTTCAGAATGTAGATGTAAATGAATTAAGATGTGTCCTTCTTAATCATCCGAATTCGTTATTAATGCATAATGAAATGTACACAGGTATCAGTAATTTAATGCCAGATCCATCGATATTCTAAACAAGCAAATTAACAAGTTATTGATTATTATGTTTTTCAACTTAACTTTTAAAATAAACGATACCGATTAATAATTTTGAAGATGAGATGATACTACATCGGATTTTGGCAATGTGTTGAAACATTTACGATAGCGTATTAATAAATTGTTTGTATGTCATAGTAAAATAGTAACATTCAGTTGTGTACTTTTACTTTTGGCAATTATTTTTTCTTCATGTCACAGTTTAATGAAACCAGACTAACGATAAAAAAATAATGGTTAATTAAGATTACTGGGTGGGATCAGAATTGCTTGTTGAGTGCTTGAAGTGTAAATATCTTGGCATAACGTTTGATAGCAAACTCAACTGGGCAGAGCACATTGGGAATATGGTAGGAAAAGGTTACAAAATCCTTAATTTACTGCAGAGGATGATAAGAGGTTGTACCAGAGAAGTTAGGGAATTAGGTTATAAAACTTTGGCGGACCACTGGTTGAAAATGGTGGTATTGTTTGGGACCCACATTTTGGTCATCAAATAAGGATTTGGAGAGTGTGCAAAGAAGAGCAGCTAGATTTGTTTGTGGAAATTATCGCAGGATCCAGTCAGTAACTGATATAATAAAAGGAGCTGGGCTGTGAGTCATTGGAGGAAGGTAAATAGTGTGCTGGGAATGTACAGGGTATATGTTGGTGATGGGGCATGGAGGGATATTGGTCAAACAATTAGGAATAGTGCATGGAAGGGGAAAGACAACCATGACCACAAGCTGGTGCTCGATTTCATGCATAACTGTGTGGGAACATTTTCTTTTGTTGGTTCTGGTGTCAGGGATTGGAACAATTTACCATGTGATGAATAATTCACCAAAAACGCTTAAGGTATTTAAAATTAAAATCTGTAAGTCGGAAAAGTATATGAGGAAGGAATTTAACACTCGAATTATAAAAGAATTAAAAAAAAAATTAAAACAGAAAGGATTAATTAAATAAAATGAGGAATTGCCACCTGAGCGTTAGCTCAATCACAGGTAAAATTAATAATAACTGCAGGTTCCTTTAAAATGGTTGTAAATCATATTAATAAAGGTTCCACTCAGTCGAAACAGTTTCATTAATCTGCTTTCATTCTCGACTGGAAGAAAAAATAATGGGCCAAACGACAAAAGAAATGATAACTCTCGTAACTTCACGGTACAGTGACTTTTTGTTCAGCTGAAAGTTCTAGAAACCTTTTAATAGTATTTGTAATTAATGGAATCGTCCTATTAATACTCATCTCCACTCTCATACAAGTAAGACAGTGATTTTAAAAACTAAGAAAATCATATTCAGATAGTCTTTGGTTCTGACGCCTGATAATTTGCAACCATTGTTAGACATCGACGGTTAACGTTGTATTTGTACTGTTAACAGTAATAAAGATATCTCACCATTTTTGGCCTTAAGGTGCTCGTCACCTAACTTAGTCGGCGCAGTAAATTTACTAAATTTCGTTTTAGACCATTTCGTACAATTAACTCGTTGGCTGTTCATTTTATAAAGATCCAGAGGCGAATTAATAAAAAATTTACTTACTTTTGAGGATTTAGTGCTGCTTTCAACGATGTTTATTTGATCAATGTTTGAGTGCCGAAAAGTCGGCAATAAGATATCGTTAAAAGCTGCGCTAAACCCGCAAAAGTAAGTGGAATTTTTACTAATATGACGCCTGCTAAAAGCATAAAATATTAGAATAAACACATTGTTTGCATAAAAAAAATTGTCAGTTGTGTATAGATGAAGTTTTAAACTGATATCTAACAGCAACTATAAAATCTGTTATCTTCTTCAGAAGGAGGTCGCAAAATGATGGCCGAAACGTTAGGTTTTCATAAATTGACGCGGTTCAACCCAGACAACCAAGATAACACCGACAACGACCGCGGAAGTCTGCGCACCCAACTATAAACTCTATTTAAAAGTTAAGAATCTTTCGGCAAAAAAACTAAAATTTACCTAGAGTTTTGATCCCCTTTAATGTACTCACCCTATCATTACACACTCTTTGCACTGCAGTACAGGTATCGATGGCAGCATTTTCAAATGGCTACTTCTGGATGAACGAGGGAAGTGCCATGTTTGGCCACAAAAAATTTGACTTAGATGTGAGATACATCCTTGTTAGAATAACTCTGGAACTACCTCACAGTACCTCACATAGTACGTAACGAAACCCCAAAAAAACACATGTTTCGGAATTTTAATTAAATTGTAATCCTGCAAACAATAAAAAAAGTAGTCCTGGTTGATTAATTTATTAACTTCCTTAGCGAGTTTTGGGAGAAAAAATGGTTTCTGTTTGTGTGTTTTTTTTTTTATTTCCTTGTTCAAATAGCTTCTGAGCAAACTGTCAACTTGTTAATCTATCGTCAAATATATATATATTTCGATGATACACTTTTCCAAATTCACTAGGCACTCACCCATTTTTATAAACCTTCACAACACTTATTCCCTTGCTCGAACAAGCATATGATCGTGTGAAGACTGTCAACTTTTATGCTTAGTGCAAAACCCATAGTCTTTTTTCTTTTCTTAGCTATCATTTGGACAAAAAAATAAAACAAAAACAAAGCATTATCACAAAATAATATTTATTTTGCAATATTACACATTGACCAGAGTGTTATCGAGTCAATAACCGTTGCACCAGTCATTACCCTTACAAAATAAAACATTGGTATATAACGTGGATGAAATAATATTAGACATGAGAAATAAGTACGGTCGGCGTCACATCCCTGACCTGGTCACCCGGGCGCACAGCACACGCAACATAAGTGGAAACGAGAGGAAGGAAGAGGAGCGAAGAGCAGATCGGTTCGTCGTAGGCCTGTCGTGGTTACTTGTCCTGGAGGTTCCAGCTCAGCCGTGGTAGGGCAGCGGGTATGGGTGTGGCGCGGGGGCGGGCGGGGGCGGCAGGGTGGGAGGCTGCGGTGGGGGCGGCGCGGGGTGGCCCAGACGCTTGACGACGGCCTGGAAGCCCTGGTGCGGGTCTGCCGTGTACTCCACGATGCGCGTCGTGCCGTCTGCGTCGAGCAGCGTGTAGGCGCCCTTCACCGTGTCTCCCTCGCGATGCTCCCACTGTGTCTTCACGTCTCCCGTGTGGCTGTCCTTGACACCGTAGTCGAACTTGTAGTTGGCGGGTGCCACGTAGTCGTAAATGATCTCGTGCTGAGGTGGTGGAGGCGGCGGGGGCGGTGCGTGGTGAGGAGCCGGCAGGAAGCCGGCGTGGGCTGCAGCCAGCAAACAACACAGTGCCAGGGATGTCTTCATGTTGCTGTCACACTGTGCGACTGGGCAGTGGTGTGAGTGTTGAGGTAGCAGCTCCCTCTTATATACGCCAAACACTGTTAGGTTTCATTTCCGGTAAAGGGTTTCGTGATATGGTCGCATATGTTATCCCACGAATGCTGTTACAGTTGAATGTGCCGAACGGGTTAGCGTAATCGCTCCGCGTTATGGCCAACTCAACTGCACGATTTAATTGGTAAGTCGGTGCTACCGCACTGCGGAATACCGCCGTCGTTAGTTTAACGTTTTATCTGATATAGTTAGGTGGCAATTGCCCCAAATAGAAATTCTGTCACTCTTACTTAACAATTTTCTGTTCCAGCGTGTTGTCCTATAAAATGTACAGAAAATAAAGGTGAGATCTGTTCAAAAACGTTATAACCATCAGCAGACGCTTCACAAGTATAAATAATTACTGTACACCGAAAGAAAGTCTAGTATCGTAAATTTATGAATTATATCTGTCTGGTACAACTACAGCTCCTTAAATTATAAATATTCTCTTATCTAAATAATGTGCGCAATATTTTCAAATTAAAATTTTCCGTAATGTAGAAGTCTCCGTTTATTTATATGCTACATTTTTTTATCCTACAGAAAATATGTATATTTGTACTTTAGTTCGACTTAATACAACATATGAAATAGATTACGTCTTTCTAGGGGAAAAAAATAGCCTTTACGGATTTAACAGGAAAATTGTACTATTATTAATAACAGCGTGCAATCTGTTACACCTCAAAGAGTAAGTAACACAAAGAGAAAAGTGTAATATAAACGTAAAGTATATCTGTATCTCCGCTCTTACTGAAATAACGTTTAATAGAAATAAACATGTTTTGATATGACATATTAGATTCATACATATTTGAACAGACTTCACTAAAAACAGCAGCAGAGCTGAGAGTTATCTCTTCACTACAGCATTGACTCTTGGAATGAACTCAGCACAGGAAGTAAATCTGCAGATGCATTGTATTAGACTGAGTTCCGAATTTCAAACTTCGGCAAATCATGTTTACTGTAACACTAAGGATCTTGGGAACCAATTATTTCTTTCGTACAAAATATAACAAGAAGATTATTAGGAGAAGATTTTTGCACATCATTCATAATACAAGTCAGTGTTTGGCCCCGCATTTAATCATGTACTGTGTTCGTTTTATGCTGACTTCACACTTGTGAATTTTAATCACGTAGGAAAGAAAGTGATCAAAATACTTAGAGCTAGCCGTCTGGATGTAAAAGTGGAATGTCATTTTTAACTATGCAAACAAATAATAGTTCCTGTAAATACTAAATTTTGTACCTTTTAAGAATATGTTACTGTAATATATTCCAAAAATTTGTTTTATATTTTATAATAAAATAAAGAAAACTTTTTTTCGGCGAATTCTATTTCCCTTCATTGCTTATTAATTTCGTCCACTTAACGTGAAACTATAAAGTAAAATACCTTACAAACAATCTTTTATATATGAATCGGGAAAAATATTAAAAAACAAAACTTTTCTTTGAATATTAATCTATATCTATACTACATAATAAAACAGTACAAATGTTGTGTCTCTACATTAAATTTACTTCAAAAAGAATAAATGCAACGTACACTCCTGATGATAGAGGAGCCAAAACTATAAAAGTTTGAACGTTTGTCTATATGTCTCCACTTAAAATTAACGAAAGGATTTTAACGAAAATGCATATTGTGATACGTTATGTCACCGGTTAACATAAAGGATAATTTCTATTCAGGTTAGTTGCATAGATACCAATGATTGATAGGCCAAACTATAAATTTCGTCATTCTTGTCACGAAAAAATAAAAAAAAAAACGATATTAAAGGAGTGTTATGCTAATGACAGTTTATGTTATGTATCGATGTTACGTCGGCATGCTAAGAATTTGAGAAGGCCACAGATTTAAATATAGTAGAGTTAACATTCTGGCCTCGCATTCGGGAGGACGCCGATTCTAATACGGGTCCGGGCATCCAGATTTGGGTTTTCCATGGTTTCCCCAAATCACTCCAGGCGAATGCCGGGATGCTTCCTTTAAAAAGGCCATGGTCGAATTCCTTCCCGTTCCTTGTCCCCAGTCCCATCCCGGCACTAAAGACCTTAGCCGTCGACGAGGCGTAAATAATTAAAAAAAAAAATCCACAGTAGACAAAATCCATTTAACACTGTCTGGCCATATATTTGTTGCAGTCGAAATGTTTGCAACATTTAGTATAAAGATGTTCAATGCATAATATCTGATGGCTAAGACCTTATTTTTATCAATAAATTAATTATGAAAATTCACGAGGTATGTTCGTATCTAGATTACTTGTGTCCTTCTCAAACCATCTATTATTTGTTTTATCCCAGATATTCATTCATCATATTATCCCTACCTGATTTTAGTAAATTAATGATAATAAATTGTTGCAAGTCGAACGAAAAAAGACCTAAGGCTTTTCTTTTCATTTTGTACAAAGTTACGGATAAAAGCTAGTTGCAAATATGTATAGATTCATTCTTTTATAATACAAAATCCAGACATTGACAAAACTATATCGAATGATCACATTTCGAACTCAGAAGACGTATTTATTACATATTTATCGTATATGAGACTTACTACAAAAGAGCTGACAGCAAAATATCACGATAATGAATTGTGGTCTTATAATAGGTACATAACGAAAACATGCTTCTGTAACACTAACAATGCTCTCTGATGTATAACCTCCTTCCTTATTCAGATTGTTGATTGCTGGAAGGAATAACGAATATTCGTTCAGTGTCTGATTTCTATAATTTCGTTGGGATCCTAGGCAGACAAACGACGCAGGTTTCGTTTGAACTTGTTGGCAAACATGTGTACACCCACTTTCATTTACGAGTGCGATGAAATACTTCGTCCATCAACCTATTTGGGTCGCAATGACAGGAGAGATAGTAGAGAAATAAATGCAGCACTGATGTTTGTGTGAATTCTTTCTTCTCTCCTGCCGTTCGGGATTGGACTGCACAGAGTAGAGATTAGTTTTTGTGCAAGGCACCCTCTGCCACCCACAATTTTGGAATTGCAGGGTATTATTTAACTGTACATGTAGATACGAAGCGCCCTATGGAAGTTCACAGACGCATCATTTCTCCCCATTGCAGTATAAATATAATGTTCGCCTAGCCTCCACCACATTCATTGCAAATTTGCCTACTCGTTCTTTCAGGGCCAATCTTTAACGCTAATGTTTAACGCAACTATCACGTTCAGAGATTATCCTTCTTTTTTTTGTCGTGCTGCATTTAACACCTAAAATTCACCGCTTTAATGTTTTAAAACAAAGGATGCAAAATGTATGTAGGCTATCTGCTTTGTGTTTCAGTTGCATGAAGCATACGATCTACAAACAGAAATCTATAATTATACTTTCTTACCGAGGAAGTTTCTTTATTGTTGCAGATCATTAAACTGATGGTGTGATGATAAACTTCTAACTTTTCTTTAGGGCTTATTAACGCCTCGTCAACGTCGAGGTCATTAAAGGCGGTATAGGATTATGGGCAAGGAATTCACCCATTGTCTTTTGAGGAACCGTCCTGGCATTCACCTGGCGTGATTTCAGGAAACCATGACAAACCGCGTTATAGATATCCGGGCGGGGTTTCGAACCTGCGTCCTCCCAGATTTGAAAACAGAGCGTTACCGCTCACCCACCTTGCTAGGCAATAAACTTTGATTGAACTAGAAATGAGTATGTTTCACACTAACTATCTACTTTTGCGATTCACAAATTTTAATTTTAAATTCTTTTGGTAAATTATTCATCACTTCACTTGGTAATTTGTACCAGTCCCTGACATCCTTACCCACAAAAGAAAATTTTCACACTCCCTTATGAATTAAATCCAGTGCCAGCTTGTGGTTTCTGTCATCTTTCCCCTTCCATGCACTGTTCCAGATAATCTGTATATAAACTGAAAGCAGTTATTTTGATGACTGCGGTAATGCAGCTGCTGAAATAGTTTCCCATGTTTTTAAAGCCATCCTTCCTTGAACTGTGAAATAGTGTAGGTCGTAGAACTTAATAATCTATTCATCTTTAAATGTAAGCTTTGTGGCTGTTTCCTTAACACAGTAATATTTGGGTACGTAATATAAAGCTATAAAACTCTGTATCAATAACTACCACATGAATTTGAACTAAGTGAAGGTAAATGTATACAGAATTAAATTAAATGCAAGAAAAATAATTATACCCTATCAACTTTATAAGAAGTTCCGAAACTGCTGAGAAAAAATACTGAGTCTCTTACATATTTTACCTACTTATGATAAACAGTTAACTGATATTGAAATATTGTTTAATTATAAGCTTTACGTCGTATTTTCAGTAAAAATGGTACAATCTGCATGATAAAAGCTAACTAATTGCTAACAAATGCATCATCTTTCAACTATAAATCATCAGAAGTCCGTTTTATTGTGTTAGATGGATATATCTAATGAAAAATAATTGCAAAATCATTCATTTCGTCTCGTTTGGCATCATCTGGAAATATGATCCCCGTAATTAAATATATTGGAAGGTGCATGAAATGGTGATACGGAATAGTGGCGAATAACTGGCCTCGCTGACCTGAATACTCTTAGTCCGTGAAAAAATGAAATTCGAATGAGCGAATACGGCTACCGAACGCGTGCGCCCAATGGTCTATGACAGGCACTCGCTGGGTAATGTGCGGGGAGAAAGGGCGACGTGGGCGACCGGACATTGCGCAATGCGAGCTACGGGGACGCACGTCGTCTGTTCAATGTCAGATGTGGACGGCAGATACTGACAACACGACTTGTTATATAAACGGCAGCCCCCTCACCGGAACACAGCAGTCGCCGACAGCACGACGTCGACTGCTATTGCAATAACATTTCTGACCCAAATCCGTAATACTGGTAAATTTGGTAACATTTACAAGCAAGAAATTACTTTTCCTAAGCCCTTATAGACACGATCATCGTTCACCTGTATGCTCTGGCGTTATTAGTGTATAGAAAGCAGGGCCGACGCTAATATTCTCGGGCCCGGGGTAAGCGTTCTTAACAGTCACGTAACCGGTTGTAGCCCGTGGCGAATTCATTGGTTGGGGCCCTCCCTCAACCCAGATGTGTGGATTTTTGACCTGTGGGCCCTACAGCCGGTGATCGGGTACCCCATCAGCCGGCGGACCCTGAGTACATTTAACCAGCTTACTCCCCCCCCCCCCTCTCCCTATCTCTAACCCTGATTTGCGCCTCATCGTTGCTGAACTTTCTGTAGACTCTTGAATATATTAACGCGCAATATGAAAAGCATAAGAGACGTTTAGTGTTCAGAAGCAATCTGATAATATCTCAGTATTAGAATAAAAATCTCCACTGGATTTACCTTTGGCGCTATCAATAAATAGTCTTCCTATAACCAACAATATGATTTTTAATCGTATCTCGGTGTAATTACCATCACACGTAATATATTCTATATATATTTCTATTTAAATTTTGCTTTGAAAAAAAATATTTAATTTCAATAGACCACATGATAGAAAGCGTGTGAAAATGCAGTATGATAATGTAGATCTAATCCTAAATTTCTGCTTACCACCAAGTTATTTAAAATTCGAGGACCTCACAATAAGCTATTTGACAGTACCGGTATTAAAAAAAAATATTATAAATTGAACTCATTCTCGTAGATTAATGCTTCAAGAAGCTATTTTTTTCAATTTTGAAAAGAAAAGTGGATTATTTTTAATAAAAAAGCGAAATAAAAATTATGCGTTTCTTACCTCTGGTCACGTGACAGAAAACGCTCTAGGATTGGTGGTCGCTTGATTGACGTCACACGTCTGTAAATGCTGCGGCTAGGAATGGAGCGTATCCTATTATCCAAGTTTTCAACTATTTTTATTGTTTTTTGATGGTCATGTCTTATTATTATTGAAATTTCATTTTAAATACAAAATCTAGAACAATTTGTAAAAGCCTATAGCGGAAAAATATCGAAAATATACGCCTTATTTGTGTGGCTGGCTACAGAAAAAAAAAACCTGATTTTTGTTCTGCTGAGCTTAAAAACTTAACACCTTCAATTTGAGACTCATTATTATTTAAATTGAAAGTTAGAGATTGATTGTTTTGCGTTAGCAAACCATACGTCGAAAATTTTGTACGCGAAATTTGTGCAGTCATGCTGAAAATAAAGAAAAGTTGTATGGGTGTCGCAAATATGCGCAAACAAATGAAGGTATTTCTTGTAGCTAATAAGCAGCTCTTTCAAATAAATATAGTAAGAGATTGGTATAATGTAGTATAATGAATTAAAACTCAACATGAAATTGGCTCAGTAGTTTTTGTTTTTTTTAATTAAAAATAATCTCGCTCTGTTTAAATGATGCTGTTGTATCACGTAAAAATCATGCGTAAACTTACCTTGAGGCTCGCCAAACGTAATAGCAACACACAAATCACCACTAACACGCAGAAATCATCGTAATCATCGACCAAGCTCAGTGAAATTGCGCGGCCGACTGGAGCGCTTGATCGGTGGATCACAGGAAGCCCATTGTTCAAATTATTTTTTCTATTGTTAGGCGTGAATTCGTGGAAAATAAATCTTTGTTCCGAGTAATATGGTTTATCTACTTGAATATAAATAACTTTTTTGCCTGCGTAGACTATTATCAAAACTGACTTTTGTCCCTCTAGATTTAAAAAATATCACACTGTGCGGCGTCCTCTCGGATGCGAGGCCAGAGCGTTAACCGCTCACTCACCACGCTCGGAATAACTGGATGTTGTGGGCCATTTTTCTTAATTGCAGATTAATGATTATAGATAAATGATATTTTTTGTTAATAAAACTGAATTTGTTTGTATATTCATTTACCTAACTCGTTTCACTTCATCTCACACGAAGAAACTGTGAAGTGTTTACTATTAACATAAAGAGAAGCAATTAAGAAGTAGTGTCCGGAGAGATGCGTGATTGAAGAGTAGTAATGGAATTCAGAACGTCCTACGTTCGAAGAACCTTGGATGGGATAATATTTTTTGCGTGCATTTTTTCCGTTTTTGTTTGCTGTTTTTTTGCACTACCATGTTTTTACCCCAAGAATTCATAATAGTTGCTAAGAGTCATGCAAGCGTTTGAAACAAATTGCTACCATACATGAAACTTTTAATTTTTAAAATTACCAGAGAGAGAATATCATGCAAAAAGTACAGGTGCACGGCGGTGAATAATGGAATTTATTTTAGAAGTGACATCACTTGTAGAAATTTCATGCTAATTTTGCAACAGTTCCGGAACGCTTTGTGTCCTTTACGTTGGAATTTTTACGTGACGATACAACTGCAGGTTACCTTCCCGACATAACTGCGTCTATTGTATTTACTTTTAATGTGCAATGAATTTTAAAAAAACGCCTGTTTTTTGGTGTGCAAGTAACGTCCAATATCCTTTTTAAAATCTTCTTTGGTTGTAATTCGCTTGTTATCCAAAAAGTTGTGAAATATTCAGAAAAAATAAAAGAAAAATTAAATTGATGTTTTGGTGGATTTTCGGGAAAAACTGATTATGCTTTGCAACCAACAGCAACTAGTATCCAAAGAAAATGACAAAAGAAAACAAACTGAACATATTCCGAAGCGAGGATCGAACCTTAGGACCCTAAACCTAATAATTCTCGCATTAAACAACGTATTACATTTAACTCTACGAAATTGCGGTTTAAATTAGCTTCACAGAAACTCGTTAGTGACTTAGTCACAATATCAAATTGAAGTTGTTACATTTTTAAGCTCCACGGAATAAAACTCAGTCGTTGTTTCTATAGCTAGCCCCACAAATAAGGCGTCTACTTTCAATATTTTTCCGCTGTAGGTTTTTAACAAATTATTTTCGATTTATATTAAAAACGAACTTTCATTAATAAGAAGAAATAACCAGCAACAAACAAAAAAAATAGTTGCAAACTTGGGTAATAGGAAACACTCTATTCGCAGCGGCAGCGTTTACAGACGTCACGACTGTCGTTGCACGTGCCAGGCAGCGAAGGAGCGTTTTGGCGGGCTTTTAAATTCTTTAAATTTTAACTTTGAGTTTTACGCAAAATAATGCACTTTCGTCAAAAAATCTCTTCAATAAGGGAATAAGGTGTACCAATAAACAATTTAAAACCATTTTCAAGAAGTAGTAAAATATCCAATTGCATGCAGAGAAATTGCATTAGAAATTTTGAAAAATGTTGACGTTTGAATGTGAGACACATTTATTTGAATATAAGTATAGAAAAACTAAGAGTGCCTTTCGGAAGCATAACAAAAATATTAAACAAAACTAATAAAAAATATGTGGAACCTACAATTTCAGAAAGATCTTAGAAAACGGTTAAAAAAATCTTTTAGAAGGTATCAGGTATGAAACTTGCTGGAAATTTAACAATTATAAAACTTATCGTTCTAAACCATCAACTGATCCAATTACCATGAAATCTCTGTTGGTAATAACGATCTTCCGAGTGTAAATGTTAGTCGGTTACATTTGATTGTAGTTTCTAATTATATGAAAGTCTAAAATAAAGGCATCTACACGAAAATTTAATCAGTTTTAAACACTGCAAGTGTTTAGCTAGAAGCGAAATTTGGTATGATTTTGGATTTTACTACACAGAGATATCTTATCATAATCTGACATTTCCATACAGCATCTCCACATCGTCACATACCCGCCAGTGAAACCAATGATCTAAGGTTACAGGATGCGGAGGAACAACCGAACAGGTCTCCGCGTACCAGTCGTTCTGACAGCGGTTTTTTAGGCGACTTTCCTCTGCCATTGCACGTGGAGTAAATCCTTGAGGTTTTGACTGTACAGTCCGGGCTTTAAGGAATTCCGGAACGTGTATGGCAGTTTCCTTGAGACCACTGGCGAGCCCCGTTGGCCTGCTCAGGACACAAAATCTTCAAAAACAATTCTTATTTCCTCAAGGCCGGAACTGAGAGATCAAAACCCCAACGTGTGGCTTGTGTTTAGTTTGCCTTGAGGATTTCCTGTAATAGCACTGTGTTTAGCAGAGACAATATGTGTTTAGCAGTTTTATTTTTTAGTTTTATCTGTATAGCCTTGATTTCTTGAAGTCCCAAGTAGAGGAAGAGTTTATTAAAATGTATGAGACTGAATTTTGCATATGGCAAGTAAAATGCAACGAGTATAACGCTAAGTTGTCTACGCCAAGCTGGCTGAAATACTGAAGGCAAATGAGCCGAACGAAACAAAAGAATCTGCATTAAAGAAGAAGAAGGGTAAAAGAATGAGGTACATGAGAAGAGCCTGGAAAATGAAAGAAAAAAAAAAAACTCGGTCAAGTAAATAGAATTGAATGATTCTGTTTGAAAGCAAAAAATTGTGGTACTTCAATTTGTTAAGGCGCTCCCACCTTATTTTGTAAATTTCAGCATTTGATAAAATTGTAAATTTTGCTTGTCTTCTTCTTTGCGCCTGCATCGTGTGAAAATTACTGACCCAATTTGAATGGAGTTTGCAAGAGAACATTTGGATTAACTTGATACAACATGTAATTACCGTTTAAGGCCCATTTTGACGACCCGTTCCCGATCACCCTGGTCCCGTTCCCGATATCACTTTCCTCCCGTCGACAGTGTGTTGCATTTAGACGACACGACCGGTGCGATCTGGTTACTACCGCACTAGCATCCTACCACCACGCGAATATCCATCTTTCTCTATTTGTACGTTCCATTTAATAGCAATACTAGAATTTGTATGGCCCCATATTTAACAAAAACACAGATTCTTGGTGTAACCCTTACTCTTGACATTGTGCGAAAAGTCTAAGGAATAGAAAAAAGACGTGTGCCAAGCAATTATATTTACAAAGGTATATGTTCAGTCACTTTAGACTCTTAGATGTGTTGAATGGTGAAGATTTCAGGAATTTCTAGCAGATGACACCTGAAATGCCTCATTTCTCGCGTCTTTGTTATGACAGAGGGCATGTGAGGTTAGGGTTGCCAACCATACTGTATTATAAAGTATCATATTTAATTTTTGGCTGTTATACTTTTTCCTACGAATAAAGTATACAACACATGTAACTGAACGTTCGTTTGCTAGTTTCACAACCTCCTTCAAGAAAAAGTGCCTATCGGCAAGCGATTGTTTGTTCGCTAGCATCCTCTGATCTGTGTAATTACCGCATCCGAGTCGAGGCAATAATAGCGGACCGTTAGTATTGTTGTACTCCAGTCGACTCGTGTCCGCTCGCCGTAATTTCTGAATGGAACCTTAAAGTATGCGGAAACAATTTATTTTTGGTAAACTATACAATTCAATTAATTTCCAAATGACATCATATGTTACTGCTTATGATGAAACGAAATAAATGCAAAATGGTGGAAAGGGAGAAATAGAGCGCCCATAAATTTAAAAATCAGTGTTCCTTTTTTTGTTATACTACATGTAGAATGTGGCTCTAGCTGTAGCACTTAAATGAAACCAACAGTTAATAGCCAGTTCAGTTAAGCCCGAAAATATATGTATTTAAGGCAATAAATAACCAATTTTTATTTTTTCCCCTTTCATATACTTTTTATTTTCCTCTTCAAAAGACAAATATATTTTTGCTAAATAAGTTGGCAACCCTATGTGAGGTGTCCCACAAAAATTTGTTGGTCTTTTACACCTCCCGTAACTCTGTAAATACTTCTTTTTCTTAATGATCGGATCCATCCATCACAAAATAATAGAAAACAGGGAACCAGGCAGTGTCAGCTCAACCGGGTGAGGCTTTACACGGCCAGTTTTCAGGGCAGAGTGGTGGGGGGGAGCCCGACTTACCCCCACCCTTTTGCCCTAAATCGGATGGAATTTCCACCCGACCTACCTGCCTAGTCTCGCGGCAAAAACGTGACCGGGGGCTCAGTTTAGACGACCCATTTTCAGGGCTGAAGAGGCGTGGCCACGATTTAGGGAGACCAGGTCGTGTCGTCTAAATGGGCCTTTAGTTTTAGTGTCACCAGGATGACTTGAGGTCTGGCCTGCAGGCTTTTTCCTTGTGGCCCTGCCTGCACGTGTATCTTAAGGCAGGCTGGCGTATGTCGGGACGGTCCCTAATTCCGTCCCATAAAGCACACATTTCTAAAACAAAAAATACAATTATCACACACAGAACGTATTTACACGTTTTATAGACAGATGGCAATACTTCAGTTCTCCCATTAGTACTTAATACGACATGGCATTAAGCATAAAATGCTTGGTACCAGCAATGGCATGCAACCGTAAAACCATAGTTCCAAAGGCCATGCCAACGTTGAGTCAAATTCATCGAAGGCAGCCGACCCCAAAATGTTGGGAAAAGGTGGTGAAGAAGAAGAAGAAGATTTACAGATCGTCACATATAACGCAAAGATTTCGCATTATGCGATTTGACTTAATAGTACCAACAACTTATATAGTTATATGCCGTACCAACGTGGAGTCAAATTTAAAAGATTATTAAAGTTTCCGTCTATAACTGTCCAATTACTCATAGAGAAAAAGCAATCATACCGTAAGTTTTTTTTTGCTTGTGCTTTACGCCTCGTCGACGGCGCGGTCATTAGAGGCGGGATGGGATTGGGGAAAGAAACTGGAAGGAATTTGGCTATGGCCTATTTGTAGGAAGCTTCCCCGCATTCACCTGGAGTGATTTTGGGAAACCATGGTAAACCCAAACCTGGATGCCCGGACGGGGATTCGAACCGCCGTCCTCCCGAATGCGAGGCTTCATACCGTAAGTAGTTGGCACCAGTGAAAATAGAGAGGTACTTCTTAAGCAGATATTTACTGAACAAAAATGCTTGTCGGGCACGCATTGATTACCGTTCCTTAGCTTCCGTATTGTGCATGGTCTGCCGACAAATTCGGTGAATGGAACAGTTGTCTAGATGAAAAATGAAGCAGAGTGTCTTTTCAGTCCTCGATGTTGACGTAACGTTTATAGGTGAGAAATTTATGTTCTTATTTATTTCCCTGGGTATAGTGTTCTAATTACAACGCTCGCTACTGTTCTATTAAAAAAATCCTATCCACAATTCGCATCATATTAAATCTTGTGTGATAATCGATAAACTGGTGATCAGTTAACATGCGAGTTTGGCACAATTCAATCTCTATCGTGGCTGAATCTAGTACTAACATGTGTATATATATACTGATCAGCCAGAACGTTGTGATCACTTACCTACTATCGATATAAACCCGTCCAGGCGATAACAGCGTCAGCTGACGAGGAATGACTGCTAGTCAGACATTCGCACGATGCATGTAGTATCAGTGAGCATGCTATCAGTGTTTAAAATGGGGAAGGCGCGCGATTTATCCGAGTTTGACCGAGGGCAGATTGTGATGGCTCTGAGGCTCGGCACAAGCATTTCGGTAACTACAAGACTTGTCTGGTGTTCGAGAAGAGCTGTGATGAATGTCTTCAACAAGTGACGAAACCAAGGTGAAACGACGTCCGAACGTCTAGGGGTTGGGCGGCCACCCCTCATTACAGGTGTCGGACGTAGGCTGGGCAGACCGGAAAAACAGGACAGGCGGTGATCTATGGCGGAACTAACATCAGACTTTAATGCTGGGCAGAGTATAAGTGTGTCTGAACACACAGTGCACTGAAGATTCCTAACGATGGGCCTCCGCAGCCGATGACCCATGCATGAGCCAATGTTTACAACACGACATCAGCAACTACGACTAAAATGGGCACGTGACAATTGTCACCCATTGTCACTGGGCTATGGCACAGTGGCAGAGCGTTGAATGGTCTGATGAATCTCGATACATTCACGTGGGCATCCATGAGTCCAGAGGAGCTGGTGCAAGGAACCATGACGGGTAATAAGTATCGTACACTGGTTGCAGACCACGTACACCCCTTCATGACGACCATGTTTCCCAACGTCAGTAGCATTTTTCAACAAGATAATGGGCCATGTTACAAGGCCAGGAATGTGATAGAGTGGTTCGAAAAACACAGTGGTGAGTAGCAATTGATGTGCTGGCCCTCCAACTTGCCAGGTCTGAACCCGATCGAACACATCTGGGATGTGATTAAACGTGGTATCAGAGCTCATCGGCCCTCTCCCCGGAATTTACGGGAATTGGGTCACTTGTGTCTGCAGATGTGGTGCCTACTCCCTCCAACCACCAACCAAGGCCTGATTGCTTCCATGCCAAGACGCGTCGCCACTCTTATTCGTGCCAAAGGCGGACATACCGGCTATTAGGTAAGTGGTCATAATGTTCTTGCTGATCAGTGTATTTTTCTGGCCAGGAGGAAATGGTGTAAACTTAGTACACGCGATACACAGGATACTTATCTGTTACACTAGTTTCAGTGCTCTTAAGTTTTTGGATTTGAATAAACGTTTAATGTGTGTACTCTTGAGCGGTCTGGTGACACAGTGGTAAGGAGTCTAACTAGAGATTGAAAGTTCTCCGCTATGAGTCCCGGTATCGATTGGGATTTTCAAAGGCCGTTAATTCGACCTTCGCCTCTGAAACAGCTTGTTGTGTAATGCAAAGTACTCCAGAATACTTCCGTGGATCGGATTCCACGTTAAGTACTAGGTTCCCTATGGTACGTAGCTTATCTGCCACAACAAGGACCGTATTGTGCGGCGAATCGAAAAAACTGTAACTTGGTGGCCGATCAATCCTTCTGGATCTCCCGACCACCAAGTCATACGATGATTTGATTTTGCTTTGATGTTTACACTTTGTGTTAGTTAAATAAACCTATAGTTGTAAATAAATACTTCCTCATTTTACTTCCTGTCTTCGAATCTGTTTAAATAAATATTACTTTGAAATTTCACAACAACCCACAGAAATGCAGTGACCGTGACTTCGGTCGGAATACGGAGTTTGTGATATTATGGCGGTTCAGTTTTTGACATTTCTGCTGTGGCACTATTTTGGGCGATTCGTTACATGCTTTAAAAAGAAGACCTGGAAAATAAATTTCATTAAAAGGATTAGTGATGCATGTCCCCTAAAAAACATTATTTTTTAAATGATAATATACTTTCAACGTAAAAGATATAAATCTTGAGATCATTAACTTGTCAATAAAATCATCATCTCGTACACTGAGTACCCAGTATGCAATTTCAATAAAACTCCTTTCCAAACCTGTAACAAGAATGCTACCAGTTGCACGAACGTGAAATTAACACGCCACAGACAAAAATTTGGAAACTTGTAACCAAAAAAAAAGGAACGATTTCAGAACTTTTGTACAGACGACTTATTACATTTAACATACACACGGCGATAGTAAACATTGCCATTCTGCATAATTTCCAGCGACTGGCCGACTCTGTGACCGAGCAGGGCGGTGTAACGGTTAGCGTTCTCGCCTCGCATTCGGGAGGACGGCGGTTCGAATCCCCGTCCGGGCATCCAGATTTGGGTTTTCCATGGTTTCCCCAAATCACTCCAGGAAAATGCCGGAATCCTTCCTTCAAAAGGCCATGGCCGAATTCCTTCCCATTCCTTGCCCCCATCCTTGCCCCCCCATCCTTGCCCCCCCATCATTTCCCGTCTCTAAAGACCTCGATGTTAAAAAGAGACGTAAAGCAGTTAAAAAAAAAAAACCGTCTCTGTGTGGAGAATAAGCATCTGCAGCACGTTCTGCCCTTCCATTGCTCAATTCACTCCTCTAGCACATTACTCTCAACCATTTACCCGTTACTCGTCCTTCAGGCTTTTTCCATTCCAATTTCAGATTAAACATTTTGTTTGCACTATATTCACTCATCCTCTTCATGTGTTCGTTGTCATTACATAGACTTTATTTTTTGAGATTAAAATTAATTTTTTTTTTTGGAATCAACATAATTCAAATAGTAGTTGTACGTTTCTAACGAAATTTTATATTCACATTTTGCGCCTGAATTTCTTTATCTGGTGTAATGGGTGATTGTTGGGTGGAAGGAAAGGGTGAAAACTTTCTAACTCCTCTTTTTAACATCAAATAAAACCCTATGCTGTTTATTTATTTTATACTCGTGCAGGCGTACAGACTGGGGATTATTTACCTTTAATATTAATACAGGAAATCTTAAAAAGGAATCAAGCAAAACCTCGCCTTACAATTGCCAAAGTTTGCAAATAAACAAAAAAAATATAAGCACCACTAATTAAACAGAACGCTATGGTGGCTCAGTGGTTAAGGCATCTCACTGGAGATCAAAAGGTCCCTGGTTCGAATCCTTGTCTCGGCAGGGATTTTCATAGGTCCTTAATACGTTCTTCACCTCTGGCACAGCGTTCTGCATAACGTGAAGTACGCCAGAGCGCTTCCGTGGTTCGAATTCCACGTTAAACTGTAGGTCCCCTATACCCGATAGTGCTATCTGGTTAGGCTAGGCAACTACGATAGGGGTGGATTGCCCAGCCGATAATACACCCTGTCACTGGGTTATTACGACCACTCGAATTTACTTTTTACTTACTGATTAAACAAATGATTGCAAAACAAATGCAACATCATTAAATTGTCATTTGGTTAACAAACGCTTCACATTTGGTTAGAATGAGATGTCCCCTTCAAAACAATCTGGAACCAATCTCAAGGAAATCAAAAACAATGTTAACGTGAATTACATTCGATTGCAAGTTGTCGGGCACCAGTATAATTTAAAATTACCCAGTAAATTTAGTGATTTTTAAGCTCACTATGTCTGTTTATCCTGCCGGGATACAATTAAAGTTATCTCGCGGCTTTTAAAGTCACTAGATTATTAAATGTCGGAGGCAAGAACTCCCAATCAAGTTTCCTTTGAAGGGTCATCACAGGGCTGTACTCAATGACTGTAGACAAGTACCACACTGTACTGTTCGTTGCGTAATTACCGTCATGGCGGGAGGCGTCCCTCGATGGCATAAGTGTTATAGCGTATTAGTTACAATGGAAAGTGCAATATGTATTTCAGACAACGTGCAGAATGACTGGAAAGTGACCTTACTGCTAGTTTAACTGCTACGTTTTCTCAAACCCTTGGTGGTTCGAAGCCAAGTCAGAAGAACATCCAACCTTGGAGGATATGGCTCGAAGTCCGTAGTTCCAACCTCGGGGGTCGGATTCCAAGTAAGTCCTCCAACTCTGAGGGTTGGACACGAAGTAATCTTCCGCGGGAACCATCTCTCCGCGTTGCTCGTGGTATCCACGCCTCTTGTCAGAGCGTTTTTAACATTCAGGGAAATTCACAATAATTAGAAATCTGCAGAGAATTATCTGCTGCCATAATTCCCACTAACTCCAGCTTAAACGATTGGCCCAATCAACTTCTGGAGGCACGCGCGATTTCGAACCGAATCGGAAAGGTTCGTAACATATGCCTTCACAAGGTTCGGTGATGTACAGGTCAGCGACAGCACATTCACCTAGGGCGGGACAATTTCCCCAAAGCGAGCGGTCTTCCGGTTACACACTGGGCGGTTTTTACCGCTGCGGAAACTTAACCGTCGCCACCTACAGAATTTGAGGTGTTTACACATTCAGCGGTAGAACTGCCGCTGCTATTTCAACGGTTAAGCTTCCCCTGCTATGAAGAACTGCTAAAAGATGACGTGGTCGGATGTCAGTACCTTGCTTTTGATGATTTGAGTGTCATTTTGTGAAATTAGAAGTCAATTTAATTAATTTGGTGTTCATTACTTCATAGTTAGGTTTTAAAATTGTTATTTTAATGGTTCCGAAACCATAGAAATAGGAAAAGAAAAAAATCAAAGGAGAACAGAATATTTAAGGAACGACGACCCCAAGTTTATAAATTATTTTGGGATTTTTATTTCGAAAATTGCTTGCGAAACTAAAATACAGCATTCAAAGGAGAAATGCCCAGTTGATGAGTTGTATTTAACGTGTGGAAATGCTGGCAATCACTTTGAAGTAAGCAGATTTCTCATGGACCTACTATAGATAAACTTTTTATTTTACATAATTCCAATCCTCTATATTTTATGTTAATTAGGATGAAAACTTCTTGAGGTGAATACGAATAGGTGTACAAGAAAAGTTTGAAAAATACACTATGCCATATAATGGATAAGACTTAACAGTTATTTGTAACTAACACATGTACTTCACTGTGTAATCAACTCATCACTGTGGAGTTTATATAACTTTTATACTTACAAGCACAATCGACTAGTTAAACTTTTGTGGTTAGATTGTAATATGTTGAGTGTTTTAATGACAATTACTTTACAAAGAAAAATCGAAAGTAAATGGCGAAGATGATGCCGAATTTACTGAATAGCTTGTCTCACTGTAATCATCACTGCTGTGTTAAAAAAAAAAGTCTCAAAACGACAATTTAGGTCTAATGTTGAAAGTGTTCCTTGGCAAATGTCTAAGATATAAGGACACAGTTATATAGTATTAAACATAAAAATCTTTCTATAAAATGTGATTCAACATTTTTCAAGTTCTAGTTGAAGCTGTAAAAGTTAATGTAAATACGTGATCAAAAGTTTACTATCCAAAGGCATTTTTCCTCATTTTCCATTTCATCAAAATCATTCCGAATTTCAAGGCACACTTCTTTCCAAGCGTTCCTGGTAGCGTCCCGATATTTAAAAGAATCTAATGTTTTGTCTCTTAAAACTGGTCTCGCTTCTGCTAACGAAATGAGAAGATCAATATCTATCATCATTTAACTCATATTACGATTTTTAAATTTAAAAAATGTTAACTTTACACAGACTGAAAACGCACAAGTGGTTAAAAATCCGCCAAGTGTGCAAGCGCGCATCTGGCCACATGGGCCACTGTCTGGACTGAGGCGGCCAAACTACCGTCGAATGTAGTGGCAGCGCGCGGCTGCATACCTGCCGTTGACGGCAGCTCGCCACAGCGAAGTTTTGGCCAGGTTCAACGTAGTAACACTGCCGCAGACACCCTACAGCCGCGACCTAGCACCTAGCAACTTCTCTTTGTTCTACGGAATTAAGAGAGATCTGAAAGGGAAGCGATTCGACACGATTCCAGTGGCCTAGGCAGATTCGACGAGGTGCCTTCACAGCATTCGTCGCGAAAAGTTCCAGGGAGCCGATGAACAATGTAAAAAACGCTGGCAGTGATTTTTTGTTGCCCAAAGATCAAGACTTTTATTTCGCTGTACAAAAATGTTTACTAATTTTTGGTTTGTTTTGAGACCAGTCTTGAAACTTTCTGAACGCATCCTGTTGGTTTTGACACGGTATTTCGGCGATCATAGACTACGTTGCTATCTTCAAACGAAATGTTGACCATACTGAAAGACTGGAACTTTATAGCCTGACAAGAGCTATGCCCCTTCACCAATTCTGTCATGTTTTCTGTTCAAAAAAAGTCATTAAATACATTATGATAGTGATTGATGGTAAAATGAAATAGAATGAGAAAATCTAGCAGGTGATTCGTAAGTGTTACTCAGCACTAAAAATCATGCGTGCTACATCAGAAGCAACGTGGGGTATCCTTCACACTTTATAAGTTAAAGGTCGCTCCTAAATTACCTATGTCTACATCTAAAAGACTTCTTGACTTTCTTGATAAATTTCAATAAAACAACTTAACTTAGTCCACAACCCGAAGGTTGGTTGGATCCTCCCGAAGGAGGCATACTAAGCCATTAGGCCCGTTTACATGCACGGTTTTTCCGGCGGTTTTGGAGCGTACGCTCCAGGCGCGCGGATCAATCCTTTACGTGTAAATGCTCGGTGGTCAGAGAGGCCTGGCGCGCGCTCCGAATGCGCACATCTGGCGCGCAGGTCTAACAGGGCCTCGTGTTTACACGTGCATTGTCGGTCTGCAGTCTTGATACGTCAGTGCAAGTTCGTTGTTGGTTCGAATTTCTGGGCGACTTTATTTAACTTTACCTTGCTTTAACAGATAAAAATCTCAAACTTGAGAAATGTGGTCAAGAGATAATTTGGAAGGATTTATAGAGCTTGAATTTTCTATGTTTGTGGAAGGTTAAAAAAATCAAATGACTACAATTATAAAAATTTAAAAAAATTGTAAATATGATTAGTTAGTAGAATTCAGCAGGGTAAACGTATGTGAAAGTGAAAACAAAGATTTCGTCACTGAAAGGATTCAAGAAACTCGGCGGCAATTCGAAAAGAACTGAGAAAAATAAATGCAAGCAATTTCAAATCTTGGAGGGATATTTCAGTTGCCAAAAAACGAAGAGTAGGAGGGAAACATTACTCGGCAGTTATGATCTTCCTCATGACTGTGTCCTGTTTTGATATTTGTGGAGATACTAACGTTAACTTCACCTTTTTAGGTAAGGGTGTCAGGTATTGGAATAAGCTACAAAGGGAAATGATGAACAATTTACCAAAAACATTGAAAGAATTTAAAGTTACAATTTGTAGAGGGCAAATGTAGGTGGGTGCAGGAAAGGGGGAAGCTGGGTGTGTAGGGAAATTGCCACAGGAGCGTGCGCTCCATTTCAATTTAATAAAATATTCTTATTATTAAAATGTAGTTATATATGGAACTGTCGTTTCGTAGACAATTTTTAAAATCATCTGGGTCATTTATTTTCCCGTTGCTCTCACTAAACAGGCATGTGTCCATATAGATCTCTAGTTTCGTGCCATCTTTCCGCCAATATACACTTTGTTTATTTAATTCTTTCTGTACAAAAATAAAAATAAAAAAATAAAAAAAATAAAAAAAAAATAAATAATAAATAAATAAATAAATTGTAAAGCAGCTCATATTGCTCAGTTTGTCATTTCTTTGGAGGATATTTTAAATACACTTATAAACAAAAGCACAACTAACAAAAACGACGACGACCTAAAAACCGAATGTTGCAAGCTGGACCGTCTACAAAACTTTCCAACCCGGCGGAAAGTCCACGCGCCATGGGATAACGGTCATTTTTGGCGCGTACGCTTTAACCCGCAGTCCTGGCGCGCGCGACTGGAGTGTTGACCATTTTTCGTCGCACGCTCCAGGAGCGACGGTCCAACCTCACACTCCGGCGCGGCAGTCCGGAGCGCCGTTCCAGACCGGCAGTTTGGCGCGTACGTGTAAACGGGCCTATTGTGTCAGAGGTAGGACTTTCCTCTGGGACCTACAGTTTAACGTGGAATCCGAACCACGGAGCGTCCTGGCATAGCTCATATGATTAAACACAACTCTCAAAATTCCTGCGCCTGCCGGGATTCGTGCCCGGGGCAGGAGTAGCGAACGTTTTGAAAGCAAGCGCCTTAGTCACTTTTTTTTTTTTATTTTTTTTTTTATTTTTTTTTTTTAAAAATATCCTGCACCCTTCATACAGATTTAGCCACTTTTTTTTGTCATCTCAGCCGTTTGTAAGTTTTATCTTTGGTTATTCGAATTTGTCTGTACTATATTATCGTTTTTCAGTAGGGACAACACAGGACTGACACAACACCCATGCCCGCGGCCGGACTCGAACCGGCGACCCTGGCAACGCGAAGGCAGCTCGCTAGCCCTACGCTACCAGGGCCGGCGCGAACGTTTTGAAAGCAAGCGCCTTAGTCACTGAGCTACCAGAAAGCTCAAATTTCAATACAAAGCATTAAAACTTTGCTGTTGGAGGGAACGGAGCCCTTACGTCATTAAGGCCAAAATTTCTTGCCTAAAAATTCTTACTGAAACACATAACAATTTAGAACAGCAAACTTATTAGAAAGATTGAGGTCCTGAATGAATCATGCCTATGTGAACTGGATTGGAGACACAGAAAGCTACCTACCTCTATTACCCTCTTCCAGAAAACTAAATAATAGCAGGAATATGTAAGTAATTCTAGTGAACTATATTACTTTGAAGTGAATAACAAGACAACTATTCTGAATATTATAGTCCATTTTGATCCGTCATTTAATGAAAATGCAACAGTTAATGATGAATTATTGATAAGATATTTGTCACAGCAGTCTCAGGCTATTTAAGTCTGAAATGATAGTTCTAAGTCAGACAGTGCAGTAGTGTTCGCTTATACTATCGCGAAGCAAAAGTTTCAAGAATGTACAAACTTCTAAAGATAGCTTGTAATGCTGGAATGTTGGCCATCGCGAAAGCTCTACGACATGGGTTACTGACCTCCAAATTGGCCATTTTGATACTAACGAACTCCGAATCACCTTCATAAAAGATCTTAGCCTGTAAGAACAACGATCGGAATGATTTGTTGACAGTGAAAACCATATTGAATTGCAATCAACTCATCAACATAAACAAAGAAGTTGTACTAATATATGAATACAAGCACATGTTGCCACACACGGGAAAATGTAAGAAGCAGATCATGTCGCAGTGAGTTCTTTAAGAAGAAGTGAAGGAACTTCCTTAAAAAAGACTGCAGGGAAATATGGAATCAAGATTCCCTTGGATAACAACTTCCCAGTGGCATCAAAAGAGCTGCTAATCAACAAATTTATAGCTAAAATAGCTAGATTAAAGTTTCCTTCGCCCCTGTATAGAATTAAAGCGATGGAGTCATCACGTTGCCACTGTGATGAAGACGTTGCAAGTGATGTTAATCACTTGTTTATAGGGTGCAATACAGGAAGAACATTACAAACTTTGTGAAAGTGCTTCAGCAGCGGGCATCAAACTGCCAGTTAACATAACACACTTACTATTAAGTGAAAAGATTTATACATACCACCTAACCCTGATACTGGTCAGAATTAACAACATAAAAGTCTAATGGAGGATAGTGATTTTCATTGCAAGTTGTTGGTTTCAGCTTCTTAGGGGATAAAGAGAAACAAGTAAAGGACATGAGTATTACAGGTTCTGTCGGGCCGAAAAGGAGGACGGCATTAACACAGACAACCTTTGAAACAAATTTTACTTTGATATATCTTGATATTAAAAAACAGCAACCAGTCACAGTTTGTTTGATGTTTTATAGTTAATAAACCATTACCGGTTTCTAACACAAATTGTTCATCATCAGATGGTTTTTCATTTATTTTTATGTATGTAATAAATTATGCATTTGCAAAATGCAAGCGTGCATCCTATAATAATAGAAGTAGCATTTGTTGAATGATAAAAAATTTAACTTTGTATAGATGAGAGATTAAATGCCACAAAATAAATATAATGTATATACAGCAGAGTACACGTTGACATGGCAATGGGTAGGCCATCGTGTAACAGTTTTTTATAATACGGCATAGAGTACAAAACTCGGAACGCTTGAATAAATGGCATCCAAGCTTCAATGAGCTAGTAACCACAATCCCGGGTGACACGATTATAAGTAATGTGGTACTTCATTCTGGAAAGTGATCGAAAATCTATAGGAACGGACACCAACATGTTAAGTGATTATCTATGGGTCAACAAATTTTCATAGTTGCGAGATACGAGACGAAACAAATATAGAACAGTTTGTTAATTGGAATTCTAAATATATATTAAAGACTGAGAAATATGGCACATTAATTCTGCTTTATCTAGTTAGTTACAGACTTTATTAAATTTATATATTTATCTATTTAAGAAGTAATGAGAGATATAATTAAGATAATTATGCCAAAAAGGTTCCCACGATACAAGAGTGACATCTCGGTGCTGAGGGGTATAAATGGAGATAAGTTAGTCAGATTCCGAATAACGGTCTACTACATGCTGATTTGTGCCTCGGCCTTTCTGCTTTGCGCTGTTTGGTCAGAATAAGCTGTGCTCCAGTCAACTCTCAGTTTAGTAGACGCAGAGTCTTCTCAGACAAACAACCATGTGGGAGTAGAAAACGTCAGCGACATTTCAAACGTGTGGCTACGACGACAAAGATTCGAAATTAGCGCGGTAGTCAGCAGCCATTGCAGCTGCCATTTAAGTTTGCTTTTAAGAACGACTTGAAGACCTCAGCTGTAGCCAGCGAGCCGGATTCAATGACCAGTAAATGGACAGGTCATGTAAATCTGCAAGTCTCAAATTGCGTAGCCCAAGACAGATAGTTATTCAAGTCGTCGAGGAAACTGGCGTTCTGCCCATAACAAAAGCCATTTGTTGTCACCATGAACAGTAAGTTCAAGTGTGAAGAAGCAGCTGTGGAGCCAAGCTCCCTGTGATGGGCAGAGATCCTGGACCTGCTGCTCTTCCCTACTTCATTGAGCACTCTGCCGATAATGTCAACTCCTTCAAGACCAGAAGATCCTCAATCTGTGCCTCCTATTGTCACACATTATTCCGGTATCTGCGGCAGCCTCCTAATGTAGCTGGAGCGCATGGCAGTGCTACCCACGTTTAGCTGGCCAGACCACGTCGGTCTATAAATCATCCTATCCAGCCTCTCTGACTTATCGGCAGTCACCACAGCACTTCACGATGAGGGTATCCACTATGGGCCCATGCTACCATGTCGCGACAAGAAGATGCCTACAGTCTCAAAACAGATTACCACTGAAAGGTGATAACGCAATCCTGTTCAATGCCAGAAATTCTGACACTATACATATGGATGCACGGAAGCGTTGAAGGGTGTTCTACGCGGGGATGCCCACAAAATTACTGATTGCATTTGACAACGTCAAGATGCCAGATGCTGCAACTACGGATACAGGCATGCTGCTAATTACGTTGGCTGTAGCTCAAGTAAGCAGCAGCTACGCAATTGTCCTCCGTCGATGAGACGTGAACTCTATATGCAACCTGCGGCAAATCATGAAGGCAATAGGGCTATCCAATCCGCATAGGGAGGGTGAGTAGCTTACTTCAAAACATTGTTGTAGTCAGCCTCAGGGCTCCCTCGATACTCTCCCCCACCAGGCTTATAACGACTTACCACCCTAGGGTCCCCTCTTGCTATAATGGAACCCTTGGGTGAGCATGTTAAGGTTGTTACTAATTCTGGCAACCCAGCGGTGTTAACGAGGAAACAGAACAACACCCTCGCTAGGCAAGAAGCGTGCACGAGAAGCGTTAGGCGTTTTGTGTACTAAATGGCTTCGGGACGGGCGTCAAGCTCAAGCCAGGCTGCAATAATGAAGTCTATTTTGAATACCCTTCCAGATCCAACATAAAGTATTCGGATTACACAGGTTATTCACGCTCCGAATCTGATCAGCCAGCTCACTGGCAGAAGAAAAACCAATATTACAGAAGAGAAGAAGTTCTGAAGGAATCTAATAACCTGCCACAGCCCGCTAAGGGGTTCCATGTCGCAAAAGGCAAGTGTTAAAGTCTGAAAGACCAAAAAATACAATCTTAAATCAGGAAAATAAGTCTTCAAATCGAGTTTCAAAACAGATTTACTCCTTTGTACGAAGTCAAACCTACAGAAGTAGTAATAGTGAATGATAATTCCAAACAATAGGTATCAAATGAAACCGACTCACCACCAGCTGCAGCCCCATTACCTAAAAGGGGATAGAATTCCTCCAGTGGTAATTAAAGTGCTACGGAATTGAACGAGATAATCAGTGGATAACTTACAGGAGGACTGCAGATTGTCTTAAGTGGAGAATATATTAAATACTTTGTACAAAACAAAGAAGAAAACGAAGTTTTAACAAACTTTATCCAGAAAAATAGACTATTTCAGTCACCAAATGCCCTATCTCTGCTGACAACAACAATGAAGAATTAACTTCAAAGGGATCTAAAGTTTTTTATGTATATCAATTCAAGGAAAGAAACAAACGGACTAGAGTGTTGAGACACCTAGCTACCTTAAGCGTGATCCTGATCCCGGTACAGAATCTGATGTGATTTACAACGTTCGCACACTTCTATACACGTGAATCAGAATTGAACGCCACAAAAATCTAAGTGGCCCACCACAATGAGTCAAATGTCAGCTGCATAGTCACTCAGCTAATTATTGTAACTTTCAAAGCAGGTGTGTAAAATGTGCTAGACAATATCAAAGTAAAAACAGTCAACTGTCATACAGTCGAAAGGTAAAATGTGTTAACTGTCATGGTGATCACCCTGCCTCCTGACTCCCGTCAAAAACAAATTAGAAAGAAGACGAAGCTCTGAAACTTTTGAAAAATCGTCGTACCAAAAATACAGAGGAACGTGATGCACAAATCTATATCAACAATCATATCAGACCTTACACACACACCAAAAAAAAAAAAAATCTGGAACGTCCACAAGGAAAACAGAAGGATACAGCCCATTCGCCGATTCATTGAAAGAGTCCAGACGACAGCGCAATAAACATTGAATACATGAAGAAGAAGAGGAATCAGGCGAGCAAGTTGACTTCCTCGACATAAAAAAATTTCTCAGCACAATGAGGAAAGTGGAAAGTGCCAAAGATAAGTTTCGCTTTTATGGAAGATGTAATGCCCGTGCTCAAATAATAGCCAGAACTCCACCATCACGGTGTGACATCAGCATTGCTTTTTGAAAAGCTAAAGATATCCGGGAAAAAAATAACTGGAAACAGATTTCTCCAAATGCCACAAAACTGACGTAATCCCCCGTCAGAAAACCAGCGTTCTAAATATAACGTATTAACTGATTAGGCCATTGCAATCAAAAGCTCTTGACTCGGCTTCATATGCTGGAAATGGAAGCTACAGCAGTTAAAATATACACCAAATAAGACACGTCGACTGACACCGATATACCTTTCTCAAAATAGAGTATTAACTGAACACGACTTTGACGAAGTCCTATCGAAAAGCAACGAAATCATCATTGGAAGGGATTTAAATAGCATACACAATATTTGGAACTCCCGTAGAACCAACGCTAAAGGCGAACTCCTGCTACATCTAGAAGGAGAAACATAGAGTTTCTAGGACCAATAGAGCCGACACAGATCCGAAACACCCACCATGCACAACGTGATGTCCTAGATATCGTCTTAACCAAAAACATTACTCTCTAACTACATCTCACGACAAGCTACAATCAGATCATATTCCAGTTATTCTACATCTCAGGAACTTCATTTCACCAAATTTCACTATTAAAAGAGTTAAGGAAACAGATTGGAATTTGTTTTTAAGACGGATACAAAATAAAATTAAAACTATCTTTAATGTCACCATTCCCACAAACATCAAGATGGCCATCAACCATTTCAATAACACAGTAAAGGAGAGCTATTGTCACGATCATCTTCAGCATTGAACAATAACAAGGAATTCCGGATATATTAGAAGATCTAAGATATCTCCGGAATCGTTATAGAACTCTTTGGCAATGTTTCCGCGATCCCGCTAACTGCTGGAGATATCGTCACTATGTTCGCAACTCACTGCTCGACTGAAGGAAAAAAGTTCAGAAAGGTGGGAGAACAAAATTTTTCATCTGTAATTATAAAACAGGGATGCTTGGCAGCTAATCCGTGCCTTGAAAGAACTGTGGGAAGACAATTCCCTATACAAGCACCGCAAGGCAATGCTTTCTGCCTTTAGGAAAAGCGGAATTCCTGGCAGAACACTTTGCAGCTCGGCGTACAGAGTCTAGCTGACGAACAAGAAGTGACTAGAACAATCCAACAGGTAGAAGAAAAACTAAATAGACCACCTGGCAACCAACGGGAATTAACGACTCCCAGAAAGGTAACGGCTATAATCAACAAACTAATCACCAAAAAATCTCCTGGCAATGACGGCATTAGTAAAACACCTAAAAAACCTGCGTAGAAAAGGCATAGTTTTACTGACCAAGATCTACAACGCCCGCCTGATTTAACATTACATTCGATCGGCGTGGAAAACTGCCGCTCTACCTAAAAGAGGGAAAGACAATCAAACCCCCAGCAACTACATACCAATTAGTCTGATTACCACGCCCTCCAAAATAAATGGAGCTGTTACTTCAAAAAATAATCAACTCCAGCTTAAAATTTGACCATACAATCTGACGATAGGAATTCGGCTTCAAAAGTCAATTAGGGGCCACTAGTAAGCTAGTAAGGCTTAGAGAACATATCAGCAAACGTTTTAACTGCAACAAGTCCGCTGTAGCTGTCTTTGTCGATATTGAAAAGCTTACGACAAGGTCTGACACACCAAACTCATCGTGAAACTCCAACAACAAACAAAACTCCGGAACTGCTCTATTTCTCTCATTGCCAGCTATCTACAAGATAAACAGTTCTTTGTACATGTCGATTGCCAAAAGTCTGCAGGACTCATAATCCGCACGGGAATTCTGCAAGGTTCAATGGTTGCACCTCCCTTCTTCAGCATCTATCTTAATGACATCTTAACTCCACCTTACGGACAACAGGTACAATTCGCGGACGACACTGTAATCTTCTCGTCCGGAGGGACCCATGCACGAAACATTCTTAACGCTTAACGAAGCTTGAGGTCTTCGACCTCTGATGCAGGGACAACAAGGTCAAGGTCGACCCGACCAAATTCAAAAAAAAAAAATGGCCAATACTTTCAAGAGCTGGTTCACGGAACAATGGTACCTGGGGATAATACCATATCATAAACTGATTTTCCGTCAAAAAGTTCTTGACAGAAAAAAGGACCTTGCGGTTATAATGAACCTCGCTCAAATTTTAAGGAGCAACGATCTCAAACTTACTATAAAAATCCGCATTTACAAATCAATCATCCAACCGTTCATCCTGTATGGCTGGCAGGTATGGGGTGTAACGAGTGATTCTAATATGCTGCACATTCAGAGAGTGCAAAATAAATGCCTGCGAATGATAACACAAGCCAACTTCTTTACTCCAACAGAACTTCATACCGCCACCATCATCCGAACTATTCAAGCCGAAATATTTCAAATAGCTGAAAAATTCTCGAACAAAATTGAAGCCATTCGACAAGATCTCGAAAGATTGGAAACCAAAGAAACAATGCTATATAAAGTGCCGTTAGGTACTGTACTATTATGAATCCCTTACAAGTTGACTTCACCAATCTTTATATATAAAAATGAATTGCTGTTCGTTTGTCTCGCTAAAACTCGGGAATGGCTTCACCGATTTAGCTAATTTTGATCTTGAAATATTTGTGGAAGTTCAGGGAAGGTTTAAACGGTGAGAAAAAATATAAAAATTTCGAGAAAAATACTGAAAACGACAATTTAATTTTTTTATATATAAAAATCAATGCGAGTTTGTTTGCCCTCTATGCACTCCTAAACCGTTCATCCGATTACGGTGAAACTTTGGTGAGATGTCGAGAGCGTTTCGGAGGTGGTTCCCAAGAAATAAAATTTCCAAAAAAGAAAAAAAAAACACGCCCTCTTCACCATAACACCCCATAATTTAAACAACTCAACAGATTTTGTCCGATTTCCACCAAAAATTGCAAACGTATACTTAAAAACAAATTGAAAAATATTGCCTATATGTGGTTTCCAAAACCGCAACCCCTCATCCCCTTCACATCCCCCTAATTTAGACAAACCCACATATTTTATCCGATTTTGATGCAAATTTGCACACATATACTATAAAAAGAACATAAAATAAAATACTATAAAATATACAGAATAATACTGCCTAAATATTGTTTCCAAATATGCCATCCTTCTTCCCCTTTGTATCCCCTTAATTTTTGCCAGTGTACTTGGAATCACCAAACACATTGCATATCCAAGACCATTGTAGAAATTTAATGAAACAGTAATTAAAATTTAAACACAAACTTTCAAATTTATTCATTTAATCTATATGTGTACTCAAGTCTAGCAATAGCAAAGCATTGCGATCTTGGGTGATCTTCTGCCAGTTAATTCCTAAAGCCCTGCAAATGTCTTTAACCCATCGGTCTGCCTCTCGGTTTGTGGTGATCTTTTGGACTCCATTCTAACACTATTTTTGTCCATCTTTGGACTTTTCTCCGTGCAATATTGCCAGCCGATTGCCACTAAGATATCTGTGACCTTCGTAACTGGCCTATTGTCGGCTGCTCTTTTCCAATACAAACTGTTCTCTGGCAATGCTGCTTGCCTTAAACAATTGACTATCATGTAATAAAACACTATCTACAAGACGAAATTGTGTTTTATTTTAACGATACAAAGCTTCAGTCTTCTTTAGAACATTACCAGAATTCCGTACCTCAGTGTCGATTTCTCATTAATGTGATCCGTTCACAGCGATCACATTTTGACGCAACATATATCCACAACTTTAGGATTATCGTGTATTTAGATTTTAGAAATACAAAATATTGTCACTTGGAAGTTTGTCAGTGCGCGAGAACTATATTTACTGTTATTGTTTTAAAATGCTAAGGAGAAGACGACCTGACTTAGGTCGTCGAAGTCAATGAAATGTGCGACTAGCTACCTCACGTGCAAACCGCACTGATGACTAGCGAGAGACAGATAATGATAATATTCGAATTGGTATGGCAAAATTGGGTTCCACAGTGAATAATAATGAAGTAGATAGACTTAGAATGGAACGAGTTCTGGCACACCAAACACAACAACAGTGAGCACGACACAATGAAAGAGAGTGATTCCATAGGCGAAGTGCTCCTGTAAACCTGGAACGAGTAGCATTCCACTACGACCCGGAAATAGATTACTGTGAAGGCAAATCCGTAACAATTGGGGAAATGACAAACATTTATATATTTACGCACCACAAAAAAAAAAAAAAAAAAAAAAAAAAAAAAAAAAAAAAATATATATATATATATATATATATAGTTTATCAGAAAGCTTTAAATTGATTAAGTGTATAACTGTGCTGTATTTACTGTAGATACAAATTTTGTATTCATTTGATTTGTTAACAAATTTCGTTTAATAGCCGAACAAATTTAAAACAGTGTGAGGTATAGTATGCTGAATGTGTGTGAACGTGTGCGTGTGGGTGAATTTGAAATGTATATGTGATGTTGTTACTAAAACATATCCGTCCGAAATAAAATTATTGTTGTTATACATTCGTCACAACGTAATAAATGTTATAACAACTATGACATGAACTTCGGTTGTCCAGCCACTCGATCTACTTTTTGCAAAACGAGCAATGCATATTATATTACAGACCGAAAAAAATTGTAGGCACCATATTTGTTGACATAAGTGTCTGTAGTAGAACAACTGCATAAACCGTGACGTGCACAAAAGAGAAACTATTGTACAGTCATGACAATAAAGAGTTTTTGATTGGTAATGTCAAGTGCTGCCACTCAATATGTTATACATATATGATGTAGGTGACTCTTAAATTGGACCAAAACCTCTTTTTTCCCTTAAAATGTACAATTTAGCGTATTCAAAAACAAGTAATTTTAGCAAACCAGGTCAATGGGACGACAAGCCCACCTCCCTCATCGAGCTACTCACGCAGCTTGTCAACCTGCTGTCTGCTCAGTACAAAGGTCCCACTCCAACCGCAAACTAGTCGTCAAGTCACCTCTGAGACAAAGAAGCCCTCAAACCGATCATCTCTTGATATGACGGAAGACAGAAATAACATACAATACGACAAATCAAGATATGACTTACCTGAAGATGCTAGCAGTAAATGCCGAAAGGGAAAGATTACATCGAACACTGTCTACATGAAAGAAGTTGATAGCAAATGACTATGGCTGATAAGTTAGTCCGCGATAAATTTTATTTGAAACAGGGCCACGCCAGACAGCCATTTGAGGTCAAAATTGTACAAAATGACTTAGGAAATGCGCTAATTACTTAGTCGTCAACGCACCCTAAAGCTGAAATAATAACAATAAAATGATTTAGAAGTGTTTATATTAGTTCTGCGATATCAAAATTTAGCTGTTTAGAATAATGATATCAATGATTCGGAAATTTTTTCCTTGAAATTTTCCAGGTAACGCGTCCTGTCGACTGGATAAGTGTTATATCGATTTACTGCTGATTTAAATATTGTTTGCTTCCATTAGAATCTGCATATTCGGATACGAAGTCTGACATTACGCGTTTATAACGGTCAAGTTCTATAGCGTTGCAGTAATGGTTTGAAAAGTGTATCAAATCCAAATTGCGAACTGAAATTGTCTTCTATTATTCATCATAAGCGCTTTTTGTTCGGCTTATTACTTTGATATTAAGTTGGAAAATCTTTAGTGAATGTCCAAGGGTTGTTGCCTTCTGGTTCTGATAAGAACCGTTAGGTGACATGAGGATTACTGTGCTCTAGTTGCCAGGAGATCCTACAGGATTGTATGACAGACCGACTGTTTAGCCATGTAAGCATGTTGCCCAGTGTGTACCACGAGGAGACTAGTTTACGTTACACGAAGACGAAGTTCTCCCAGAGTTCCTCACTCACTGTGGAATAAATACCAAAAATGGTTGCCCCGGTACTTTACTAACATACTACAGACAAGTGTCATCCATCCGGAATTTAAACGGGAAAAGATCATAGACATTCTGATGCCTGAAAAAAGCAGTAATGTTCCAGAGAATTTTAGACCTATTTCACTGCTAACTAATAGACCCCTACTTACAACTTATTTGAAAGGATCATCTACAATAGAATCTTTCCAATTATTTTCGAAAACCTCCCAGTTGAACAGGAAGGTCTTAGACCTGAAAGAAACTGCGAGGGTCAGGTTCTGGGAGGCCTTGTAAACCCACACAGAAGCAGGATTCGAGAGACGATTGAATTGTTGACCTCACCGTAGCATATAATATGGTGTGGCAAGCAAGAGGGCATGGTTTACAAACTGCAGAACATTCTGACGTGCAAAAAAAAAAAAACTTTTCTGATCGATACCATGCAAGCTAACAGAACTTTCTAGGTTGTCTCGGATAGTAAGATAAGCAAAGTAAGAAGTGTGAATAATAGTCTGCATCAAGGCTCAGTTCTTGCTCCACTTCTTTTTAACAACATATATATTTCTGACGTTCCTCAAACAGAATCCAGACAATTCTCTTATGCTGACGATCTGGCACCAGTACAACAACCCCATAACATTCAGCAAATTGAAAATAATTTGACAGCAACAATAAAAACCCTGAGCAACTATTTTAAGAAATGGCATCTCATACCCAGTTCCAGCAAGACGAAAATTAGTGTCTTCCATCTTAACAGCCAGACGGAGAATCTCTCGCTTGACGTTCTTCTTGATGGGCTTCCCTCGACACAGGGCCGGATTTAAACTCCTTTTTAGTGTAGGCTGTTCATTTTGTGCCGCCCTTTTCTCCTTCATACTTAAACTAATCACTA